>CM024610.1:29447282-29880090 GCA_014182575.1 Eucalyptus decipiens | reverse complement strand
GAGTGAATTATAAATGAAACCCACAATCCAATGAAATTTAACCAGAATCCCCTGCCACATTCATGTAATCACTTTCAAAACCTTCATCTTACAGCTGGTAAAATGAATTTTCGATAGGCCAACCGAAATGTTCAATAGAATAGTTAATGCAATGTCTTTTGACTAAAAAAAGAACAAAAAAGAAAAGATAGATATTTCACCTGATGCATGCTTAAAACCCTGATCAAACCAATGAAACAAAGAACTGACCTGACCACTGCAAAATGGTCCGGCTCCAATTCCGATAGTAGGAATTTTAAGAGCTGAAGTAGCTGCTGCAGCCACTGGTGCTGGTACACATTCCAAAACAACAGAAAAGCACCCTGCTTCCTGCAAAGCTAATGCAGTCTCCACAACCTATAAGAAGACAAAGCCAATTTGATTTCAACGCACACAAACACCAACATCTCTGGAACAACTTCATGATGTTCTTCAATATGGGAATGGATAAGAAACGTACCTTGACGGCACTAGAGATATTCTTCCCCTGAGGCCTAAATCCACCAAGAACACTAATTGCCTGAGGGGTTAGCCCCACATGCCCCATTACCGCAATTCCAGCTTCCACTATTGACTTCGCAGCAGTAATTCTCGAAGGCGATCCTCCTTCCAACTTAATCGCATCCATTCCTCCTTCCTTCAGCACCCGAACCGCCGTATCAACAGCCTGTCAATTACGAAAACAACACAACTTACCAACCACGCACCTTTCACTCCCACAAATCAGCATGTAGCAATTTTGCAAGAAGTGTCACTAAAACAAGCAAAAAAGGAGTTCTCTCTATACTGACTGCCAATACAGAGACATTCGAGAACAAATCAGCACGCCTCAACCCTCTGGCCCCAGAGGATAAAAGATCATACATTTCTTACTCAAAAGGGCTTTACAAAAGAAGGGGAGCATTTACGCAAACACCGTAGCGACACCCCAAACAAACTTTTACCTTCATCCGCTTCTTCAAACAAGACACACGCGAAAGGACGTCACATCAAATGCCACTACCTGATTCGAGCTCGACTCGTAGCTACCGAAAGGCAAGTCCCCGACGAGCAGGGGCGTCTTGGCGCCGCGGGCCACGGCGCGGCAGTGGACGAGCATCTCGTCGAGGGAGATGGGGAGGGTGGTGTCGTGGCCGTGGACCACCATGGCGGCCGAGTCGCCGACGAGGCAGACGTCGACGCCGGCCATGTCGAGGTGGACGGCGGAGGGGTAGTCGTAGGCGGTGACGACGGTGATGGGCTCGCCGCGGCGGTGCCTCTGCCGGAGGCTGGTGAGGGTCACGCGCCGCGCCGGCGACGGGGAGCTGGGCCCGCCGTAGACGGTGTTCTCGGGGACGTTGCTCATGCAGCGGAGGAGGGCGGCGGGGAGCTTGGACAGCGCGGAGGCCATGGAGGATCGTCTGGAGATGATGGCGTTGAGCGCAGCCATTTACATGAAAGAGAGAAAGAGAGAGAGAGATTTTTGCTTTTGGTACGTCAGCAGCAGAGAGGCTTTCCTTAATATCATCTGCTCGGTAGACCCGCCGCCGCTTAGTCAAACATTCTAGGACATCATATGGATTCTATATTGCTGGCTATCATATAGAAAATATTCATCAATCCTTGTGTGGGTGTGTGTCTATATATATATATATAATTATTATATATAATGATTTTTTTATTCTCTTAATTTATGTGGATGACATGTTGACTGTGCGAGCATGATGTTAAGAAAATCAAGGGTTTAGAAAAAGAGCTGAGAAGAGCTCTTGCATCGAAAGATCTAGGATAAGCTAGATAAATCCTATGCATGAGAGTTACTCATGACATGAAGAACATGAAACTCTAGCTATCTCGAGAAAAGCACATTGGAAAGGTGTTGGAAAGATTCATCATGAGTACATGTAAACTAGTAAATACTCTGCTTGCAGGCCATTTTAAGTTGAGTAACGAAGAGAATCCTACAAGTGGGGAAGAGAATAAATAGATAATGAAATTCCTTATGTATCGGTGTGGATAGTTTGATACATGACATAGTTTGTACAAGGCTAGATATTGCTCATGAAATTGGTATTGTGAGCAAGTTTGTCTCAAATCCAAGTAAAGAGCATTGGACGTATGTGAAATGGATGTCGAGGTATCTTAGATAGAGGCACTTCCAAATTTTGCTTATGTTATGCAAATGTAAAGCCCGAGTTGAGTGCTTACTTAGATGTAGATTATGTTGGTAACGTTGATTCTAAAAAATTCTCATCAAGTTATTTGATGACTTTTGCAAAGGGAGCAGTTTGTGGCAATTAAAATTGCAAAAAAATCTGTTGTTTTGTCTACAATTAATTATCGAAAGAAGTAAGAAACTCTGGTGAATATAGAAATTCCTACCATAATTGGGATTGAAGCAAAGGAAGTTTGTTATGTATTGTGATAGCATGAGTGCTGTTGACACCTAATTTTTGTCTTCAAATACATAAAAAAAAATTAGAGAAAAAAAAAGAAAGAAAAAGAAAAATAACAAAACAACAAAAAAAAGAAGAAGAAAAAAAGAAAAAGCGAAAACGGTCGGGTTGGGCCGGACCTGACCTTAGCCTGGCCCGCCTTCTTTCCTTTTCTTTCCCCTGTTGGCCCGGCCCGCATCCCTTTCTCCTCCCCCAGCTGGTCTTCGCGCGACCTGTAGAAAACAGAAGAGAGCAGCAAGACGGAGCAGCTAAAAAACAGGGGCAGCAGAGGATCGGTGGCAGGCGAGTGGCGTGATCCGCGGGTCGGGGTTGCAGTCCGGCCGGCAAGCTGGCAGCCGCAGAGGCCATGCGCGCTTGCTGGCCGGGCATAAAACCGGACAGAGAACCATGGGAGGACAAAGAGAATCAGCACCACAAAAACACCAAGAGAAAAGACATAGAGAAAACACCAGACCAAGCCGAGAGCGAGCGAGAGAGGCCCAGAACAGAGAAAAACACAGAGAGGAAGAGAGGAGCAAGGGCCACCACTATCGTCGATCGTTGCCGCCCAACCGCCGCCGGTCAGCCACCGGTCACCGTTGAAATCCTCGAAGCCCAGCAGTACAGAGAACCGGAAGGGCATAGGGAGAAGAGGTGCGCATCTCCGAGGTGCCACCACCACCGACGCGCCTCTGGGGCGTTGCTTCCGCTGCTGGCGATTCTCCGAGCCACTGCCGCCGCCGTCGACGTATCTCTGAGCCGCCATTCCCGCAGGAACCCAGGTAGGCACTTTTTCGAGCAGTTGGAGTGCGTCTTCGAAAGCGTGCCGGCCGGAGCTCATCCCCACCGGTTTCGGGCGAGCTCCGGCCACCATCTTTCCCCCATTGCTTTATTTGCTGTTCTGGTGTGCATTGTTGAAGGTTCGGATGCACGCTTGGGCTCCGGCCGAGCTGAAATCCCTTAACGCTGTTAGTGCACGCCACCTGTTTGTCGAAATGCCGAAGTGAAAACCAGCCTCCATCCCAAGCCTCAGGCCATTTTTTTGGTTGCCGGAATGCCGCCGCGTCCCCGCCCGAAACCGAATCGTTCCCCTCGCCCGGCCTCGGCGGCGCCGTCGCCGGCGTACACCGTTTGGATACCCCTGGTCGCGACTCAGTAGTCGCGACCCAGGGGTGTAGGCCGAGTGGGCCAGATCACACATTTGACCCACTCGGCCCTTGTTTCTACTTGGGCCCAACTCCCGGGCCCAAGGCGGGCTGAAGAGGCCCGACCAGAGGCGGCTGGGCCTAGCCCAAGTCGGGCTGAAGAGGCCCGACTAGAGGCGGTCGGGCCTAGCCCAACCGGGCTGGACCCGACCCGCCCCGGGCCGGGTTCGATTCGGTCGAAGCCGGGTTGGGTCAGGCTGGACCCGATCCAGTTCACCCATTTTTCAAATAAAAATTACTGTTTAAAAAAATTCTAAAAGAATAAATTTAGAAAATTTAAATTTTTAAAAAATATAAAAAATATAAAAATAAATACAAAAAATTTAAAAATTTAAAAATTTAAAATTTAAAAATTTAAAAATTTAAAAATTTAAAATTAAAAAGATTAAAAAAAAATTAAAAAATTAAAAAAATTAATTTTTTAAATATTAAAAAAATCCAAAATTGTTTGGGTTGGTTGGAAATTGTTATGTATTTTTGTTTTAAGTGTAGTTATGCATTTATTTGCTCGTATGTTGATCACATCGCATGTTTAGTTTGCATATCTTGTTATGTTTAATGGCATGTGTGTAGTCTTATGGCAATTAGGACATTGTTAGCTATGGTTGTTGGTTTAATAATTGTGCATCCGTGTGATCACATGATATGTTAGTGGATAAGTAAAATTAATCCAAACTGCTTGACAAAAATTACTTTATTAAAATGAATAAGATTAGGTACCAAAAGGGCACTAATTGACCAATTAGTTTAATCAAGTTTCCGACCCTAGATCTCTGGTTGCATATGAAGTATGGCATACTTCAATGCCCTACTTGGTTTCTAGCTGACCCTAATAGGCTAGTGATGACTCCTTTTGTGCACAATTCCTAAAAAAAAAATCCCAATGTCGCTATTCACTTTAAGGTTTGGGAGAGCTCGTGCCTAATCATGGGGCATAAGCTCATCCTTTAGGCAATACCCCTAAACTTGTTCCCTCCCCCTGAGGGGTCGGTCGCGACAAGTGCTATCTATCCTGATGAAACCGATGTTGCATTCAAGAATGAAGTATATTGATGTGAAGTATCGTTGGATTCTAGAGAAATTAGAAGATAATAATTGAGAAAGTCCATACCAATGACAAATGGATCCGATATGATGACCTAAACAACTTTGCCCAAGGTGGAACTTGACTTTGTAGAAACAAAGTGGGCATGATGAAACTTCCCACATGAGGTGGAGGGAGAGGTTTGTTGGCTGGGTCTAGGTCTTGGGCTTATTTCACTTCAAAAGTTAGTTTAAAAAGTGAGACTTTCTCTTATACTTATAAATGGATCACCATCTCCTTTCACAAATGATTTGGGATAACCTTAACAAAGAAAAGCGGTCATTATTCTATTGTGAAGCTAGCAGAAGGCAAGCTAGTTAACGACTTTACAAGCATGATAATCTTGCATCATTGAACATTAATTACTCCTCTTTAATCTAATTGAGCACGTACGTACTCACCCTAGAGGGGATGAAGGATCACTTTGAGTCCATGTTGAGGGCGTATCGTGAGGATCTGGGTTGGCAAGTGGACGTAGTCCGGGGACACAGTAAAGCTGTAGTGCTGCAGAATCATCGCGAGGATGATCTTCACCTCGGTCGTCGCGAAATTTGAGCCCATGCAGTTTCGCGGTCCCAAGCCGAAAGGGAGGAACGCGGCGGCATCGTTGCTCACGGCTCCGGCGATCCCTTCCCTGAACCTCTCCGGCTAGAAGAGATGCACGTCGTCGCCCCAGATTCGAGGGCTGTGGTGAATCGTCAGGATCGGTATTTGGAGGGCGATGCCCTGAGGAAGAACGAGATTTCCCAATGTGACCTGCCTTACGACCTTTCTAATGGTGTTAACGACTGGAGGATATAGTCGAAGCGATTCGTTAATGATCATGCCTACCTGAAAAAGATTCGAAAGAATACAACGTGAAGGTTAACTAAGTCTAGATAGATGAGGGTGCATGAACGATTAACAAAGCATGGAAAAAGTAATGATTAATATCACAAAAAAACCATAACTGATACATCTGTAATAAATTTACAAAAATTAATTATTTGACCATAAAAACTTTCAAACTTGTACATTTGTGTTAAATTTACATTCTATTAATTTACATTAAATTATTTTCATACTACGAAAAATTGTAATCTTATGAGCCTGTGATAAACAAAGGGTACACCTATCAACTATCGCACGTAATTCAAATCACCAATTTGACGGTAAGATTTTATGAAGACTAACGGAGAGTAATGGCGTCATAAGTATATCGGTTTGGGATTTTTGATGGAAAATTAATGATTTGAAATAAATTTATCACAGTTGTACCAGTTTAGAAATTTTTATGATATTAACCCAAAAAATAAACCACATTAACATACCGTCTTAAGTTTCATAATTCCTTCATGGTTGGGATCTTCATTGCCAAATACATCAGTCACCTCCTTTCTTGCTTCCTCTTGCCAATCCTTGTGAATTGCAAGGAGGAAGAGCGTCCAAGTGAGGATGGACGTCGTTGTTTCTTGTCCCGAGAAATGGAACGTCCTGCGCTCGTCCATAAGATCATCGATCGTGATTCTCTTGCTTTTTTGTCTGGATCATGATAGGCCTTCAGAAGAGACCCTAAGTAGTCATTCCCGTGGTCATCCATTTCTCCCACGTTTACCTTCTTTTCTCGCTTCTCGATTATCCCTAACAACGCATCGCAGATCGCCTTCTCATGTCCCTCGGACTTGATTTCATCGCTCGTTTTTCATATCTTTCTATAGAATAAGGTTGAAAAAAAAATGATTCAACTTTTGAGCCAAACCAAAATTAGCACTAAAGCTCTATTAGAGAGTATATAATACTAAATCTAGTTAATAGCTAAAATAGTAGTCTCCATCTATATAGCATTGACATAGATATGGGACATATGACACGACACGATACGCCGAGACATCATTCTTAAAAAATAAAGAATTTTGACACGTTCCGACACATTATATATTAAATATATTTTTATATATAAATGCATAAATAAATAAATAATAATAAAAAGAGCATAAAATATATCAGTATGATCTCTAGATGTGCCTAATTTACTAGCAGCGGAGTCAATTCATTGTTTGATCCCTCTTCGAGGTATTAATGAAACTTGAGCTCCATTAGCAATCTAAGTTAGATTAGGCTTTAGTCTGCCGGTTAGAGTTAGCAGATGCTAGAAGCCAAACATCAGATTACCTAGATTTTTGTTTCTTTTAGCTAATTCTTGTAAATAAGAAGAATCGAATGAAAATACTTGTTGAGATGCCCCACTTCGATATAAAACTATCTATAATAAGCACAATCAACTCAGAAATAAAAAAAATCATATTTCAAAAGTTAAAAATGTTTAAATTAAAGTAAAAAAACTTAAGCTAATGCTACCCCAAATGCACTACATATATAAAAGCTGCTGTATAAGCTATATCATTTGCCGTTTCAGCATCCTTTTTATTTCACATGCGTATGGCTAATTGAAGAAAATCGATCAATTAATTCTAAATCTATTACATAAATATTAATTCAGTTTTTAAACATTTTAATTTTGTCAATTTAGTCTTAAATCTATACATGAAATTCTTACATAATTCTTCTGGCCTACTTTTGCTAGAAATTGCTAATGTGGCAATCTAGTTCTTGCTGACCGTCCTACTGCCACTTCGGTGACAGCTATGACTATCTTTAACTGCTTTGATTTTCTGACTGGCCGTGTAGCAGCTTCATTCACAATGGTAGTAGACTCCAAAGAAGGGGCACTTAGGCTAATTTTCCGTCTCTGATGCAGGTTCTAGTATACCATGATCTGCTTGGAATGCTCCAGCACCCTCATCATGCCAAGGTCTGTTTCTTTTATTATAACTACTTCATCTCCATTTTCAACATCTTTTGATTTTACTCAAGCAAAGGAACCCCAACTTTCACAGGTCTCGCCAAAATTCTGCAAACAGTATGCCCAAGTTGGGGATGTTATCAACAAAGATCTTCTTGAATACAAGGAAGAAGTGACGAGCGGCTCGTTTCCTGGTCCTGCCCATAGCCCCTATGCAATCAGTCCTGCTGATGTCAATGGATTCCTTAAAGAGTTACAGAATCTGGGGTTGGAGAAGGCAGCATCAGCAGCTGCTGCTGTAGTTGAAAAGAGTCATAAATTTAAATCTAGCGATGGAGAGAATGTCTCAAAATAAATGAATGGTGCCTTTTCTTGCTCTGCATCTTCATAATTGGGACAAAGATTCTGCAAAGTCGGACTTCTTATCAGTTTCAAATGTTGTTTCAGGTGCCTGCACTTTAGGAGTACAAAAAAAGTAGTTCACGCATCAACAGTCATTAGAACTGAATAAATAACCAACATCTTCTCGGAATAGTTCATTTTTCGGTTCTTCTTCCCTTTTTCTTTTTAACTCCATTTGGAATGTCATCTGGCAAATAATTACTCCACCATTCTGGTCCAAAAAAAGACTCCAGTGACTAATATATTGCGATAAGCCATTGGTTGATGACCCCTGTTGTTGCCGGGTAGATGACTGCTCCGGCCATAACCCCAAGCACGCTCCGACAAGGTGGGATAGCCCGGGAACCAGCTGTTGGATGAGCCTCCTACGTCCAAAACAGTACATTCCCAATTTGCATTCAAGGAAGCGCGCGCGCGTGGGTTGTGAGGCCATAACCCCAAGCACAGTCCGACAAGGTCGGATAGCCCAGGAACCAGCTGTTGGATGAGCCTCCTACGTCCAGAACAGTACATTCCTAATTTGCATTTAAGTATCGTTTTCGGGGGGTTGTGAGAATGTCTGCCTATGGCTTCTTTCTTCTTTTCTATATATAACCCTTAAGGCTTGAGCAGGCCAATTTGAGGGGCCGGTCCGTCACCAGTCTTCATGTAGCCGCTAATCCCAGTTCAGTGGCCTTGGACCGGCTATGTCCACCTTTGAGACAAACAATGGAAGAATCTTATCTACAAGCCAGACCCAGTTGATTCTTCAGGTTTCATGGAACTAACGGAATATAGGAAGCGACCCTTTGGGCAATGACTAAGGACATGTTTGGTAATCAGCCAAATAGTGTTAATTTCTATTATTTTGTTCCTAGAGTAGATTTGGAATAGAAATGCGTTTGATAAAATTATTGTTATCGGAAACAAATTTCTATTTTTTTTTTGTTCTAGAAGTAGATTTGGAATAAAATCAAGAATAAAAAAAAAGTTGATTCTTATTCCTAGGAACAATTCTAGAATCAAGCTCCTATTTTCTATTTTTCTTTTATTTTTTCTTGTTTTTCTTCCATTTTCTTCTCCTTCATCTACTGCCACTGCTGCGATTGCCATCCACTGTCGGTCGCCGCCACTAGTCGCCGGCAACTGATCTAGCAAGCTCACCGGAGGCAAGCCCAGCCACTAGCAAGGCTCGACCTTGCCAGACCAGGCTTGACTCAGCAGGCCTCCCCCAACCATCGGCGAGGCTTGACCGAGGTCGTCGGCCCTCGTCCGACCAGTCGCCAGCTTGCCTACTAGCAATTGGCCACTTGAAGAAGAAGAATAGGAGAAAGAAAGGGAAAAAGAAAAGAAGGAAAAAGGTAATAAAATTATTTAAAAATTAAAAGAAAATGATTTGGAGTATAGATTTTGAACACGGTACCAAACATAATTCTATTCCAAAAATTGAAATTTTTGACAATTATCAAACGACTTAAAATACTTAGAAATTGTTTCTGGGAACATAATCAAAAAGAATTATTTATGATCAGAAATTGTTCCCAAGAATAGAAACATTACTAAACGTGTCCTAAAAGATTTTTGGTTTTGCTTCTTGGTTGTTCTCTGGTATAATGAAATGTTGGGCTAGATTGATATTCATCTCATTTGATGCCACTTCAACCTAGTAACTGGATAAAGAAAAGGCGGGACCATTTTTTTCCGACTCTCTTGTAATAAACATTTAGATTTTCTGTGGGAGATCTCCGTCTGTTTATTGTCAGTTCATCCATCACTCAAATCAAAAGCTTGTGCTGACTATTGGATTATCACAGCATAAAGTGGAACCAAATCCTGCATGCTGTGACCTGTGCAAATTGCGCCAACTGATTGGGGTGCACGAAAACAAGATACTGTGAAGTTACTAAGAGCAAACGGCCTTTTTCACATTTTATTTCCATTTCTTTTTATGATGGAAAAGTCGATCCAAGTTTGATTTTAACCCAGTTTTGCTTCAATTAATTGTTTTCTTGATCTTTTTTCTATTTATTTATCCAAGTCATGATTTGCTCTGTTGTTTCGGTGGACACAGATGGAGGAATTGCCGACCGTTAAAAGGGGAGATCGGACTTTTTTACACGCGTGTTGATATCGCTCATCATTGTTGGAATATGCATCATTTCGTGGCAGTCCATGGACGAAACGCTATGTTCTTTTCCCCCCAATTGCTCCTGAGTTTTTTTTTTATTTTTTTATTTTTTATGGTCAGTCCTATTCTATTTCTACTCTACACTCACTCGCAGACTTGTGCCCTGCTTCTTGCAGGCGTGAGAATTGCTCCTGAGTTTGACTAGCTATTATACCATTTTTTTATTCAACTTCTTTTTCTTCTTCTTTTTTACATCTTTACTATTATATTCTTCTTTAGGAGTACCTTACTCTAGGCTTGGACATCCTGCAGGTTCTTTAATATGGATCTCTTACACCCTGAATAAGACATTTAAAGCCAAGGTCCTATCTATGTATATATATGATAACACAATGCATGCTTGATAGCATCTTGATTCTTTTCTTTCGGCTAGTTTAATGAGCATCTTAGTTTTTGTTTGCATTCGCTTGCATTAGTTTACTGAGGAGAACAGCGAATTTGTTTGCACTAGATATTCCCTGTTCATTTAGAAAGCGTTCTGTTCTTTCCCACTCGGAAAAGGAACAAAGCAAGAGTCACATCAACTTCCACATTATGTTCTATAATATTCCTCTGCGTGCACACTTCTGTCACTCCTCTTGATCTCCAAGGTCACACAAGTTCTGGTCAACTTAAGAGACCGTAAGATGATTTCTTCCAGTGTTTGTCAGCTTCTGCACTACTTTTGCTAGACTAGGGTTTCAGCTTCAACTTCGCGTCTTGTTCAGCTTCAATTTTTTTTTTTTTGGAATTTAATTTATGTTTATCTCAAAAATCAAATTTAGGGGTAAAACAAAGTGGTTTTGGACTTATCTAGCTGTGTCAGTATCACGTGGATAATTTTTTTAAAAATAAAAAATCTCGTCAGAAAAGGCAACATTAGTAGTTTGACGGGAAAATATCGATGTTGGCACTTAAATATTCATTTCTTCTCTAATTTTGATATTTAAGTGTACTTTTTAAAAGTTTTAGCACTTAAATATCTATTCATGCCAAGTTTTGGTTCTTGAAGTGTCCGGCACTCAAAAATGGAGTGTCACATTAGAGTACGCATGCTTTGTACGTCATCATATTAGAATGGTTCCATGAATCCATCCGTCCTGCAAGAATAATGTGTTTAATTGTTGTTAGGATTAGGACATTTAGATAAATGATGTATTATGTCATGTTAAGCATGATTTTCATTAGATAAATGAAAACCTTAAAAATATTAAGTGAATTGCTTATTAATTATAAATCATATTTAGGTTGTTAATGTGAAAATCTAACTAATATTGTAGATGCTTTCATTACTCTGAGGTAAGCATTTCCTTGTGGAGAAGTTAAAGGTGCATGTGGAGTTGGCGTTATGATGAGATCCACAGTGTGGTGAAATTCAAGTGCAGCTTAGACTAGAAAGATGTTTGTGGCAATTGAGCCCATGAAGGGTTATGGGAGAGTGATAGTGAAGTTTGGATTTCTAGCAAAGTGATTTAGAGTTGTCTCGAATATCGAGCCAAGGTGAAGATTGTTGAAGATATTCTCGAGTTTGAGACGGTGAAGGAAACTTGACTCAAATAGGGAGTCTCCTTGTTTAAGTGAGTATCCTAATTTGAATAAGTTTCCTAATTTTTATCCAAATATTTCTATATAAGAAGTGAGTTTTTCTTCTTTTTCTTCTTCTTCTTCTTCTTCTTCTTTTTTGTGAAGAGTATCCAAATCGTGACTTCATTGTGAATTACTCCCTATAACAATCTGAGAGTGTTGAAGTCACTTAAATCTTGCTGTAAGATTTGTGAATTTTTTTGTGAGATTAAAAGATCAATTCATGAGAAATTACGGAGCTAAACATCATGTGAGTTATTGAGTATAATTGGGAGCTGAGAATCACTCATACTGTTTAAGCAATTCGAGTGTTGTTGTAATATATGTTTTATCGTTAGATTTATTATGGTCTCCTGAGCTATTCTTCCTATGGACGTACACCATATCAACCAAACAACATAACTCGGGTGTCCTATTCATAGTCTTGCTCTGTTTATTTAATATCAATCGCTTGTTTTCACAATTGATGACGTTATAGCTTTAAAAAATGGACCTGCACGTGCAAACTTTATAAATTCTCCCATGAAATGGACTAAACGAAAGGACACTCAGACAATATTTCAATGTTAGGCTCATGTCCGAACATCTCGCACCAGCACTGCCCATGTGAATTATTGGAATACAACATGCAAAAATGCAATTTTCGAGGAGAAAAAGAATGGAGCTTTAACAAGTCTTCCTTTTGTGCTGGATCTTTGAATAATGAATGGGGTTGACAATATATGAAAATTTATAGCTTGTAGCATTGATAATGGAAACCAATTTCATTAATATGTGCAAAAGATCTAACTTCACTATTGAAGGTTTTATGTTTATGGAATAAGTGTATTTGAAGTCTTAAAACTTGTTAACCAAGTGTAATTTAGTCATAAAACTTTTCAAAAATACAAGTCCATTCTAAAACTTGTCACGAAAATGCAATCGAGTCCTAAAATTTTCAAAATGTACAATCAAGTCATAAAACTTGTCAAATTAGTCAAGTCAAATCAAATACTTTCGTTAATAGCACTTTTTGTAAATTTTAGGACTCGATTGCACTTAAGTGATAAGTTTTAGGACTCAATTACATTTTTTGAAAACTTTAGGGCTTCATTACATTTTTGTGATAAATTTTACGACTTCTAGTGAGCTTATTCCCATTTTTATTGGTAGAGTAATACAGTTTCATCGATTTTGTCGCAAAATCTTTGAAGAAACTAGTTCATTATGCAAGTACTGTTGTACTTTCACACTTTGATATCTACTAAAAATATACTTATGTTGCTAAGATCTCGGAACTGTCACATTTAACTAACATTGTTACTATGCTAAAAAAAGACTAAACACCTAGCACTTGGAAAAAGGAAAAAAATCTTCAAAAGTATACTTTACTTTTCCATCCCAATATTAAGTTTGAAATCTCCCAATGAGGTGGCAGGTTGAGTCAACCAAAGCATAATCTTGGAGTAACCACCTCTGTTACGTCTCTGTCCAGTCAAGCCACCAAAATCAACGGACTGAAATGAAATGAAATGAAATAAATGGGGAGGTGTTGCAATTTCAAATTTTAAACAAATACGAAAACCAAGGTTTCACGCAATAAAGTGGCTATAAAATGGGCACTTCGATTTCGTATCTCCGAATAAGAATTCTTCCTTTCCGCCCCTCAACTTTGGAAATAAGCCCAATTAGCCATGGATTTTCTGGGTTTCTCGTTGGGCATTTCGGCTTTGTTTCTCTCCTCAATTCTTACCAACTTGCTCCACAAGCTATGGTGGAGACCGATTCGAGTACAAAGGGCAATGGCTTCACAAGGGATCAAAGGCCCTCCTTACAAGTTCATCCATGGCTGCACCAAGGAAATATTCAAATTGAAGAAGGATGTCATGATGAAGACGAACAGGCCCATGAAGAATGTTTCTCATGAGATTTTACCCATCGTTGAGCCTCACATTCACCAGTGGAATAAAATATATGGTAATTTAGGTTCTATTTTTATAATAAGAAATAATATATAACTTTTCTATTGATGAATATATAATATAGCCTTGGGTGAAAATACTACTTGGCATGGTCATTTAACATACACTTGGCTATAAGTCATGTAGGTCCGTCTAGTGTAACTTTATTGTATTTAAATTATTTTATGTTCAAGTCCTTGCTAACATCATGCCTTCATACGGTATGTAGGGGGAATTTATCTGTATTGGTATGGTCCTCAAGCTCAACTACTTATCTCAGACACTGAGCTAGTCAAAGAGGAACTTAACGACAGAGATAAAACATATGTGAAGCCAGATTTCCCAAGAGACATCAAGAAGATTTTAGGTGATGGGCTTGTGAGTACTGAAGGCAAAAAATGGGCAAGGCAACGTAGATTGGCACATCTCGCCTTCCATGGCGAAAGCTTGAAGGTAAACTTTTATTGTGCTCCTTAGAAATCAATTGTCCACGTCTGGATTCCCGTCAATTTGTGTTAGATATATTGTGATTTTGTAATATGCCAAATGATAGACATAATAGGAAAACTTGTTGACTCGTGTTAATACATGATTTTGACCATATACTGTCTTGTTATATATGCATAACAAGAATTGAGTATGTACGTTGTAAGCCACGCAAGGGCTTAGAACGTGTGTGAGAACTGCTGCTGATTGCACCATAAATTGTGAATATACAGGGCATGATTCCAGCAATGGTGGATAGTGTTCACATGCTGCTCAAGAGATGGCAGAATTTAGAAACCAAAGAGGTTGAGTTGTTCGAAGAGTTTACAGCGATCTCATCGGAAGTGATTTCCAAGACAGCATTTGGAAGCAGCTACATTGAAGGGAGAGATATTTTCCAAATGTTGGGAGAGTTGACTATTATAGCATCGCCAAATCTTTTCAAATTAAGACTTCCTGGAAATTCTAGCTTTACATAGGTTTTATCTCTGTTGTTAAGTACTTCTTTGACTAGCTCGGTGTCTGAGATAAATAGGAAAGCTTGAGGACCATACCAATGCAGGTAAATCCCCCCTACATACCGTTTGAAGGCATAGTGTTAGCAAGAGCTTGAATATAAAACAATTGAAATACAATGAAGTTACTCTAGATGGCCCTACATGACTTATGACCAAGTGTATGTTAATTCTATACGATATATTCATCAATAGATGAGCTAGATATTATAAAAGTAGGACCTAAATTACCGTATAGTTTATTCCACTTATGAATGTGAGGCTCAACGATGGGTAAAATCTCATGAGAAACATTCGTCATGGGCTCGTTCATCTTCATCATTACATCCTTTTTCAACTTGGATATTTCCTTGGTGCAGCCATGGATGAACTTGTAGGGAGGGCCTTTGATCCCTTGTGAAGCCATTGCCCTCTGTACTTGAATCGGTCTCCACCATAGCTTTTGGAGCAATTTGGCAAGAATTGAGGAGAGAAACAAAACCAAAATGCTCAACAAGAAACCCAACAAATCCATGGCTAATTGGGCTTATTTCTAAAGTTGAGAGGCCGAAAAGGAAAAGTTCTTTTTGGTGGATACGAAATCGAAGTGCCCATTTATAGCCACTTTATTGCGTAAAACCTTGGTTTTCGTATTTGTTTAAAGTTTGAAATTGCAACACCTCCCCATTTATTTCATTTCATTTTGGTCCATTGACTTCAGTGGCTTGACCAGACAGAGACGTAACGAAGGTGGTTACTCCAAGATCATCCTTTGGTTGACTCAACCTTCCACCCCATTGGGAGATTTCAAACTTAATATTGGGATGGAAAAGTAAAGTATACTTTTGAAGATTTTTTTCTTTTTTCTAAGTGCTAGGGGTTTAGTCTTTTTTGAGCATAGTAACAATGTTAGTTAAATGTGACAGTTCCAAGATCTTAGCAACTTAAGTATATTTTTAGTAGATATCAAAGTGTGAAAGTACAACAGTACTTGAGTAATGAACTAGTTTCTTCAAAGATTTTGTGACAAAATTGATGAAACCGTATTACTCTACCAATAAAAATGGGAATAAACGCACTAGAAGTCGTAAAATTTATCACAAAAATGTAATGAAGCCCTAAAGTTTTCAAAAAATGTAATTGAGTCCTAAAACTTATCACTTAAGTGCAATCGAGTCCTAAAATTTACAAAAAGTGCTAATAACGAAAGTATTTGATTTGACTTGACTAATTTGACAAGTTTTATGACTTGATTGTACATTTTGAAAATTTTAGGACTCGATTGCATTTTCGTGACAAGTTTTAGAATGGACTTGTATTTTTGAAAAGTTTTATGACTAAATTACACTTGGTTAACAAGTTTTAAGACTTCAAATACACTTATTCCATAAACATAAAACCTTCAATAGTGAAGTTAGATCTTTTGCACATATTAATGAAATTGGTTTCCATTATCAATGCTACAAGCTATAAATTTTCATATATTGTCAACCCCATTCATTATTCAAAAATCCAGCACAAAAGGAAGACTTGTTAAAGCTCCATTCTTTTTCTCCTCGAAAATTGCATTTTTGCATGTTGTATTCCAATAATTCACATGGGCCGTGCTGGTGCGAGATGTTCGGACATGAGCCTAACATTGAAATTTTGTCTGAGTGTCCTTTCGCTTAGTCCATTTCATGGGAGAATTTATAAAGTTTGCACGTGCAAGTCCATTTTTTAAAGCTATTACGTCATCAGTTGTGAAAACAAGCGATTGATATTAAATAAACAGAGCAAGACTATGAATAGGATACCCGAGTTATGTTGTTCGGTCGATATGGTGTACGTCCATAGGAAGAATAGCTCAGGAGACCATAATAAATCTAACGATAAAACATATATTACAACAACACTCGAATTGCTTAAACATTCTGAGTGCTTTTCAGCTCCCAATTATTCTCAATAACTCACATTGTGTTTAGCTCCGCAATTTCTCACGAATTGATCTCTTAATCTCACAGACAAATTCACAAATCTCACCACAAGATTTAATCGACTTCAACACTCTCAGATTGTTACAAGAGTAATTCACGAAGAAGTCACATTTTGGATACTCTTCACAAAAAAAAAAAAAAAAAAACTTACTTCTTATATAATAATATTTGGATAGAAATTAGTGAAATTATGATACTCACTTAAACAAGGAGACTCCCTATTTGAGTCAAGTTTCCTTCACCATCTCAAACTCGAGAATATCTTCAACAATCTTCACTTTAGCTCGATATTCGAGACAACTCTAAATCACTTAGCTAGAAATCCAAACTTCACTATAACTCTCCTATAACCTTTCATGGGCTCTATTGCCACAAACATCCTTCCGGTTTAAGCTGCACTTGAATTTCGCCACACTGTAGATCTTATAATAACACCAACTCCACCTGCAACTTTAACTTCTGCACGAGGAAATGCTTACCTTAGAGCAATGAAAGCATCTGCAATGTTAGTTAGATTTTCACATTAACAATGTAAATGTGATTTATAATTAACAAACAATTCACTTAATATTTTTAGGCTTTTTTCATTTATCTAATGAAAATCATTCTTAACATGACATAAGACATGATTTATTTATTTATTATTTTTTTTGGTGACCTAGGAATCCCGTACAGCCAACAGCTGGCGAGTAAAGCGGGATGACCCACCACCCCTGGCGTCCCACTTAAGACCCCAAGCGACCGTGATGAGATTTGAACTCTTCCCCTTCGTGAGGAGGAGAGAGCCCAAACCATCGTAGCCACCAAGGCGGTGGTTATGATTTATTTAAATGTCCTAATCCTAACAACAATTAAACACATTATTCTAGCAGGACGGACGGATTCATGGAACCATTCTAATATGATGACGTACAAAGCATGCGTACTCTAATGTGACACTCAATTTTTGAGTGCTGGACGCCCCTAGTATCAAAATTTGGCATGGATGGATACTTAAGTGCTAAAACTTTCAAAAAATACATTTAATTGTCAAAATTAGAGAAGAAATGAACATTTAAGTGCTAACAACGATAATTTCCTCTCAAACTACTAACGTAGCTTTTTCTGACAAGATTTTTTATTTTTAAAAAAATTATCCACATGGCACTGACGCGGCTAGATAAGTCCAAAACCACTTTGCTTTACCCCTAAATTTGATTTTTGAGATAAACATAACTTAAATTAAAAAAATAAAATTTGAAGCTGAACAAGATGCGAAGTTGAAGCTGAAACCCCAGTCTAGCAAAAAGTAGTGCAGAAGCTGACAAACACTGGAAGAAATCATCTTACGGTCTCTTAAGTTGACCAGAACTTGTGTGACGTTGGAGATCAAGAGTGACGGAAGTGGGCACGCAGAGGAATATTATAGAACATAATGTGGGAAGTTGATGTGACTCTTGCTTTGTTCCTTTTCCAAGTGGGAGAGAACGAAACGCTTTCTAAATGAACGTGGAATATCTAGTGCAAACAAATTCGCTGTTCTCCTCAGTAAACTAATGCAAGCGAATGCAGAGCATCCAGACCCATGTGTACCTAAAGAAGAATATAATAATAGTAAAGATGTTAAAAAGAAAAAGAAAAAGAAGTTGAATAAAAAAATGGTATAATAGCTAGTCAAACTCAGGAGCTATTGGGGGGAAAGAACATAGCCTTTCGCTCATGGACTGCCACGAAATGATGCATATTCCAACAATGATGAGCGATGTCAACACGCATTTAAAAAAGTCCGATCTCCCCTTTTCACGGTCGGCAATTCCTCCATCTGTGTCCACCGAAGCAACAGAGCAAATCTTGACTTGGATAAATAAATAGAAAAAAAGATCAAGAAAACAATTCATTGAAGCAAAACAGGGTTAAAATCAAATTTGGATCGACTTTTCCATCATAAAAGGAAATGGAAATAAAATGTAAAAAAGGCCGTTTCCTCTTAGCAATTTCACAGTATCTTGTTTAGTCTATTTTTTGGATGGGTCGGTCCGATTCTTGCGTAGACATGATCCGATTGCACACCCGTACTCCGAACACCTAGCACGGCAAGAGATCACTTCTTCCCTATTTTTTTTTCCTCCTCTTTTATTATTTGCTTCCTTTGTCTTCTTTTTTTTTTCTCATCTTGCTTCTTCTATCCTTCTCTCCTTCTCTCTCTCTCTCATGCTGTCAGACTGGCAAGGCAAGAGACCGTAGGACCATCCACGGACCTTGTGTACCAAGCCAGCACTGTTGGCCACATTCGACCCCCGCCTTCATCACCGCCTGCCGCGACACACATGACATGCAAAGAAACCGCACGCTACTCCACCGATGGGAACGGAGGTCCACAAACATGTCAAATGATCAACAAGCGCTCAGAACCAAACCAAAATCACGGGAAATCTATACAAGCTTGTTTCAGGCATTTTAGCGAACACATGGAGGGTGTTGGCTAAAGGGAATCTTTAGACTTGCTCGGCACGCAAACTCGACCAAATTAGAGAACAACGGACCAGCCAAACTTGACGTCAACCATGGGACGATTCGTTTACGTCCAATATAAATACGAGAGTCAGCAAGCTTGACGTCAACCATGGGACGATTCGTTTACGTCCTATATAAATACGAGAGTCAGCAAGCTTGACGTCAACCATGGGACGATTCGTTTACGTCCAATATAAATACGAGAGTCAGCAAGCTTCGGCCATAAACGGAGGACACAAACGGGCGCCTAACTCGAGCATTTCAGCAAACAATTAATATTCGCAAACCGAGGAGTAAAAAACGGGGACGACCGAGACCGAGCCCGAGCCCGAGCCCGAGCCCGAGCGGGGACTCGCAGCGATCAACATGCTTAGCCTCGAGACCAAGGCACGTACACAAATAAAGCAGGAAACTCGCACGAACCGGACAAAGGCTGCCTGGTCCCCCTTCTTTTAAAATATATTTTAAAAAAAATATATTTATCCGAAATGCAGTAAAATGAGGGAAAATAAAATAGAAACTAAACCTTAGTAGATGCAAATAATATTAATACCTAGGTGGTGCAAAAATCATTATTTGTTTGGGTCAAATTGGTCTCTAATTTTTTTATGCAATTTAATTATAAATATTTAGCCAAAACTTACGTGTCAATAGTCACTTGTATTTGTCATTATTTGTTTAGCGTCACTTACATGATCTTGATAGAAAGTGGTTATCAACCTCTCTTCTCATGCTGATCATTATTACTGCTTACATACGAAGGAAAATGAAACCAAGGATAGGATACACGAAGCATAAAACTGCATTGAAGGCAGTGGTCACTGACGGAGTGTGAAACAAGGGGATCGAGGCAAGCTACATAACAACTTTAGGAGCACGATGACCGTGCATTATTGAACGTTTATCCTTTTCTTACTCTAATGTAACAGGCACGTATTCACACCTAGAGGGGATGAAGAATCACTTTGAGTCCATGGTGAGGGCGCATGGCGAGGATCTGGGTCGGCAAGTGGATGTAGTCAGGGGAGAGAGTGAAGCTGTAGCGCTGCAGAATCATCGCGATGGTGATCTTCGCCTCGTTCATCGCGAAATACAGGCCCACGCAGCTCCGTGGTCCCAAGCCGAATGGGAGGAACCCGGCGGCGTTGTTGTTTGTAGCTTTGGCAATCCCTTCCGAGAATCTCTCTGGCTTGAAAAGACGCACGTCGTCGCCCCAAATTCGAGGGTCCTGGTGAATCTTCAGGATCGGTATGTTGAGGGTGATGTCCGGAGGAAGAAGGAGATTTCCTAACGTGACTTGCCTTTCGACTTTTCTAATGATGCCGATGACAGGAGGATACAATCGAAGCGTTTCGTTAATGATCATCCCTACCTGAAAAGACAACCACATTTACAAAAACATGAGTATATGGACTATGTTCGTGAAAAGACAACTAGTTACATACAGTTTTGAGTTTCATGATTCCTTCATGATTGGGATCTTCATCGCCAAATACATCGGCCACCTCTTTTCTTGCTTCTTCTTGCCAATCTTTGTGAATTGCAAGGAGGAAGAGTGTCCAAGTGAGGATGGAATTCGTCGTTTCTTGTCCTGCTAAATAGAACGTCTTGCACTCATCCACGAGATCAGTGATCGTGATTCTCTTGCTCTCATCTGGATCATGATAGGCCTTTAGAAGAGACCCTAAGAAGTCGTTCCCATAGTCGTCTATTTCTCCTGCATTCAACTTCTTCTCTCGCTTATCGATTATCCCTAACACCGCATCGCGTATTGCCTTCTCCAGTTGGTTGGACTTGATTTCATCACTCGTTTTCCATATCTTACTATAAAAAGAAAAACATGAATTGACTTTTAAACCAAGCCAAAATTACTATTACCACTGAGGCTATTCACCTAAAAAAATAGATTTAGCAAAATATAAGGACCCTAATGTTCACAAGAAAAAAAAACAAGTACCTAATTCCAGGAAGTCTTAATTTGAAAAGATTTCGCGATGCTATAATAGTCAACTCTCCCAACATTTGGAAAATATCTCTCCCTTCAATGTAGCTGCTTCCAAATGCTGTCTTGGAAATCACTTCCGACGAGATCGCTGTAAACTCTTCGAACAACTCAACCTCTTTGGTTTCTAAATTCTGCCATCTCTTGAGCAGCATGTGAACACTATCCACCATTGCTGGAATCATGCCCTGTATATTCACAATTTATGGTGCAATCAGCAGTAGTTCTCACGCACGTTCTAAGCCCTTGCGTGGCTTACAACGTACATACTCAATTCTTGTTATGCATATATAACAGGATAGTATATGGTCAAAATCATGTATTAACACGAGTCAACAAGTTTTCCTATTATGTCTATCATTTGGCATATTACAAAATCACAATATATCTAACACAAATTGATGGGAATCCAGACGTGGACAATTGATTTCTAAGGAGCACAATAAAAGTTTACCTTCAAGCTTTCACCATGGAAGGCGAGATGTGCCAATCTACGTTGCCTTGCCCATTTTTTGCCTTCAGTACTCACAAGCCCATCACCTAAAATCTTCTTGATGTCTCTTGGGAAATCTGGCTTCACATATGTTTTATCTCTGTCGTTAAGTGCCTCTTTGACTAGCTCAATGTTTGAGATAAGTAGTTGAGCTTGAGGACCATACCAATACAGATAAATTCCCCCTACATACCGTATGAAGGCATGATGTTAGCAAGGACTTGAACATAAAACAATTTAAATACAATAAAGTTACACTAGACGGACCTACATGACTTATAGCCAAGTGTATGTTAAATAACCATGCCAAGTAGTATTTTCACCCAAGGCTATATTATATATTCATCAATAGAAAAGTTATATATTATTTCTTATTATAAAAATAGAACCTAAATTACCATATATTTTATTCCACTGGTGAATGTGAGGCTCAACGATGGGTAAAATCTCATGAGAAACATTCTTCATGGGCCTGTTCGTCTTCATCATGACAGCCTCCTTCAATTTGAATATTTCCTTGGTGCTGCCATGGATGAACTTGTAGGGAGGGCCTTTGATCCCTTGTGAAGCCATTGCCCTTTGTACTCGAATCGGTCTCCACCATAGCTTGTGGAGCAATTTGGTAAGAACTGAGGAGAGAAACAAAGCCGAAATGCCCAACAAGAAACCCAGAAAATCCATGGCTAATTGGGCTTATTTCCAAAGTTGAGGGGCGGAAAGGAAGAATTCTTACTGGGAGATACGAAATCGAAGTGCCCATTTTATAGCCACTTTATTGTGTGATATGTTGGATTTCGCATAGGTTAAATATTTGAAATTGCAACACCTCCGCATTTATTTTATTTCATTTCATTTCGGTCCGTCGACTTTGGCGGCTTGACTGTACAGATATACAAATAGATTTTATAGCCACTTTATTGTGTGAAATGTTGGATTTCGTACAGGTTAAATATTTGAAATTGCAACACCTCCGCATTTATTTTATTTCATTCCATTTCGGTCCGTCGACTTTGGCGGCTTGACTGGACAGATGTACAAATAGAGGTTGTAACTCCACGATCATCCTTTGCTTGATTCAACCGGCTACCACTTTGGGAGTTTTAAAACTTGATATTGGGATATAAAAGTAAATTATTGTTTTGACTATCTTTTATTTTTTTCCAATAATTAGGTGTCTAATCGTTTTCGAGCATAATAAGAATATTAATTAAGCGCGACGGTTGTGAGACAAAATCGATGAGATCATATTAACCTATAAATAGAAATAAAACATTCAACATTGAAGTTAGATCTTTTGCACATTTTAATTATTTTCATTTCCATTGCCAACGCGACAACCTATAAATTTTCGTGTATTGTCCCCTCCAATAATTATTTAAAGATCCAGCACGAAAGGAGGACTTGCTAAAGCTCCATTCATTTTCTCCTCGGAAATTTCATTTTTGCTTGTTGTATTCTCATAATTTACGATGGTCGGACATGAACCTAATATTTTCATTTTCATAAATTTTGTCTAAGGGTGAGTGCCCTTTCATTTAATCCATTTCACGAGAAAGTTGATCAAGTTTGCAGATGCTGGTCCATTTTCTAAAGCTAGAACATTATCAGTTATAAAAACAAGCTATTCAATCGTAAAATAAATAGAACAAGATAGTAACTCAGATATTTAATTTACGTGATTCGGTCGATATAAAATACATCCACGGAAAGAGCAGTTCAGAATTCTACTATAGATCAATTGATACGACAGAGTGTTTAGTTCACAATTCTTCACAAACTAATCTTTTAATTTCACAAATGAATTCATAAATCTTACCACAAGATTTAATGGATTTTAACACTCTTGGATTGTTTTAGGGTGTAATTCACGAAAATGCCGCTTGGATATTTTTTACAAAGAAAACTCACTTCTTATATAGAAAAAATTCAGATAAAAAATATGAAACCTATTCAAATTAGGATACCCACTCAAACTAAAAAACTCCCTATTTAAGTCAAGCTGTCTTCACCATTTCAAACTCGAGATATATTTTCAACAATCTCTACCTTGATTTGATATTTGAGCCAATTCTCAATCCCTTTGCTAGAAATTTGAACTTCTTTACTACTCTCCCACAGCCCTACATGGCTCAATTGCCACAAATATCTTCCTAGTTTAAGCTACACTTGAATTTCGCCACAACTGTGGATCTTAATAAAATTCAACTCTACTTGCACCTTTAGGTACTCCACAAGATTTTTAGACACAATCTCCTTTACCAAAGATGAAAAAAAACTATTTTGTTGCATCCATATCTACTAGGAGATCAACCAAGCACTTTATTAAACTCAACAACTACAACAACCGTTGACTTTATAGGCTCCACCTTGTTCAAAACATAATCTGTGTTGATTATTATGCTAGTACCCACTACCTTATGAGTTCATGGTAGAAATTCCACCTTGAGCTAAATAACAAATAAATTTGTCTAAACATTACCACAATCACTTCTACCCAAAAGTATTGGAGATTCATCAAATGTAACCTATATGTTGACAATAGGTGAATTGAACTCCGGACATCGCAATGGATAGCTCTGCTCATCTCGTGCATAGTCTTAAAAATGTGCTTTTTGGTCCTCCAATCAAGCTTACCAATACTAATTCAAACATAACACGGGCAATCATATATTTTCATACTAGAATGATTGATGTTGTTATCAGACCACACTTTGTTGGGAATTTGACATTCAATAGCTATTAACGGGGATCTCTTTAGACCACAGTTGCCTAGATCTAGATAAGGCTGCCTTGCTAGTAGCCACAATGGCCTTGTTTGTGGTTGACGAGGCCGAGTGACCTTCGCTTAGTTGCCGAAAAGGGCTTGGTGGCCCTCTTTGGCCAAAGTTGTAGGAAATAGAAAATAAAAATAAAATTTTGAAATTAAAAATTATCTGTGTCGGTGCTGGCCATGCCACATAGGAATGCTAACATCTACATCATCAATTTCTAGAAAAAGTTGGCCGGATGTGATTTTAATTGATAAAACGTGAAAATATTTATGAATCAATTGACACAAATAAAGGTTTATGACTCAATTAGAAAATATACAATAGATCTATAACCTTTTGGACAATTTTCCCATTCTCTTGCCAGGGTTGTCATTAGCACCTCATCCCTCTCTCATCTAGTTGGTTTCCTTTTTAAAGTCGTATTATTCTCTTTGATTGTAGTTGAGTTTTTTTTTTTAATTTGGTTGACTGATTTATCTTCCCATGGGTACCTGTAGGAGTACGTTATCAAAATATTTGTTAAACTACGTCTCGAGTTTGAGTCCATATACAATACCCGATCCGTACAAAATATTTATATGCTGAAACAAGAAAGAACGTGCACGGAGCATTTGATGAAAAATGGCGTAGGATAGGAGCTGAAAGAATTCAGCCCTAGATATGAGCCTCTGCACGTTGGAAATGGAGGCCACAAATGCGTGTGTTGATTTTTGTGGCCTTTCTCACTTGTCAACGTGATTTCTGAAGAGTTGATCGTCCAAGTTTCTTCTACGTCATTAAATGCATGCACATGGCCAGCGTGATTTGTGAAGAGTTGATCGTCCAAGTTTCTTCTACGTCATTAAATGCATGCATATGGCCATGTGCATGCATGCTCGTAGAAAACAAGTGGATCAGCACTTGTGGCCTTAGAAGCCTATCGTGTAGGCGCCAAACT
Source organism: Eucalyptus decipiens (assembly GCA_014182575.1). Classification (NCBI taxonomy): domain Eukaryota; kingdom Viridiplantae; phylum Streptophyta; class Magnoliopsida; order Myrtales; family Myrtaceae; genus Eucalyptus; species Eucalyptus decipiens. The sequence goes on along the minus strand of CM024610.1, from coordinate 29,854,842 downwards.
CTCTCCCTCTCTTTGTTCAACTTTTGTGGGCTTCTTTTTGTTTCTTTATTAATAAAGAAAGAGGGAAGGCAAAAGCTATTCTAAGTGTGTGTGTCAGTGCATGCTGGTCATCCGCTCACACGCTCTCATTAATTGCATGGAGGCACATGCTTTAAAGATCGGCACCGTTCCGACAATTGTGGAGTACAAGTTTTTCCTCCCCTTCAACCGATAAAAGGTGAAGACGTCTGAAGCTCGAGACAGAGCAAAAAGAATAGAGCTCGGTAGACAGAGCGAAAGGAAAAGAGCTTGAGAGATGGAGAGCGAGAGACGTGAGCTCAGAGAGATTTGTGCGGAGTCGAGTCCAGTGAGTTGAGTTATTAAACACTGTGGGTATCAAGTATAAAAGTAGGGCTAAGAAACACTTGAGTGCATATGTGATTGTAATCCTGTAATTCTCCGATTCATAGTAGATTATTTTGCTGGCTCTCCCCATGGATGTAGATTCCGACATTCGGACCGAACCACGTAAATTTCCGATATCCTTTTTTTTTTTTCTTTTTATTTATTTATTATTGTTCCTCGTTTTATTTCGATCGATTTCTATAGCTCCTGACATAATTGCAAAATATACGATCTGCTTCCATTGCGACGCCGATTAATAACAATATCGACGAGAATTTGATCGGAGTTAAGAGCAAAAGGTTATACTCAAATGAATTTGAGGATATATAATAAGCATCACAAAGATGAAAACGCAAGAAGCGCTACAAACCAAGCTCCTAGGGGCCATAGTGCAATTCTCCCCCCATTTTAAACGTCTTCGAAATAGCCAACAGCACACCTCTTATCCTACGTTTCTACGCTTGCAGTGCTCCTATCTCTCTCCACCATAGACAGCAAGGACACCGCAAAAGGATCCCATATGCCCGCCCCACCAGCCTCCTGATCACCCGGTTCATCATCCACCCCGAACTGCGGCAATTGAGGCCCACCTCATCGTCATCGATCTCGGCAAACTCCACCGCGTGATCCCTAGGCTCATCGCCGAGGTGCTCGAGGTGGAAAACGACCCCGCAGTCGCCTCTGAGTTCATTGGTTGGGCAGGTCAGCAAAAGGGCGATGGGCATAATTATGCTGCGTACGTCGTACTCGCTTATTGCTTGAACAGGAACAAATAAGTTCATGGCAACTGACGAGTTGGCCGAGTTCGAGATCTTAAGTAGGATGCACGATGAGGAGATGAAGAAGTCTGGGATGACAAGATCATTGATGGGCTGCTAAGAACAGGTTACTTGGATCTGTCACCGTCTGTTTACGTCAGGGATGACGGGGCTAGTTGAGGATAGCGTCACTTACATGATCTTGATAGAAAGTGGCTATTGACCTTTCTTCTCATGCTGATCATTATGACTGCTCACAAACAAAGGAAAATGAAACCAACGATAGGATACATGAAGCATAAAACTACATTGAAAGAAGTGGTCACTGATGGAGTGCGAAACAAGGGGAACGAGGCAAGCTAGTTGACAACTTTAAAAGCACGATAATCGTGTATTATTGAACGTTTATCCTTTTCTTAATCTAATTGAGCACGCACATGATCACACTAGAGGGGATGAAGAATCACTTTGACTTCATGTTGAGGGCGCATAATGAGGATATGTAGTCAGAGGAGAGAGTGAAGCTGTAGCGCTGTAGAATCATCGTGATGGCGATCCTCGCATCGTTCGTCGCGAAATTCTAACCCACGCAGCTCCGCGGGTCCCAAGCCGAAAGGGAGGAACGCGGCGGCGTTGTTGTTTGCAGCTTTGGGGATCCCTTCTGAGAATCTCTCCGGCTTGAAAAGGTGCACGTCATCGGCCCAAATTCGAGAGTCGTGGTGAATCTTCAGGGTCGGTATGTGGAGGGTGATGTCCGGAGGAAGGAGATTTCCCAACGTGACTTGCCTTTACACTTTTCTAATGATGTTAATGACCGAATGATAGTGTTGGGATATAATACGCGAAAACGATAGGATCTTATAATTTACATCAACGCAAAATCACCAGAGAAGTAAACGAGAAAAATCAGGACACCAGAGATTTACGTGATTCGGTCCGAGTATTGATACATACGTCCACGGGGAGAGTCAATAGCAAATAATCCACTAAAATCGAAAAATCAGAGTTTACAATCACTCAATCGCGCTTGGGTATAAACTCACGGCACAAAATTATCACGTATTCATGATTCGCGGGGCTTCAAAGATTGTGAACGTCTGCGGCTTCGTAGGGTTTCTTCATTCTCTCGTACGAGTGCAGCAGCCGCGGAAGAGGAAAAACCCTCACTGAGACGTGCGCTTTTTATATGTATACGTGAGTGTGCCCCAAAAATCAAAGCTTGACTTTTGGGCCCCACGAGAATTCAATCTTCACGAGCAAAGGGACTTCACGCCAAAAGGGAGAGCTGGGCCCACTTTGTTTCTGACTCACGTGCAAATGGGTTTCAGCCAGGCTTCTTTCCTCTTTTATTTTTCTTCCTTCATCGGCTAAAACAAGAAAGCCCATGCCCTGGGATTCCTCAGGCTTCGAAGCAAACAAGAACTTTCCTCCCTTTTATTTTATCCAAGCAAATCGAGTTTTTATAAACTCTCAAAATCGAGATATAATTTAACAATTCTCCACATTGACTCGATGTTTGAAGCTAAGTTATAGTGCTCATCACCCATGCTGCTCTCCCAACGCCCTGACGGACGCTCACTCTCCACAGACGCCAATAGAGCTCAAGCAGAGCTTGAGCTTCGCTAAAGGAACATACTTAGTCATCATGTTTACCGAGTTATCTGCTATAACAATCTTTTTGACAATAACAATATCTTTAATTAAGATATTTTGGATGAAGTGGTACCTGATGTTAATATGCTTCATTTGCTCATGATAAACTGGATTATATGCCAAATATATCGCACCTTGATTATCACAGTGTATATCCACACTTTTCTGTTCTAACCCAAAATCCGAGAGCAAACTTTGTAACCATATTGCCTTATTCGCTACAAATGTTAGTGTCATGTACTCTGCCTCAGTCGAAGACAAGGTAATGTGATCCTGTAAGGATGCTTTCCAACTAACTGCACCACTCGCTAGTATAAACACATACCCTGTTAAAGACCTGCAATTATCCAAGTTATTGGCGTGATCTAAATCCACAAAACCAGTGGTCTCACTGCCATTGCTATCCTTCCGGTATACTATACCCACGTCTGTTGTCCCCTTCAAATATCTGAGGATCCACTTTACAGCTTCCCAATGAGTTTTACCTAGACGCTTCATATAACAACTAACCACACTCACAGTTTGTGAAATATCACGCCTAGTGCACACCATAGCATACATGATATTACCCATAACACTAGAATAATGAACACAGGATATATGCTCCTCCTCCTCCTCAATCTGCGGTGATAATTTATTTGAAAGTTTAAAGTGCTTCGCTAAATGTGTACTTATAGATTTTGCCGACTGGATGTTAAAACGTGCCACTATCTTCTCAATATATTTCTTTTGAGATAGACGTAAAACTCCTGCAATTCTGTCACGCAAAATCTCCATACTCAAAATTTTCTTTGTTGCACCTAAATCTTTCATCTCAAATTCAGCATTTAACTACCTCTTCAGCACATCAATATCAGACATATTCTTAACTGCTATCAGCATATCATCAACATATAAAAGTAGATAAATCAAAGAACCATTCTCCAATCTCCTAAAGTAAACGCAGCTATCCATCTGACTTTTTGAATAGTCTTGACTAGCCATGAAAGTATCAAAACATTTATATCACTGCCTAGGAGATTGTTTCAGCCCATACAAAGATTTCTTTAACAAGCAAACATGATCTTCCTTACCCAGAATTGCAAATCCCTCTAGTTGCCTCATGTAAATCTGCTCCTCTAACTCACCGTGAAGAAACGTAGTTTTCACATCTAGTTGCTCTAACTCGAGATCCTGCGAAACAACTAAGGCAAGTAAAATACGAATAAAAGTATATCTTACCACAGGAGAGAACACCTCATTGTAGTCAATGCCCTCACGCTGTGTATATCCCTTCGCCACAAGTCTCACTTTATATCTTGCTGCCTCGACACTTGGAATGCCCTCTTTCCGTTTGAAGACCCATTTACTTTTGACAATTTTTTGGCTCTTTGGTACTTTGACCAGCTCCCATGTCTGATTTCGATGTAGTGATTCCATCTCTTCACTCATAGCCCCTAGCCACTGTGATGACTCCGAACTAGCCATCGCCTCATAGTAAGATGAAGACTTATCTATCTCCACCTCATCACCTACAGTCAACGCATAAGCAATATCTGTATAACCATAACGTAACGGTGATTTAATTTGCCTTTTCTGTCTATCTGCGGCTATAGTCTGATGCGGCTTTGCTGGTGGTTCACTATCATTAATTTCAGGAGCTGCGGCTTCATCTGCAATCTCAACTTCAGTTACCTTCGAGGTCTTTGGAGTCTCCACCTGAAGCTCCACCTCACTTATGACACCATGATCCGTCTTCTCTGCTGATTGTGTCTTAGAACTCCTATGTTGAAGCATTGCAGTTTCGTCGAAGATCACATCTTTACTAATTAGAAAACCAAGTGATCTGGGATCGGTGCACCATAGCTAGTAGCCTTTCACCCCATGTGCATAACCCAAAAATATGCACTTTTTCGCCATCGGCTCAAGCTTACCATCACTCGCATGAGCATATGCAGGATCTCAGAATATTCGTAATTTGGAATAATCAATAGGTTTCCTCAACCATACTTCCTCAGGAGTCTTCCACTCGATAGCAGATGATGGAGATCGATTAATCAGGTAACATGACATGTTCACTGCTTCGGCCCAAAATTCATTGCCAAGTCTTGCATGCGAAAGCATGCATCAAGCTCGCTCAAGCAAAGTTCTCTTCTTCCGTTTTGCCACGTCATTTTGCTGTGGTGTCCTAAGTACTGTGCGGTGTCTTACAATACCTTTTTTCTCGCAGAACTCGGTAAAATCTTTACTATAGAACTCCATGCCATTATCAGTTCTCAAGCACTTGATTTGCTTATCTGGCCGCTTCTCAATCAATGTCTTAAATTTCTTGAACCGATCAAACACATCATATTTGTGCTTCAGAAAGTAAACCCATACATTTCTCGAATAATCGTTGATAAAAGTCAGCATATATCGGGCATCTCCTTTAGAAGGAACCGAAGATGGGCCTCAGACGTCTAAATAAATATATTCAACTGGTCGTTTGGTCGAATGAATAGCTGTAATAAACTTAACTCAGTACTGCTTCCCATAGATGCAATGCTCACATAAGTCTAGCTTCCCTGTTTTCTGACCCTTCAACAACCCCCTTTCACTCAGTATTGTCATACATGCCTCACTCATGTGCCCTAAACACATATGCCATAACTGAGTTAAGTTAGATTCTAACTCACCTAATGAAACTACAGCGGTTCCGGTCACGGTCTTTCCTAGTATATGATAGAGAGTATTCACTTTCTTCCCTTTCATCACTATCATGGCACCTCGAGAGATCTTTAGTACTCCACCTTCAGCGGTGTACCTACATCTGATGTCATCGAGTGTCCCTAGAGAAATAAGGTTCTTCTTGAGCTCTGGTACATGCCTCACATCTGTCAATGTGCGAACCACCTCATCGTGCATTCGAATTCGAATTGTCCCTATCCCCATAGCCTTACAGACTTCATTATTCCTCAAAAGAACCCTACCACCATCTGCAACTTGGTAAGCAGTGAACCGGTTCTTATGAGGTGTCATGTGATAAGAATACCCCGAATCTAGCACCCATTCGTCTCCTGACGAAGTAGCAGTCACACATAAGACAGCTTCTACATCCTTATTACTCCCCTCAGCAATGTTTGCCATACTGCTTGTGGTATTCTGTTTATCAACTTTATTTCTCTGTTTTGGACAATCTCTCCTAATGTGCCCCTCCTCGTGACACTCAAAGCACTTTACGCGTCCCTTGGACTTTCTATTGTGTGATTTCGATCTACTTTTACCTCTACTGCTACTAGGTTCTTGATGTTGTTCTCTACCCCGAATCGTCAGTGCTTGCGCTGCTCCTTTCGCCAGACCGTCATCTCGCAACTTTCTATGCCACTCCTTAGAGAATAAGACAGACTTTACCTCTTCTGAGGTAATCGTACTACGCCCCTGCAACAATGAATCAATAAAGTGCTCCCATGACTTTGGTAAAGAGGCCAACAACATCATGCCCTACTCTTCATCATCAAGTATCTTACCGACGTTCTTCAGATCCAACATGAGTTTATTAAATTAATCTAGGTGGGTTCTAATAGACGTACCTTCAGTATATTTAAATTGAAACATCTTCTTCAGCATATACAAGCGATTGTTTAAATCTTTCTTCATATAGAGTGCTTGAAGTTTTGCCCATAATGTTGCGGCATCCTTTTCTTTAATAACCTCTAGTAAGACCTCATCCGACAAATTTAACAGGATTATGCTCTTTGCTTTTTGCATAAGCTCTACCCTCTCTGAGGCTCTCATTATAATTGGCAATTTATCTTCGTCATCTAGTGCTTTGGCCAAACCTTGTGTTGTTAATAAAGCCCGCATCTTGATGCTCCATAACACAAAATTATTTCTCTCATCAAACTTCTCAATCTCAGATTTCTTTTCAGACATAATTGCAATAATAGAATTTCCAGATAATAATCAGACAAGCAAAAGCTCCAAATCACAATCAAGAAATCCAACTCCAAGCTCTTATACCAATTGTTGGAATATAATAAGCATAAATAATAGGATCTTGCAATTTACGTCAACATAAAATTAGCAGAGAAATAAACGAGAAAAATCAGGACACCAGAGATTTACGTGATTCGGTCCGAGTATTGATACCTACGTCTACGGGGAGAGTCAGTAACAAATAATCCACTAAAATCGGAGAATCAGAGTTTACAATCGCTCAATCGCTTAAGTGTTTCCCACACCTAGATTTAACCCAAAACCCACAACTCGCTTGGGTATAAAATCACGGCACAAAATTATCACGCGTTCAAGATTCGCGCGACTTCAAGGATCGTGAACGTCCGCGGCTTCGTAGGCTTTCTTCATTCTCTCGTACGAGTGCAGCAGCCGTGGAAGAGGAAAAACCCTCACTGAGACGTGCGCTTTTTATATGTACACGTGAGTGTGCCTCAAAAATCAAAGCTTGACTTTTGGGCCCCACGAGAATTCAATCTTCACGAGCAAAGGGACTTCACGCCAAAAGGGAGAGCTGGGCCCACTTTATTTCTGACTCACGTGCAGATGGGTTTCGGCCAAGCTTCTTTCCTCTTTTATTTTTCTTCCTTCATCGACTAAAACAAGAAAGCCCATGCCGTGGGATTCCGCAGGCTTCGAAGCAAACAAGAACTTTCCTCCCTTTTATTTTATCCAACCGAATCGAGTTTTTATAAACTCTCGAAATCGAGACATAATTTAACAGATGCAATCGGAGCGTTTCGTTAATGATCATCCCCACCTGAAAAGACAACCACATTTACAAGAACATGTGGCATATGGACTATGTTGGTAAAAAGACAACCATTTACATACAGTTTTGAGTTTCATGATTCCTTCATAATTGGGATCTTCATTGCCAACTACATCGGCCACCTCTTTTCTTGCTTCTTCTTGCCAATCTTTGTGAATTGCAAGGAAGAAGAGTGTCCAAGTGAGGATGGAATTCGTCGTTTCTTGTCCCGCAAAATAGAACGTCTTGCACTCGTCCACAAGATCATCAATTGTGATTTGCTTGCTCTCGTCCGGATTGTGATAGGCTTTCAGAAGAGACCCTAAGAAGTCATTCGCGTAGTCGTCCATTTCTCCTACGTTCAACTTCTTTCTTGCTTTCTCGTTTATTCCTAACACCGCATCGCATATCACATTCTCCAGTTGCTTGGACTCAATTTCATCACTCGTTTTTCATATCTTACTGAAGAAAGGAAAACATGAATCGACTTTTAAACCAAGCCAAAATTACTATTACCACTGAAACTGTATTCACCTGGAAAAATAGATTTAGTGAAATAATAAGACCCTAATGTTCATAAGAAGAAAAAACAAGTACCTAATTCCAGGTAAGTCTTAATTTGAAAAGATTTCGTGATGCTATAATAGTTAACTCGCCCAACATTTGGAAAATATCTCTTCCTTCAATGTAGCTGCTTCCAAATGCTGTCCTGAAAATCACTTCTAACATGATCGCCGTAAACTACTCGAAAGACTCAACCTCTTCGGCTTCTAAATTCTGCCATCTCTTGAGCAGCATGTGAACACTATCCACCATTGCTGGAATCATGCCGTGCATATTCACAATTTATGGTACAATTAGCAACAGTTCTCATGCATGTTCTAAGCCCAAGCCCTTGCATGGCTTAGAACGTACATACTCAATTCTTGTTATGCATATATAACATGATAGTATATGGTTAAAATTATGTGTTAACACGAGTTACAAGTTTTCCTGTTATGTCTATCATTTGGCATGGTACAAAATCACAATATTTCTAACACAAATTGATGGGAATCCAGAAATCGTGTTGGACAATTGATTTCTAAGGAGTACGATAAAAGTTTACCTTCAAGCTTTTGCCATGGAAGGCGAGATGTGCCAATCTACATTGCCTTGTCCATTTTTTGCCTTCAGTACTCACAAGCCCATCACCTAATATCTTCTTGATGTCTCCTGGGAATTCTGGCCTTACATATGTTTTATCTCTGTTGTTAAGTACCTCTTTGACTAGCCCAGTGTCTGAGATAAGCAGTTGAGCTTGAGGACCATACCAATACAGACAAATGCCCCTTACATACCGTATGAAGGCATGGTGTTAGCAAGGGCTTGAATATTAAACAATTTAAATAAGAAAAAGTTACACTAGACAGACTTACATGACTTATAGCCAAGTGTATAGACAGACTTACATGACTTATAGCTAAGTGTATGTTAAACAACTGCGCCAAGTACTACTTTTACCCGAGGCTATATTATACATTCATCAATAGATAAGTTAGTTGCTCTAAAAAAATTAGGAGATTTTAAAAGAAATACGGAGTTTTGCTAATGGCAGCAACATGCTATGGGATGGTGGTCCCGCTTATGAGTTCTGTTATAAAAGTAGGACCTAAATGACCATATATTTTATTCCACCCTGAATGTGAGGCTCAACGATGGGTAAAATCTCATGAGAAACATTCGACTTGGGCTCATTCGTCTTCATCATGACATCTTCCTTCAACTTGAATATCTCCTTGGTGCTGCCGTGGATGAACTTGTAGGGAGGGCCTTTGATGCCTTGTCTCCACCACAGCCTATGGAGCAATTTGGTAAGAATTGAGGAGAGAAAAAAAGGCGAAATGCTCAACAAGAAACCCAGAAAATCCATGGCTAATTGGGCATATTTCCAAAGTTGAGGGGCCGAAAGGAAGAATTCCTATTGGGACATACAAAATCGAATTGCCCATTTTATAGCTACTTTATTGTGTGAAATGTTGGATATCGTACAGGTTAAAAATTTGAAATTGCAGCACCTCCACATTTATTTTATTTCATTTCGTTTCGATCCGTCAACTTTGGCGACTTGGCTGGACAGAGATGTAAATGGAGGTTGTTACCCCAAGATCATCCTTTGCTTGACTCAATCTGCTACCACTTTGGGAGATTTAAAACTTGATATTGGGATATAAAAGTATCGTTTTGAAGATCTTTTCTAATCATTTTCGAGTATAGTAACAATGTTAATTAAGTGTCTGAGATCTTAGTGACTTAAATATATTTTAGTAGCTATCGAGTGTGAAAGTCCAACGGCACTTGCGTAATGAATCAATTTCTTCGAAGATTTTGTGAGACAAATTGATGAAATCGTATTACCCTACAAATAAAAATAAAATATTCAACAGTGAAGTTAGATCTTTTGCACATTTTAATGATTTTCATTTCCATTGCCAACGCGACAAGCTATAGATTTTCGTATGTTGTCTACTCCAATAATTATTCAAATATCCAGCACAAAAGGAGGGCTTGCTAGAGCTCCATTCTTTTTCTCCTCAGAAATTTCTTTTTTGCATGTTGTATTCTCATAATTCACGTAGGCAGTGCTAGCGCGCGATGGTTGGATATAAGTCTCATATTTTCATTTTCATAAATTTTGTCCAAGTTTGAGCATCCTTTCATTTAGTCCATTTCACAGGACAGTAGAGTTCGAATAATTAAATAAACAAAACAAGATAATAAGTCAGATACTTGAGCTATGTTGCTTGGTCGGTATAATGATGTCCATCAGAAGAGCAGCTCAATATACCATTATAAATCCAGCAAAACAATAGAAATTATAATAACACTCAAATTACTCAAGAATGTTTCCCAGTTTCTAATTACACTCAATGACTCACATTGTGTTTAGCCCCATAATACTTCACGAACTATATCTTAATCTCACAAACGATTTCACAAATCTTACCACAAGATTTAATGGACTAGAACACTCTTGGATTGTTAGAGGGAGTAATTCATGAAGAAGTAAAAATTTGGATACTCTTCATATAGAAAACTCACTTTTTATATAGAGAAAATTTGGATAAAAAATAGGAAACTTATTCAAATTAGGATACTTCCTATTCAACTCAAGTTTCCTTCACCATTTGAAGCTCAAGATTATCTTCAACAATCTTCACCTTGGCTTGACATTCGAGCCAACTCTCAATCACTTTGCTAAAAATCCAAACTTCATTGTTACCCTCCCATAACCCTTCGTGGGCTCAATTGCCAAAAACATCTTTTTAGTCCAAGCCACACTTGAATTTCACTGCACTGTGGATTTCATCATAACACCAACTCTAATTACACCTTCAACTATTCCTTGTGGATTTTTAGACACAATTTCCTTTACAACATATAAACCAAGCCATCATTGTGTCCATATTTGCTCGGAAATTAAACATGCACCCTATTAAACTCGACAACTACAACACCTATTGGCTCTACAAGATTTACCTCGCTAAAAAAGCCCAATCTATGTTAATTAGGGTTCTAGTATCCACTACTCAAGAATTTCTAGTTGAAATTCTGCCTTGAGCTAAATATCATATAGATTTGTATAAACATTACTAGATTCACTCCTACCTAGAAGTATTGAAAATTTATCAAATGTAACTTATTTGTAGACAACATGTGAATTTAACTCCAGTATCACAATCGATAGTTCCGCTCACCTTGTGCATACCTAGAAATGCACTTTCTTATCCTCCAAGCGAGCATATCCATACTAATTCAAACATAACATGGGCAATCGAATTTCTAAGACTAAAATGATTGGCATTATTATCAAACCACACTTTCTTGGGAATTCGACATTCAATCACCATTAATGGAGTTCTACTCACTATGTAACTCGTCATACTAAGTGCATCTGACAATAATCTTTTGTTAATTAAGTCTTGAATATTTTCACATTTTGCCAATTGATTCTATCCATACAATTTTGGCCCAAAAATTACTGATGTGGATGTTGGCCATCCTGCATGGTGGGCTCATTGCTATAATAGACAATTAAAAATAATTAGTAATATTTTTCAAATTTATTTATTTATATTTTCCTTTTCATTTTTTCCCCTTTCTTATTATTTCTTTGTTTATTTACAACTCTAGCTATCAACCCTTGCCCAGTGTTTCATGAGGGCCGGGTTGCTAATCATTGGGTGAGGGTCGCCAGCCATAATAGTAAAAGAAAAAGAAAATTAAAATTAAAAGTAAAAAAATAAATAAATTCAAAAAATATATTATAATATTATTAAAAATTGTCAACGCTAGCGCTAGTGGTACCACATGAGAAGAGCAATGTCCATGTCAATAATTTTTGGTCAAAATTGTCCAATTGGTAAAACAAGAAAAGATTTAAGACTCATAAACAAAATTAAAAAGTTTATGATTGAATTGACAAAATTGCAATATATTTAAAGTTTTTTTGGATATTTTCCCAATCTCTTTCACCATTCTCGTTACCACTCTGTCCCTCTCTCATCTACTCGGTTTCCTTTTTATGGTTAGTTTTATTTTTCCTTTAATTATAGTTGATATATATATATATATATATATATATATATATATTAATTTTACAATCGATGTTGGGCAAATTACAATGAACTTGGGAAGATTAAGATGTTTACCTTTTTCTTTCCAAATTTGCTCGATTGGTTTATCTTCACAATGGGTACCTATGAGAGCACGCGACGCAAATATCGAGGAGAAGTTGATCAGCGTTGAAAGCAAAGGTTATAACTCAAAACGAATTCAAGAATACATTATAAGCATCGCAAAGATGAAAACGCAAGAAGCACTACAAGCCAAAAACTTAGGAGTAGGGGTCATAACGTAATAATTGTCCCCCCATTTTGCCATCGCCATCAAAACAGCCAATGACTCTCCCCCATCTACACTTGCGGTGCCGCCCATTCTTTCCGCCGTAGGGACGGCGGCCCCCCAAGCTTCTCTCTTCCCTCACCGCCTCTCGCTGATCACCCAGTTCATCGTCTACTCTTTCCTCCTGAACCGAAGCAGCTGAGGGCTACCTTGTTGTCATCGTTCTCGGCAAGCTCCATCGTGTGAACCCTAGGCTTATCGCCAAGGTGCTCGAGGTGGAAAACAACCCCGCAGTCGCCTCCAAGTTCACTGGTTGGGCAGGTCAGCAAAAGGGCGATAGGCGTAATTATGCTGCTTACAACCTACTCGGTTATTGCTTGAACAGGAACAATAAGTTCAGGGCAACTGACGACTTGTCTGAGTCGATGGACTTTTAGGGAAAGCCGTCCAGCAAGAAGCAATTCGAGATCCTAAGTAGGCTGCACGATGAGGAAATGAAGGAGTTTGGGATGAAGCCACTCGCATTTTTCTTATAACAAGATCATTGATGGACTGCTAAGGACAAGTCGATTGGATCTGCCATTTACTGTAGGGGACGGGTAAGTTGAGGATAGCGTCACTTACATGATCTTGATAGAAAGTGGCTACCACTTCTCATGCTGATCATTATTAATGCTCACAAACGAAGGAAAATGAAACCAACGGTAGGATACATGAAGCATAAAACTGCGTTGAAAGAAGTGGTCACTGATGGAGTGCGAAACAAGGGAAACGAGGGAAGCTACTTAACAATTTTACAAGCATTATAACCGTGCATTATTGAACGTTTATCCTTTTTTTTAAATTTAATTGAGCACGCACGTGTTCACGCTGGAGGGGATGAAGAATCACTTTGACTCCATGTTGAGGGTGAATGGTGAGGATATGGGCAGGCAAGTGGATGTAGCCGGGGGAGAGAGTAAAGCTATAGCGCTGTAGAATCATCGTGATGGCGATCTTCGCCTCGTTCGTCGCAAAATTCAAGCCCACGCAAGTCCGCGGTCCCAAGCCAAAAGGGAGGAACGCAGCGGCATTGTTGTTTGTAGCTTTGGCGATCCCTTCCGAGAACCTTTCCGGCTTGAAAAGATGCACATCGTTGCCCCAAATTCGATGGTCATGGTGAATGGCCAGGGTCGGCATGTAAAGGACGATGTCCGCAGGAAGAACGAGACTTCCCAACGTGACTTGCTTTTTGACTTTTCTAAAGACGCTGATGACGGGAGGGTACAGTCGAAGCGATTCGTTAATGATCATCCCTACCTGAAAAGAAGAAGAAGAAGAAGAAGAAGAAGAAGAAGAAGAAGAAGAAGAAGAAGAAGAAGAAGAAAACCACATTTACAAGTACATGAGGCATATAGACTATGTTGGTAAAAAGAGAACTACATTTACATACCGTTTTGAGTTTCATTATTCCGTCATGGTTGGGATCTTCATTGCCAAATACATTGGTCACCTCTTTTCTTGCTTCCTGTTGCCAATCTTTGTGAATTGCAAGGAGGAAGAGTGTCCAAGTGAGGACAGAATTCGTCGTTTCTTGTCCTGCGAAATAGAACGTTTTGCACTCATCCATGACATCATCAATCGTGATTCTCTTGCTCTCGTCCAGATCATGATATGCCTTCAGAAGAGAGCCTAAAAAGTCATTCCCATAGTCGTTCATTTCTCCCGTATTCACCTTCTCTTCTCTCTTTTTGATTATCTCTAACAACACATCGTGTATCGCCTTTTCTAGTCTCTCGGAATCAATTTCATCGCTTGTTTTCCATATGTTTCTACACAAAGAAACACATGAATCAACCTTTATACCAAGCCAAAATTGGCACTAATGTTTGAAAGAAAAAAAAAAGATTTATCGAAATAAAAAGACCCTAATGTTCACCAGAATTTTTTTTAAAAAAAGTACCTGACTCCAGGAAGTCTTAATTTGAAAAGATTTCGCGATGCTATAGTAGTCAACTCGCCCAACATTTGGAACATATTTCTCCCTTCAATGTAGCTGCTTCCAAATGCTGTCCTGGAAATCACATCCGACGTGATCGCCGTAAACTCTTCGAACAACTCAACTTCTCTGGCTTCTAGATTCTGCCATCTCTTGAGCAGCACGTGAACACTATCCACCATTGCTGGAATCATGCACTGCAAATTCACAATTTATGGTATAATCAGCAACAGTTCTCATGCATGTTCGAAGCCCTTGGATGGCCCTGAAACATACATACTCAATTATCATTATGCATATATAACAAGACAGTATATGGTTAAAATCATGTAATAACACGAGTTAACAAGTTTCCCTGTTATGTCTATTTTTCGGCATATTACAAGATCATGATATATCTAACAAAAATTGATAGAAACCCAAGTTGTGTCGGACAATTGACTTTTAAGTAGCAAGATAGTAAACCACCTTCAAGCTTTCTCCATGGAAGGCGAGATGTGCCAATCTATGTTGCCTTGCCCATTTTTCGCCTTCAGTACTAAAAAGCCCATCGCCTAAAAGCTTCTTGATGTCTCCTGGGAAGTCTGGCTTTACATATGTTTTATCTCTGTTGTTAAGTACGTCCTTGACTAGCTCAGTGTCTGAGATTAATAGTAGAGCTGTAGGACCATACCAATACAGAAAAATTCCTCCTACATATCATCAAGAAAAGGAAAAGAATAAATTCCGCTAACAAATGAAGGCATGGTCTTAGCAAGAGCTTGGATGTAGAACAATTTATATAATATTAAATTATACTAGATGAACCTTGAACCTACCTGACTATGACCAATTAAGTGTATGTTAATTCTAGCTAATTATATGTGGAAAAAATATATATATATATATATATATATATATATATATATATATATATATATATATATATATATATATATATATAACTGTTTGCGTTTGATATTGAGAAGATATCCATTTGCTATACTATAATCAAAAGGTTCAACCAAAAGTAAAAATCTAAAACTATTCTCAACACTAAACCCTAAGTTAACATATATTTCATTCCGCTTGTGAATGTGAGGCTCAACGATGGGGAAAATTTCATGAGAAACATTCATTATGGGCTTGATCATATTCATCGTGACATCCTTATTCAACTTGGGTATCTCCTTTGTGCAACTATGGATGAACTTGTAGGTAGGTCCTTCCGTGCCTCGTGAAGCCATTGCCCTTTGTACTTAACTGGTTTCCACCATAACTTGTGAAGTAAGGATTGAGGAAAGGAACAAGATCAATATGCTCAGTAAGAAACCCAGAAAATCCATGGCTAATTCTCAAAGTCCTTCACATGCAAGATTCTATGTTTTCTTTTGGTGGTTGACTTTGGTGGCTTGTCAAATCCATGGCTAATTCTCAAGGTCCTAAATCTATTGCATTTGTGCCAATTCAACTCCAAACCTTTTAATCTAGCCAATTTAGTCCCAAATATTTTGACGATTTGTTAATATAGTCCATCCACTAAATTTTGGCCAAAAATTGTTAATGTGGACGTATCTTATGTGACATGTGCCAACCACAGGCGATAGTTGACCTCACTTAAGCAAGGGTTAGCCTCGCTTGGGCAACGGTCAGCCTTGCTAGGCATTGCTTCGATGAGGGCCAACATTGGTGAGGCTAGCCCTTGCCCAAGCCAAGGTGGTGAGGTCAGCCTCGCCAAAATTGGAGAGGGCACCCCATCATTGGTGCTTGCCTTCGCCTCTGCTAGGCAAGGGTGACCTTCACGTAGGCTATGGTGGCCTTGTTGGACCTTGCCTTCCTTTAGGCGAGGCTAGCCATCACCAATGGCTGGTTGTCAATGACCAACCACTAGCAAAAAGAAAAGGGAAAAAAAAAGAAACAAAAAAAATCAGAAAAAAATATTAAAAAATTGTCAACATTAGTAACAACTGTACTGTGTATGATGATTAGCATCGACGTCAGCAATTTCCACATGAAATTGTTCGCTTAGATTATATTGGAACTAAATTGACTAAATTAAAATGTTTAAAATTGAATTGATGTCTTAATAACATGTTTAAGACTTTTTTGGTAATTTCCCGTTGTTTCTTTAGAATGTTCCTCTACTTGATTCAAAGTGTTACCACTTTTGGAGACAACCAGCAATTGCAATAAGGTTTTTAGTTTCTATTTAAACTATTTACATATTAAATAGTCTAATTAGTGGGCAATGATATCATAAGTTTTTCATAATACTAGAATAGGAAATCCCGAAGTCAAATATTTCCAGTCCCCTTAATTTCCTCCCTTATTATCTATTGGTCTCATAAAATTTTATATTTTTTTGTTGATTTTTATAGATGTGTTTGTTCTCTATATATTTACGAGTGTAGCAAGAATGGGATCGTATTAATTGAAAAAAATAAAATAAAACATGCAACGTTCAAGATAGATCCTTTGCACAATTGAATTATATTCATTTCCATTGTCAACCCCACAGCTATATATATCTCAAATAGTTCCCTCCATTTGTTAATAAAAGATCCAGCACACATCGTTGACTTGCTGAATCTCCATCATTTTCTCCGCGGAAATTGTATTTTTGCACGTTGATTTCGCAAATTCACGCAGGCAGTGTTGGTGCTTAATGATTGGACATGAGTAAAATATTATTTATCTTCATGAATATTTCTAACAGTACGTTTTTTAGGCAAAAAATTTCCGATAAAAGAAAATAATTTCCGTAAAAATCCTTTTTAAGAAAAATACTTTCTTATTTTCCAAATTAGGGAATTCATTTTCTAACTTTAAATATGCATATTTTATTTAATGTTAAGAGTTGATAATATAATAAAGTTATCGTCATTTTCATGATTTATGATTACTTGTCTTGGGTCCACTTAAAGAACATCGTTACGTCCGCCTGACGATTGAAGATATCGAAAAAGTTCGCTCTCAAGTTATAAAAGATGGCGAAAAGTTAAAAACTAAAGCCACATCGAACACGCGTAATGGCAGCGTCACTTTGACTTCTACCTTTTCAATTTGTTGATTGCTAGTCTTGTTTTGAAGGCTAAAAGTGTCATTTATTTTATTTTTTGGGATTTTAAGCCCAAAAAGGTCCAACTTTTTGCGAAATTTAAACACTCATGAACAAATCGTTCAACAATATACCGGTAGAAATCATCCAATCAATTCCATATATGTTAATTCCATCATAAATTTTCTAATTTTGTCAATTTAGTCCTAAATATGTGCGTGAAATTCCAATGTAGTTCTACCAGTCAATTTTTGTAAGAAATCACCGAAGTGGTAGTAGGACGGTCAGCAATAACTAGATTGCCACATTAGCGATTTCTAGCAAAAGTAGGTCAGAAGAATCATGTAAGAATTTCATGCATAAATTTAGGATTAAATTGACAAAATTGAGAAGTTTAAAAACTGAATTAACATTTATGTAATAGATTGAGAATTACTTGATCAATTTTATTTAATTAGCCGTACGCATGTGAAATGAAAGGATGCTGAAATGGCAAATGATATAGCATATACAGCAGCTTTTATATATGTAGTGTATTTGGGTAGCATTAGCTTTAGTTTTTTTTACTTTAATTGAAACTTTTTAACTTTTGGAAATGATTTTTTATTTCTGAGTTGATTGTGCTTATTATAGATAGTTTTATATCGAAGTGGGGTATCTCAACAAGTAAGTATTTTCATTCGATTCTTCTTATTTACAATAGTTAGTTTTTTTTTTTAATTTATTTACAAGAATTAGTTAAAAGAAGTAAAAATCTAGGTAATCCGATGTTTGGCTTCTAGCTTCTGCTAACTCTAACCGGTAGACCAAAGCCTAATCTAACTTAGATTGCTAATGGAGCTCAAGTTTCATTAATATCTTGAAGAGGGATCATATGGAGATCATATTGATATTCTCTTTTCAATAACCCTACAGTGCGATTGTAGAGGCCTAATTATTTGGAAAATCCGAAAGGGTCCTATAAGTTCCATGAATCGGGATCCATGCCTTTGGCCTGTACGAGTAATTCTTACCCCGGGCAGTTTGCATGCAGTTTAGCGGATCATATATCAACTCCCTTTTTACACATGATATGTTTTTAACTTTCTTATTAGGGGAGACTCTTGAAGTTAGGTTACCTTTTTATTTCTTCAATAATATAGTAACTAGAGGTGTCAAGGATTCCAATTTTCATGATACCCAAACCAAACAGAACCATTTGGAGTCACACTTATTTTGACCCGACTGTGGATTGAACCGACCTGAACCGAAAGTGCAGTTCGGGTCAAGTTTTGGGGTTTTCCTCTTCTTTTTTCCTTGCTATTTCAAGCATATGCCTTGATCGAGCATCAAGTTGTTCCAAATCTAGTCTACCACATTTTGATTTCACTTCTAAATCAATCGGACAAAGAAATTTAGCAACAAGCTAAATTAGCAAAACCTGCACAGGAAGTTTAGTTTCTTGAAACACCAGAACTTTAATCGTGGAACACATTTGGTTAGGTTAACTATTATGTGCTTGCAAAGATATACAAACATAATATCAAGCACGATAACATAAAGGAATGATGAATGACCAAGATCTCCCATCTTTTCATCTACAAAGCAAATATTTTTCAACAAATTCAACCAGAGTCAAGCAATCTCCATAATGGCCAAAAAGACCATATTAGCTAGATCTCTCGAGGAGAATCTTTCCAACGACCCAATTAATTATTGATATTGTGAATTTTCCAATCATCAGGAGAACACCCACATATGTTTTTCTAATGATGCTCCAGTTTGCAAGGTTCTTTACTCATGTTAAGAACAGTAATTATAAAACTCTACTTTCAATTTTTGTCCTCCACTCTAAAGAATGAAAGCATCCAATGGCGCAATTATTCAACCATGAAGCTTTAGGGAGAATGATAAAACTTGCTTGCTGATCTCTTACACCAGCAACACCTTCTCTACAGTGAGATCGCATTTTTTTTTTCCAATTTTTGGATTGAATCTTTAAATATTATCTATTGATGAAATATAGTGTTTTTTTTTAGGATTCTTCGGAATGCAGACAAGAAGGGACGATGAAGGAAGAGGAGGGAAAAAAAATATTTGAAACCCAAACCAAATTGTCAAACTATCTGAATCCCATTACTTATTACTCAAACTGAAAAGATCTAAATTTTCGAGTCAGGTTGGATCCATTCAGTTCGGGCATTTTTGACACCCCTAAGTAATTGTATTATTCTCTATATTGGCCTAATTACTTTATATGGTGTTTTGTCAATCAAAATGATTGTATGAAAGACAAATAAGAGCAGTTTTGTTCTCGAACTTTTTCGGTTATATTCCATTCGAGCGTGGGACTTAAAAAGTGCACTTATGAAATTTGACATACAAGAATCCCACCAGCTTTTTTCTAATAAATAGTGAAAGATGTATGTATGTGCGTGTATATATATGTATGTATGTATGTATGTATGTATGTATGGGCATGGAGGAGGTCATGAATATTTGAGGTAAATATGCTATCCATAAACCACGTCTGTGTTGGCCTTACTTAGGAGGGACTGTCTTTTTAGCCTCCACGTACTCTGGAACTCACTTCATAAATTTTCACCTTGCAAAATTTTGCGGGAGTAATGTCGACAATTTTAAAACCTTAAGTTGTTAGATGAATGTGTGATTTATTATTTAAATATTTTAATACTCCCCTCACGGTTATTCAAGTTTTTTTTCCTAGTATTAAGCATAAAAATTTAATTAAGGAGGCAAATATGATCTAGAAAGATTCAAACTTAGGACCTCCTATACCATGTGAGATTTGGTAAGATTACGATCAATTATTTTAAAAACTTAAACTGTTAGATGAAAACATAATTTATTATTTAAATATTCTAACACGCCTTTTAGATAAGTTTTCTAATTTACGAGATCAACAAAGTGGCCAGTAGAGAGCATACTCACAACCAAATCATCAAATCAAGCTAACAAAACATGCTTATGAAACTTAGGGATGGAGGAAGTTCATTGAAATCAATCATCTAAAAGAGGCAACGAGAGAGATTTATTTACCAAACATTTGACTCCACTTGTAAATGTGAGGCTCCACGATGGGCAAAATATCATGACAAACATCCACCGTGGGCTTGTTCATCTTCCTCGCCACTTCCCCACTCAACTTGAATATTTCTCTGGTAGAGCCATGGGCGAATCCGTAGGGAGGGCCTCTCACTCCTTGTGAAGCCATTGCACGTTGTAGCCGAATCGGGTTCCACCAGAACTTCTGCAAGACCTTTTCGAGAGCTGAAAATAGAATGATGCTCAACAAGATAACCCCACAATTTACCAAAAGATTCATGGCCTCCATCCTCAAAATAACAATGGAATAGAAAGGAAATGAAAACGACTTCCTCTCTTTTTGAGTGGGTATGAAAATGAGATCAAGTTAAACACGGAGTTCAATTTATAGGCACTTCATGGTAGAATATGCTGGAATCTTTTGAAAGCAAAAGGAAAAAAAAGAAAAAGAAAAGGAAAACCCTAATGCCTTATTTAACTGCAAGTAAGCTCCTCATTTCCCGACTTGTTTGCCGACTAGATACAGCTAATGTACCCAATATTTTCTTGGAGACGGAGACCGGGATAGAGACAAAGGAGAGAGAAGAAGGGTGTTAAGAAACTGATTGGGAAAAGAATTTTTGAAATATCCGAAATGTGGGGCCCGCTGACATGTGTCGATCAACGGATGAAGTAACAATTTACCGACTGGATACAACTAATGTACCCAATATTTTGTTATGGGAGTGTCGGTTTGACTTTTGGCTTTTCAATTTGGTAATTTTGAGTGTTTTTTTTTTTTTTTGGTAAAGGTTAATTTTGATGTTTTGAATACTAAAAGTGTGATTTTTTTTTTCCTTTTGCATTTTAAGTCCAAAAAGTCCAACTTAATGCAAAATTTAGCTAGTTAGGACCAAACTGTTGAACAATTTACTCAAAGAAATTATTCAATTAAAGTCATAAACTTATTGTACATATGTCAATTTAGCCATAAACTCTTCGATTTTGTCAATTCGATCCTAAACATTTGCGGGTAATACTTATATGGTCATTCCATCCAATTTTTGCTAGAAATCACTAACATGACGGTATGCTATGTAGAACAGCTAGCAATGACTAAATTGCCATATTAGTGATTCCCAAATACATAGGTTAGAAGGACTACATTGAAACTTCAAGTATAGGTTTATAGCTAAATTGGCAAATTTTAAAAATTTTAAAATTAAATTGTTATTCATGCAAAATATTTGGATTTAATTGGGTAATTTTTTCCCAATTTAACCGTAAGCACGTGGAATAAAAGGCTACTGAAACGGCAAATGATATAACTTATGCAGCAACTTTTATATATGTAGTGCATTTAGTGTAGCATTAGCTTTAGTTTTTTTACTTTAATTGAAACTTTTTAACTTTTGGAATATGAGTTTTTATTTTTGAGTTTATTGTACTTATTATAGATAGTCGCCGTCTTAACGAGTACGTGTTATCATTCAATTCTTAAGAATTTTTTTTTTTTTTTTTTGTCGAAAAAATTGTATTCATGACTCAAAAGAATACACGAGAAGTATATAAACTTTCATGGTAAAACAAATTGAAGTAAAGCAAAGGCCACAACACTACAAAATAAAGCCAAATCCAAAAAACAAAGAGGATTAAAAAAGTACGACAAGGTTCAGCACACACTCATTCCAAAAACACGAATCTATTAAGCAAAATAATTGACAGCTAATCATTGAACAACCAAAAATAGTTTGATAAACACCGATCTAACCTTTGGAAAAGTAAATTTTTATAGTTTAGCAAAAAGCTAAAGTTCTTGCAATCATCATTAAAACTAGAGGTAAAGGACTAGTACACGAACAAAGCATGAGGGTATCAAATCCCCTAAAACATTATTAAAATCCTGAATCTAAATTTGGGAGAAGAACTCCTAGGTCTAGAACTAGATTCGTAAAGTTCATATTCTCGAATCTAGAATTAGGTCAAGAGAGCACAACTCCTAGATTTAGATCGGGAGAGTATAAAACAACTCAAAAAAGAAAAAAAAAAAACATAATAGATGGACGGGAGGATGAGACTAGCTCAAATCCTCCACATGGTTGCAAATTGAAGAAGAAAGTGAAAAGAGAAGAGGGACAAAAAGACTTTTCGGCTTCGTGGGGGGAGAAGAAGTATTCTTAAAAATTAGTTAAAACAAGCAAAAATCTAGGTAATTTGACGTCTGGCTTCTGGCTTCTGGCTCCTGCCAACTCTAACTGGTAGACTAAAACCTTATCCAACTTAGGGCGAATGTAGCTTAAGTTTCATTAATACCTCAGAGGGATCAAACAATGAATTAACTACATTGCTAGTAGACTAGGCTTAATGGAGATCGTCTTGATATTCTCTTTTCAATAGCCTAGGAGTACGATTTTAGAGGCCTAATTATTTGAAAAATGCAGGAAGTGCCCTGCGAGTTTTTATGAGCCAGGATTCATGCCTTTGGTCTATACAAGTAGTTATGACCAGGGGTATAACGGTTTGTTTCGGTTCGATTTTTTTGAAAATTGGAACCGTTAGAAAAAAATTCTGAACCGAACCGAATACGAACCAAACCGAAATTTCGGTTCATTCGATTCCATTCGGTTTTTCGGTTTTTAGATTTTGATTTTTGGTTTTTCTGCATCGAACTTATCAGACTTGAAGATGGTGAGCCCTTCCTCCAGCTTCGCGCTGTTCTCCTTCAACGGCGTCCCCTGCGATCGCGCCGCCTTCGCCGTGGCCATCCTCGATGGAATCGCAGCGCGAGCGTCGGTCTCCCGTGGATTGATGTGTGGTTCCTCTCTTTCGTTTCACTTCTTTGGGCTGACCAGTCTCAAGAAACTTCGCAGCAAGCGCGCACGGACACGTCGCATCTTCCACATTCAATTCCATTGCCCCCAAAAACCTCCCCTGCCTCAAATCGAATGGTCCGAATTCCGATCAACTGAAGTAACAACAACAACAGGGGTCCGTGACTCAAAGAGCAAGAACCTGGGCAGATCCAAAGCAAAGTAATGATTTGAGCAGCTGGTGGCGAGAGAGAGAGATAGAGAGTTGGTGGGGGAAGAAGAGAGAGGTTCAAAGAAGGAAGTGTGCCTGTTCGAGCGGTGAAAGCTAAGAATCGGAGCTGGCCTGAAGCCCCGCGGGAGAGAGAGAGCCAGAGGAGACGGGATTTGGGAGAGAATTTTAATTTTATTGGTTTGTGGTTCGGTTCAGTTCGGTTAACCGATAAAAACCGAACCAATAAAAAATATCAATTTTTAATGAGAACCAAACCGAAAACCGAACCAAACCGAAAAAAACCGAATTTTTCGGTTCGGTTCGGTTCGGTTCGTGACACCCCTAGTTATGGCCCACTGTGGTTAATAAGTAGTTAAGTGGATATCAACTCTTTTTTTACATACATAATATGTTTTTAACTAACTTATCAAGAGACACTCTTGATGTTAGGTTACCCTTTGTTTTTTCCGAAATAATATAGAAACTAGGGTGTCAACGGTTTGAATCGATTTGGATTTCCATGATACCAGTAAAATTCATGAATACCTGAGGTAATTATGCTATCCCATAAAACATGACTGCATTAGCCTTACTGTGGAGGGAGTGCCTTTTAGCCTCCAAGTATCACGTGTCGTGACCTCCCCAAAGTGGGTGGATTCACCTATGGATTTGGCTAATGGATTGTTAAGCTTAGACTTAACTTGGCTCTCCAAATCTTAGATTTAACTTGGGCTCTCAAAAGCCTATACCAATTTGCTACTTAACGTTTAAGACATCATCATGCAAATGATTTTTAATTAAGAGTCGTTAATAATATATTTTTTTAGTGGGTCAATTGAAAACTCAAGTAAAGTAACGGGAAACTTAATTTACTCTTACAAATAAGAGATTATGGGTATGGGAATTTGATTACGCCTGATTTCTCTAACACCTTTTAAATACAATTTCTCTTTTATTTTTTTTAAAAATGTTTTACGGGCAATTTGCATTGATTTTAATTTATTCCTAACATTTAAGGTGATCATGCAAATGTACAACCATTATTTAACACTCGAAAAAGCAAAGTAGTTAACAAATTGCAAGCACATGAAGGAAATGCTTAACTCAAAACAACGAAAGCATCTATAATATTAGTTAGATATTCACATCAACAATGATTTATAATTAACAAGCAATTCATTCAATATTTTTAGGGTTTTCACCTATTTAATGAAAATCATGCTTTATGCAATGCACACTATTAATCTAACATGACACGAGACATAATTTATTTAAATGTCCTAATCCTAACAACAATTAAACTTAGTATTCTAGCAGGATGGGCGAACTTTTAACTACGTGACCTAATTCTAATGACGGACAAAACTCATTATGGAACTATTCTAATATGATGACGTGTAAAACATGTCTACTTTAACATGACACTCAATTATTAATTAAATGACATAACATGTAATTTCTAATGACAAGAAAAATTAACATACAAGTATTCTAGCGGGACACACAATTTCATGAACCTAAAATATAATTAATAGATTACACGCGAGCAATGACATGGTGGTGATGATCACATGACAAGTTATGAATGATGTGGCATATAGTAATGACACGGTAGTAAGATGCAAGCATGACATGCACATGATTTTTTTATGATTTTTCTTTATTCAATTCGAAGTTAATTAAAATCTCTAATTTAAACGTGCAATCTATCCTAAATGTAATGTACTTCAATTGTATCTATTTTTTTTTTAAAGATTTTTTTAGAAACAAAAACAATTCAAATCAAACAAAGATAGAAAGAAATCAAGTCCACACGGCATCAAATCACACGAGATATTATCGATATTCATCTAATTTCAAAAATAAATTGACAAATCGTATATGGGGTCTGAAATCGGATCGGCCAATTTTTTGTGCTATTGGGAATCGTATCTCGGGCATGATATTGGATTGGTGATTTTCCGTGCAATCATGGAACGTACATCAAGCATTAGATCAAATTGACAATTATAGCAAGTTAAATAATTAGGGAATAATCCCTAATTTAAAGTCTACTCAGATTTTGTGGATATTAATAATACATTCGGAAATCCAACAAACATTAGAATATTTCGAAGAAGGCAACAAAACATATGAAAATTGAATTAAATAAAATTCTTACCTAGCTCTCGACGCTGCTCAGAGGTGTTTCCAAATTTTGACTGACAACGGAATCGCAGCAATCACGAACCCACAACCGGAGGAGGCTCATGGCAGCGCTCGACGGCGATCAGCAACGTGCTTGAGGCAAAGGATGGCTTAAAC
Organism: Eucalyptus decipiens; assembly: GCA_014182575.1. Taxonomy (NCBI): domain Eukaryota; kingdom Viridiplantae; phylum Streptophyta; class Magnoliopsida; order Myrtales; family Myrtaceae; genus Eucalyptus; species Eucalyptus decipiens. The sequence continues at coordinate 29,829,076 of CM024610.1, read as the reverse complement.
GTCAGGACTGGACTTCTCCATCAAAGCAATGACCACTCTCGACCTCCTCATTTGGATAAAACAATAACACCTGTATTACTTCCTTCGGCCTCCACCGATCCTTTCTATTTGGTCTCAGATAGCTCTTTTATTGAATTTTTCAATCTTCCCTTCAACGGAATGACAATGAGAATCTCCAGTTCCCGGGAAGACTGGGCCTCGGAGGAACAAGAGGTTGACCACGGTTGGAGACATCCGTGGATTGGTGGCAACAACTCGTCGAGGACCTGCAGGAAATTCGTCAAGTCACGGTGGGCTGTGGCTGACAGGCGTGGCGGCTCATAGTGCTCAGCTGGGGTCGCGGCTGGATGGTCCACGGACTCACCTAGAAAGAGAGAGTAGTGGCTCGGCTCAGTGATTCACAGTGCTGCTCAGTCGATGAGGAAGCAATAACATTGTGGACCGTCAAATATCTCCCAAGATACAACAAGGTCACGATTGAGACTAGTATTTCTCCAGATCTTTCAAGGGAAAGAATTGAAATGATGGTTGTAATTTTGGGAAGAAGACTCAAAAAAACTTAATTGGCATTCATGCCAAAAACCGATATATTTATCTCAATCTTAATGAACATAGATAATCTTTCGAGAAAGATTGCAAAGTGAATAAAGATATCTCTTCAGAATTGCAAGCTAAATAGGTGTAGTTTCAAAGATTATCTTGCAAAGATATATAAAATTCAAAATAAAAAAATATTTTTTAATAAAATTTCTAATTTCATAATTTTCAAAAATAGTGAAGGAACAAGCACAACCTTCCAACTAATAAAGATTAACAAGATAACTTTACAAAATAAAATTAAAGTTAAAATACAGGGGTTAACGCTAAGTGCACATAATAATTGGGGAAAATCTCAAATAAGGACCCAAAGTGAGCATACTTTATCAAATAAAGACCTGAAGTAACCGTTGTTCTAAATAAGGACTCGAAGTGACTAACAAGTCTCAAATAAAGACTTGAACCTGCCGACCAGCCAAAATCTTTACCGGCTGGCGAGCGTATGACATTTCCGGTGGCCGGAATATGGGCAATTTTGTCCCCAAAAAAATTATAGATAGAAATTAACAAACCCTAAAAACAAAACCCCCAAACTCTTCACGTTTTTCTTCTTCCACTCTTCATCTTTTACGTTCTTTGTCCCCTCTCATTTGGAAAACCCAAATTCTCTGTTGATGGAGCAAGATCCTTGTCTCCTTGAGTTCCAAAGGTATGTGCCCTCCCTCCCTCCCTCCCTCCCTACCTCTCTCTCTCAATTTGAATGAAACTAACCTGGGTTGAACGGGAGTGTGAATCAAAGTGTATGGCGAAACTAGGAAAAGATAATGAAGAATCAAGGCCCTCGTGTTACACACGAGTGTCTCAATAACGAAAATGTGGCTTTACTCAAGATTTGTTTTCTTCATTGGAAAGAAACGAAGACAGAAAGCAAAAGAAGATGTGAAGAAATGAAGGTAGGGGTTTTTTGTTGTGTTTCAATTCGTGTTCCATTAATAGAAAATTTCCGTGCTCCAAGTGAAAGAGGACAAAGAACGAATAAGATGAAGAGCAGAAGAAGAAAAATGTGAGAACATGAAGAGTTTTTCTTTTTAGGTCAAAAGAACTGTGAAGAGTTTGGGGGGTGGTTTTTAGGGTTTGTTAATTTCTATCTATATTTTTTTTGGACAAAATTGCCCATATTCCAACCACCAGAAATGTCACTCTTGCCGACCAGTGAACATTTTGGTCAGCTGGCAAGTTTAGGTCTTTATTTGAGACTTGTTAGCCATTTCGGGTCCTTATTAGAGACAACGGTCACTTCGGGTCTTTATTTGAGAAAATAGGCTCACTTTGGGTCATTATTTAAAATTTTCCCTAATAATTGTGACGCGCCTAATAATGCAATTATTCGCTTGCCCGCATGCAAGTATTATAGGTTTATCTCACAATGATTTGTACAAATTAGAAGAAGCTCACACTTATAGAATGACATCTTTCCTTTCAAATTTTCTAGGGTTAATATCTGAAAAACCTCAGACTGGTACACATGTGATAAATTTACCATAAACTAATTTTTTTGCCACAAAAATTCTCAAGTCAGTACACTTGTGACAAATTTACTCAAAACTAATTTGTTCAACAATTACAAACCCCAAACTTGTACATTTATAACAAATATATCTTATGTTAAATTAGATTAATAACACAAAAAACCATAAAAATGGTACATCTGTGACAAATAAATAGTAAAATCTCAAACTAGTATACTAGTCTACTGTCATATATCATTTAAGTGAGTAAATTTATCACAAGTGTATCAATTTGGGATAAATTTGTCAAAAGTATACAAATTTGATATTTTTTATGGTTAAAAAATTAATTTAAAGTAAATTTATCACATATATATTGATTTGCGATTTTTTAGGGTATTAATCCAATTTTCTACGTAGGACAGGGAAAAAGTACCTTCTGTTTGTTTTCCAAACAAATAACTAACAATGCCAACACCAACATCAGCTCAGTGGTGGGACACTTCGCTGCGGACGAAGAGGCACAGCCAGAGGACGTGGTTCTCAACCAAGCGCTCTCTCTCTCTCTCTCTCTCCCTCCCTCCCTCTCTTCAATTCTCAAGTGTTTTACCTCGTCTTTTTTTAGCTTATTGTCTCTCCCCCTTTTTCCTTTATGGCCGTCAATCTCCCATGTATATTTTCCTAAAATCTTCCCAAAATTAACCAATTAATGTAATCTTTTCAAGTGAGGCACCGACGTGCAAAAATTTCAGTCCCAATAACAAATGGGCTTGGCTGAATTATTTTAGTTCATGGGCTCAATCCACAACTAAACATGTCAATCGAGTCCATCCAAGGCCAGTAAAATGCAAGTTCAACTATTAATGCAATTACTTCTAATATCTATATGAAATTTTAACTTAATATTTTGATTGGGATTGGATGCATCCCTAATTTTCTATACAATGAATTACTAAAGGAGATGTCAAAATTTAGATATCAACACCATGGAAATACTCCATAGATAAGTCTTCTGATCTACCAGATCCAGAGGTTGGCAAGTGAAGAGCATATTCACAACCAAATCATCATATCAAGCTGCTTACAAAACTTAGGGATGTAGGCATTCCATTGAAATCAATCATCTAAAAGAGGCAACAAGAGAGATTTAGTTACCAAACATTTGAGTCCGCTTGTGAACGTGAGGCTCCACAATGGGCAAAATATCATGAGAAACATCCACCGTGGGCTTGTTCGTCTACCTCGCCTCTTCGTCTCTCAACTTGAATATTTCTCTGGTGCAGCCATGGACGAATCCGCAAGGGAGGGCCTCTCACTCCTTGCGAAGCCATTGGACGTCGTACCTGACTCGGGTTCCACCAGAACTTCTGCAGGACTTTCTCGAGAGCTGAATACAGAATGATGCTCAACAAGAAAACCCCACCATTTACCAAAAGATTCATGGCCTCGATCCTCAAAATACAATGGAACAGAAAGGAAATGAAAACGACTTCTTTTTCAAACGACTTCTTTTTGAGTGGACATGAAAATGAAAATCAAGTTAAACATGGAGTTCAATTTGTAGGAACTTCATAGTAGAATATGCTGGTGTCTTTCGAAAGCCAAAGGGAAAGAAAAAGAAAGAAAGAAAAAAAACCTAAAGCCTTAATTTATTGCAAGTAACCTCATCATCTCTCTAATTGACAAATTGTTAAAATATTTAACATATTTTATTATTCTAAATATGATTCCAATATTATATTCCCAATAAATTCCCAATAAAGTCCCTATATTTATTCCAATTATTGCCCAATTTATTACCCACGTGTATTAAGTGATATTTGTCCGTTATTACATTACCATAATGGTCTTGATGGGAGATACCAGTAACGTAACCAACGGAATAAAAAGGTCAGGTCGTTTGGTTCAAACTCTCCCTAACGATATAGAAAAACACACCATCAAGTTTTGGAAGGGGATTGACCAGTAGAACAGGACGTGCGTTTTTCAATTTTGCAGATCGCTCGTGCTGTGTGGATCCATAAAACATTTTGAGGTTTCCCACTTCTAGATTTCATCAATGGCTGGAGGTATGTTGGTATTTATGTTTCCGCTATTCGATCCCGAATTCTGTATGAATTTACCTGTGATGCATAAATCGGGATCTCCAAGTTTGTTTATATGCAATTTCTAACAGTTGGTATCAAAGCCCTTATTTGCAATCTCTGCCTTGGTGGAACCTTTTGGAATTTGTTTTATTGAATTATATGTGGATAAATTTCGGATTTGTATATGGCTTGGATCGAAATTGAGAATTCCGACCAAATTCGGGCTACCCACCATGCGAAAATGGATCTGAATGATCACACCACCATTAGTAAGAGAAACCCCTAAATTTTTCGACATATTATTGATCGTCGAAGGTTAATCGAGCGGTGAAATTTTGGTGGCTAGGGTTTTATAGAGCAGATTGTTTTTTGGCTTAATTCTGGTCCATACATGGTCGTTTTTTTGCCGGATCTTGAATCTATTCGTTTGTCCCAGCGTTCTCTTCGAAACCCATCAACCAATTTGGTCGGACATGGGCTGTGGGAGGAGACCCAGACGGCAGAAAAGAGGCGGTCGCGACGGAAGAGAGCCCGAAAGAAGACCTCAGGCGCGTGCGTAGCACGCGCCCGAAGGGCTGCAGCGGGCGCGTGCGCAGCGGGCGCGTGTGACGCACGCGCCCGAGGGGCTGAAGTGGGCGCGTGCAATGGGAAAAGCACTCGTGCAACGTGGTTTCTCATTTTTGCCCCTCCGCCTTTAAGAAAATTGCGATTCTACCCTTGCCCGCGCTAAATTCTCAATTTTGCCCTTGCCTGCGCAAAATTCCGATTTTGCCCCACTGGGGTGTGTAAACTTACGATTTTGCCCTTTTGGGCGTGAAATTCCTGTTTTACCCCTTAAAAGTAAAATTCCAATTCTGGCCTTGCGTGCAAAATTCCAGTTTTACTTCTTTTGCACGTGATTTTACTGTTCTACCCTAAGGTGCAATTCTATGAATAAAATTAAATGTCTAGTGATCCGTATATATTTAATTAATTAAGGATTAGCCACAGCATCTTTGATTATATTAAATTATATACATTAAGAGCCTTTGGATCACATATAGTTAAAGACAATAATTGTAATTATTCACATTAATATTATGAATTTTATCCCACAAGAATTTTCAATATATTAATGTGATTAATTAGGATGAAATATTATTTAATCATTCTTAATTTACCCACAGGGATTAAGGAAGGGAATATAATTTGATAGTTTCATCATGAAGTAATTATGAATCAATTTAAATTGGAAACTTAACCCACAGGTAGTTTTTGATGTTATGTGATTCATATTTTAAAACATGTTTTACATTGGTAAAATATGATTTAAGTTTATTTGCCTCAAATGTATTGATACATAAGTTTCCTTTGATTATAATGCAGTTTTACCACCTACGATTAGTTCTGGTATAATTGTTCCCGAGCTTAATGGGAATAATTTTAAAGAATGGAGAGAATTAGTTCTTCTCCAATTGGGGTGCATGGATCTTGATTATGCTCTTAGGTTAGACGAAGCACCTAAACCTATTGAGAGTAGTACTCATGCTGAGCATACTCATTATGCTCAATGGGAGCGGTCCAACCATCTCACTGTGATGTACATAAAGACAAAGCTCTCTGCTAGCATTCGTGGTTCAGTCATTCAGCATAACAATGCCAAGGAATTGCTGAAGGCCATTGATGCACAATTTGAGTCTTCAGAGAAGGCGCATGCCATGACTCTAATTATGAAGTTCTCATCATTGAAGCTTACCAGTGTAAGGGGTGTGCGTGAGCACATCATGAAGATGAGGGACATTGCAGCTCAGCTGAAGAATCTTGAGGTTGGGATATCAGAATCCTTTCTTGTATACTATGTCCTAAATACTCTCCCACAAGAGTATGCTCCCTTCAAGATCTCTTACAACACACATAACACTAAATGGTTAATTAATGAACTCATGACCATGTGTGTTCAAGAGGAAGAGAGGCTACTAATGGAGGAAGGAGAAAGTGCTCATATGGCAACATGGGACAAGTATAAAGGGCAAGGCAAGCAAAAGGGGAAGGGTAAGATGCCTCTACCTCCCCAAGCTAGCATTAAGAAGGAATCCGAGTGCTTCTTCTATAAAAAGAAGGGGCACATGAAGAAGGATTGCGCCAAATTTAAGGCGTGGCTCCAAAAGAAAGGTAACCAACTCACATGTGTATGTTATGAAACTAATATGGTTGATGTGAGTCATAACACTTGGTGGATTGATTCTGGTTCTACAATCCACATTTCTAATTCCTTGCAGGGTTTTCAGAACCAGCGGAAACCAGTAGGAAGTGAACTAGGCATCTATTCAGGAAACAAGATGCGATTGTGTGTGGAAGCTATTGGGACATGCAGATTAGTTCTCAGTAGTGGTTTTGTTTTAATTTTGGAAAAAACATTTTATATTCCTAGTTTTTCTAGGAATTTAATTTCAGTTTCAAGACTTGTACCTTTGGGATACTCCTTTAAATTTTTAGATTTAACATTCAATTTAACGTATAAATCTGAAATTGTTGGGAATGGTATTTTGTCTGACGGTCTCTTTCTAATTAATTTACAAGACAATATCGTTAATAATGCGATGCACGTTCATGATAATGCTGGGATTAAACGATGTGTTGTGAATGAGAATTCCTCTATATTGTGGCACCGGAGATTGAGACATATCTCCATGGATAGAATTAAGAGACTAGTAAATGATGGAGTACTTAATACTCTAGATTTTACTGATTATGACACTTGTGTGGACTGTATAAAGGGAAAACAGACCAACAAGTCAAAGAAAGGTGCTAAAAGGAGTACATAAATATTAGAAATCATACATACAGATATTTGTAGTCTAGATATGGACTCAAATGGTCAGAGATACTTCATTTCTTTCATAGACGATTATTCGCGATTCATGTATCTCTACTTGCTTCGTAATAAGCACGAAGCACCGGATGCCTTTAAGGTATTTAAAACCGAAGTAGAGAAACAATGCGACAAGCAAATTAAGATCGTGAGATCGGATAGAGGTGGAGAATACTATGGTAGATACATTGAAGATGGACAAACACCTGGTCCATTTGTGAAGTTTCTTGAAGAGCATGGGATTATTGCCCCAATACACTATGCCTGGTTCACCGGACCAAAATGGTGTTGCAGAAATAAGAAAACGAACATTATTGGACATTGTGCGGAGTATGCTTAGCAACTCCAAACTTCCTAAGTTTTTATGGAATGAGGCTCTTAAAACGATTATGTACATATTAAACCGAGTTCCAACCAAGGCTGTTCCAATGACGCCTTTTGAATTATTCAAAGGTTGGAAACCGAGTTTGCGACATGTACGTGTTTGGGGATGCCCATCTGAGGTAAGAGTCTACAATCCATAGGAAAAGAAGTTAGATCTAAGGACTATAATGGGTATTTCGTTGGATATGCCGAAAAGTCCAAAGGATACAAATTTTATTGTCCATCTCACACCACTAGGTTTGTGGAATCAAGAAATGCTAAATTTCTTGAAAATGATCTGATTAGTGGGAGCGATCAATTCAAGGACTTTGTCCCCGAAGAAGATCATTCAGATACTCAACCTTCCACCTCAGATACTAGATTGGTTGTTGCTTATAGCGCCCCTTCAGTTCAACCGGTCGCTGAACAACCAATCATTGAAGATCCACAACCAGCTGATATTGATCCAGTAGACCAAATTGTTCAGCAATTACCAGATATTGTTGAACTTCCAGTAGAACAGCATACTCCTCAGGAGAATGTTGATGCGACATTAAGAATGTCTACTAGAATGAAGAAATCAGCGATTCCTAATGACTACATTGTGTATCTAATTTATGGTACAATGCCATGAAGGAAGAGATGAATTATATGGCATCAAACGAAGTTTGGGATTTAGTTGAGTTGCCTAATGGTACAAAGGCCATTGGTTGTAAATGGGTCTTCAAAACTAAAAAGGATTCATCAGGCAATATAGAGAGATATAAAGCTAGACTCGTTGCCAAGGGATTTACTCAAAGGGAGGGAATCGATTACATGGAGACGTTTTCTCCTGTATCCAAGAAAGATTCTCTTTGTACTATTTTGGCATTGGTTGTTCATTTTGATATGGAGTTACATCAAATGGATGTGAAAACGGCATTCCTCAATGGAAAATTAGAAAAAGTGGTTTACATGAAACAATCAGAAGGATTCTTCTATAATGCTGGTGAGCATTTGGTATGCAAGCTTAAAAGGTCTCTATATGGCTTGAAACAAGCATCCCGCCAATGGTACTTAAGATTCCATGAGATCATCTCTTCATTCGGTTTTAAAGAGAATATCATGGATCAATGTATATACCAGAAGGTCAGTGGGAGCAAAATTTGTTTCCTTGTGCTATATGTAGATGATATTTTACTTGCAACCAATGACAAGGGGTTGTTATATGAAGTGAAACAATTTCTCTCTAAGAGTTTTGATATGAAAGATATGGGTGAAGCATCTTATGTCATTGGCATTAAGATCCATAGAGATAGACCTCGAGGTATATTAGGACTATCTCAAGAAACCTATATCAATAAGGTCTTAGAGAGGTTTCGGATGAAAGATTGTTCACCAAGTATAGCACCCATAGTGAAGGGTGATAGGTTTAATTTAAACCAATGCTCGAAGAATGATTTTGAAAGGGAACAAATGAAGAACATCCCATATGCTTCTGCTGTTGGAAGCTTGATGTATGCTCAGGTTTGCACTCAACCTGACATAGCATTTGCTGTGGGAATGTTGGGAAGATACCAAAGTAATCCAGGTAAAGACCACTGGAGAGCTGCAAAGAAGGTGATGAGGTATCTTCAAGGAACAAAGGGACACATGCTTATGTACAGACGGACGGACAACTTGGAGGTAGTTGCTTACTCGGACTCAGACTTTGCTGGCTGCATTGATTCCCGTAAATCAACATCGGGATATATTTTTACGTTCGCTGGTGGAGCTGTATCCTGGAGGAGTGCAAAACAAACCTTGGTTGCCACTTTCGCTATGGAGGCAGAGTTCGTTTCCTGTTTTGAGGCCACCTCACATGGTGTGTGGTCGAAAGGTTTCATATCGGGGCTTAGAGTTATGGATTCCATTGCTAGGCCATTAAGAATATTTTGCGACAATTCAGCTGCAGTTTTTATGGCTAAGAACCACAAAAGTGGTAGTCGAAGTGTCACGCCCCGATCCTCGAGCATGCACACATCCTTCTACTTGGTCGATTTTTAAATGCGTATCCCAGGATAATGTATCGCCGACCCTTTCAATTATTATGCATATGCGGAAGTAGTTATAAATCCCCAGACAATAAAACAATGGGATAGAAAAGCAGGCCATATTTTTCATATTGAAATTCACAACCACACTTTTATTAACAGCACAACTTATAGTATATTTACAATACTATTTACAACATAAAAGTCTCACACCTATCTACACTAAGACAGGGTTCACAAAAAGGATGGGATCTCAATCCACATCTGGGTTGTACTCAAGATCCCGCTCTGGATCATCTTCTACTTCAAAATATTTTCTCCCCTTCAGGTTCTTCCTCCTCAGCATTTCCTTAGGGTCCTGAAATGGTTATTCAAAAACCAATGAGACCACGTCTCAGCGAGTCCTACCCCCTAAGACTCGATTAGTAAACTAATACGCCATACGGTTGCCTAAGCACAACACGAGTCAGAGGACTTACCTTGGCCTCAGTTCCAACCTGCAATTCAAGGTTAAACACAGATATTCAAACAATTCACGACATCCGATCAAGCACTGGTCAATCGACTTGGTCGATTACATGTCAGTCAGACCCTCTCTAGGTCATTCCCACTCATACCATGATCTCCCAGTGGTGTACTCATTCACCAAATCACATGTGTTTCTCGGGCGTCATTTTCGCCAATGACATACCGATCACCGACACCGTGCGTTCTTTAAGGCGTCGTTTTCACCAGTGATATCCTCGATCACCGAACCACGTGTCCTTTCTAGGGCGCCGTTTTCGCCAAGGTGACATCGGCTATAGACAACATCGTGAGTTCTTTAAGGCGTCGTTTTCACCAGTGATATTTCCTTAATCACCGAACCACGTTTGTCTATAAGTCATTTACGTGCGTTCTTGTCGCGACCTCCCCGAAGCGGGTTGGACCACCTAAGGGTTTAAACGGCTAATGGATTGTTAAGCCTAGACTTAACTCGGGCTCTCTCAAGCCCATACCAATTCGCGACTTAGGTTCAAGTTCTTAATATGCAAATGATTTTTATCATGGAGTCGCCACTAATTTATTTTGGGTGGGTTGATTAGAAACCCAAGTAAAGTAATTGGAGAATTACTTCACTCCTATGAACCAGAGATTAAATGAGTTCGGGGACTTGATTACGCTAGATTTCTCTAACACCCTTTCGGTACCTTTTTTTTTTTTTTTTCTTTCAAAAAATATTTTGTAGGCAGCTTGAATTGATTTTAATTCACTTTGCTAACATGTGAGGTGATCATGCGGGTGCGCAATCCACCAATTTAGCACTCAAGAAAGTTAGTAAGAAAAATGCAGGATTTACTTCATGGCAACGAAAGCATCTGCAGTGTTAAATCAGAATTCACATCAACAGTCCTAAATATGATTTCTAACACGCAATCTTTTTTTTTTACTTATTTAATGAAAATCATGCAATATGCAATGCATCTAATCTAACATGAAATGGCGTGACAATGTGTTCTAAACTACATGACATGAGTAAAATATATATATATATATATATATATATATATATATATATATATTTTTTTTTTTTCGTGTTTTCTTAATGAACATGCAATAATTAAATATGTAAATCAAAATGACATAATTATAATGACGGGCAATTTTTGATTATATGAACCTAATTCTACATGACGTGCACATGATATTTCTATTCCTAGAAATGCAATTTTTCCTAAAAATTGAAACTAAATTATCTAAAGACGAGTTTTTGTATTTTTTCATGATATTCGAAATTAAGAAAAATGTAAAAATTACCTAGCTAAATTAAAATTCATCCAATTTAAGCTTAGGATTAAGTCATGCTAAATCCTAATTTAAACTAAGACGTTATTTTAATCTATCCATTTCTAACCTAAGATGCAAATTGATCTTAACTTAAAATGAGACATGCAATTCTATTCTAAAATGCATGATGATTTTTTTATGAAAATTCGTAATTAAAAAAACACTAAAAAAAAAACTATTAGAGTGAAAATTAAAGGGACATGTTATCGCTTCTAAAACATGCATTAAAAAAAGACCTATTGTGCAACCTACAAAAAAAAAACTACTATCCTAAATTAATTAGTTTTTCTTGGGATTTTTTTTTGTTGTAAAAATTTGAAATCAAAAATCCTATTCTAAATTGACACGTGCAATTCTTAAAAAAATAATATCCTAAATGCATTTTTTTGGAATTTTGTTATTATTTTAAAAAAACGAAATAACTAAATACGCTAACCATAGCCCTGATCTAACTTGCATTTTTTTTTTTAATTTTATGTTAAAAAGCTAGCAACCTGAACTGATTGATTTGATTTTCTTATTTTTTTATTTTTTATTCTAAGTAAAATTCTTATTCTAAATATGCAAACCCTAAAACCTGAAATAAACCTAATTCTAGCCTACTACTTTTTTTTTTTTTTGGATTTTTTATGAAAGCGAAATTAACTTAAACGGCACAACAGCAAATCAGAGCAAGACTGACATCCAAATTGACGAACCATATCTCGCGCATGAGATCGGGTTGGCCAATTTTAAATAAATCGCAAATCGAATCTCGGGCGTGAGATCGGATTGGCGATTTATCAAGCAATTGGGAGTCGGATTTCGGGCGCGAAAATCGGACTGTCAATCACAAATTTCACAGGTTATTTCATGTCGAACATTCTCAATCTTATACTAAGGAAATAATTCTACTAAAAAGTAAAGTAACATAAAATAAAACAAAATAAAACAAAATAAAGTAGATAAACAGAACTACCTAATTTGCTTTTCCTTTTTTTTTTTTTCTTTTTGTTTTCCTCCCACGCACGGCATGGCAGCTCAATCGATTGAGAGAAGCAACACCGGTCAGAGCTCCGACAGGGGGGAAGACGCCGGCGAGGGGCTCCGGCAAGACCACAGCAGGAGTCGCGTGCGGTTTGCTGGTGCAAGACCGACTCAGGCGAGCAGGGGGCACCGGGCAGCAAGGGCTGGTGGAGCAGGGGTGTTCAGGCGGAGGACTCGGGGCCGGCAAATGCAGCAGATCGGTGACGGCAGAGGCGGAGCAGGGCGTCGGGGCTTCTGGCGCTGCAGGTCGGGAAGAGGAGCAGTAGCGGGTGGTTGCAGAGATGGGCGGAGATGCGCTGCGACCGGTGGGCAAAGGTGGCGCGGGCTGCTGGCGTCGGGCGCGGGTTGCTGCAGGAGACGGTGCTGCAGTGGTGCGGCGACGAGCAGGCAGAGGGCTGCAACAGCGACGGTGTTCGGAGCTCCGGTGACCGCGAGACAGCAGCTGCGGTGAGGGAGTTGCAGGCGCCGCTCGAAGCTTCGAATTGCAGGAGGCAGGAGCGGAGGCACGAGACTACAGCGGCAGCGGCGTTCGGAACTCGCCGGGAGCAGGAAGGCAGCAGAGGGTTGCTGCAACGTCTACGTCCTCAGATCGTCGGACGGATGGAGTCGGCGGCGTCCAGCGGGCAGAGGGTGAGATGCAGGTGGACGGCAGCAAGCAGTGGCGGAGAAGGAGCAGCGTCGGGTCGTCGTGGGTCGGTGCGCACAGCAGGCAAGGTGGCTCGCGGTGGAGGTGGAGATGCGGCGGTGCTAGCACGGCGGCGTGGGGCACGGACGCGGGCAACAGAAATCGGAGGAAAGTCCAGCGAAGAAGAAGAATAGTGGGCATTTCTCTTTTTCTCTCTGCAGCTGCACGTCCCTTCTCCGTCTCTGCCCTCTCTCTCTTTGTACTTTCAGTTTTTTTTACTGTTTCTGTTCAGAAACCCTCTCTGACTTCACCTTTCTTTATCTCTTTTAATCTCTTTTCATCTCATTTTTTAATATCCTCCCCTGACTTCATTTTTTTTGTCCGAAGGAGGAGCCCCTTCACAATGAATATTTTTTTAGCTCTCTCTGACACTCTTCAGTGATTGCTTTTTCTCTTTTCTTCTAAACCTCTCGACTGAATTTTTCCTCTTTTGGCTCCCCTGACAAACCTTACGAATGTATTTTTTTCGTTCTCTTTTCCTCTCTCCCCTTTGCACTCTCCCCCCTTTGCGTATTTATAGAGTTCTTCAGTGTGAACAGGAGGCGGCCGTAATTTTCCTTGATGTTTACGTCCGGTTGTTTTTTCAAATATGGTGGCTATCGTTAGTCCATCTTCTTGCAGGAGAATTTCCACGTCCCTCATTAATGCGTGCATGTGCTTGCATTAATACATGCATGTGCAGGCATTAATGAGAGAGAGACAATGGACGTGTAGGAACTTTCTTCGAACTTTCTTCTCCAGCCGATTTGCTCTCTAGAAAGGGGAGAATTTTTTTTTTTTTTGCTTTCTTTAATGCGCGTTCAGATCAGTGGAGAGAGAATCCTTTTGTGAATATTATCGACCTCGAGCCGCTGTGTCTTGTTGCGCTTTTAGTACCGATGCAAATACAACTACATGAAATGCAATTTTACTATTTTTATTATTTTTTTATTATTTTTTTATGCAACTAATTACTAAATGATTAGGTAAAATTTAGGTGTCAACAGCTGCCCCTCTTTGAAGGTGAGCTCGCAGAGGTTGCATTCAAAGACAATATGATACCTAAATTTTGACCATGCAATGGATGATATTTTGGCGGGACTATGGATCCCTTTTTGTTTTTGTTTTTGTTTTTTTTTTGTTTTTTTGTTTTTTTTGGAAAATGAATCCTATTTTGAAATGCAATTTATATGATGCATGTAAATGCTAATGCCAGTGATAAATGAACTTATCTGGAATAACTTACCTTCGAGGATAGTAGAGTAACTCGAGATAGTTGGTGTTACATGTCCAGGACCCGTACCATTCTACGGTCGCCTAGAATAGTAACATGACTTTACAAAGAGACTGCTTTCCCAGGACCCGTACCATTCTACGGTCGCCCAGTATGGCATTACTTGGTTGTGCCTAGGACCCGTACCATTCTACGGTCGCCTAAATGGGGATTCATTTTCCATGACCCGTACCATTCTACAGTCGCCTGGATGAGGAAATAGATGTTGTCTAGGACCCGTACTATTCTACGATCGCCTAAACGGGGATTTATCTTCCAGGACCCGTACCATTCTACGGTCGCCTAAACGGGGAAGAGGGATTTATCTTCCAGGACCCGTACCATTCTACGGTCGCCTAAACGGGGATTTATCTTCCATGACCCGTACCATTCTACGGTCGCCTGAACGGAGAAAAGTTTTGAGACATCCAGATCCAGACTGAGATGTCAAGAATTTGGGAACTTAACCAATAGACACTCAATGTTAGGTGAGATGAATATTGGATTAAGAAAATTCGAAACACCTAGATCCAGACTAAGGTATAACGAAAAAGATCGGAAAGCATTCACATCCAGAATGAAATGCTTAACGAAGCGTTTCGAGACATTTATCAAGAATTTGGGAATACCTAGGACAAACCTGGGATATTCGTGAAGGTCACTTACCTCTTGGTGGAAAGAAGTTTTGGAACATCGATGATGTATTTCGAATATTCATGGAGGTTTCTCACCTCGAGGCTTCTGAAAGGCAACATAAATGCCAGGAGCTCTTGGGTCTTCAAGGAAACATTACTGTCGTCGACATGATTAGAGCAAAAATACATGCATTCATGAAAGAAGTAAGCAATTCAGCACACTCCAAAGTCCACTGAAGCTTTTATCCATTCAACCAAGATTTATGCATGATGGTTTTACCATATTTGCACCACCAAATTTCCACTGGGGAGAATCATCGTTTGAAATAATTTTCACTCATGACATGGATTTTCAAGAATACCAAATGAGAGACTTTCAGTTAGAAAGGACTTTCACTCACTCTCATTAAGAAGGCTATTTTGTCTCGACCATTAATGTCGGATCACAGGAATCACTCAATCTTACTTTCATCATATCAACAAGGGTTCGAGTATTCTCGCAAGCGGTACGACCTGGTCAATCTGAGAGGTCTTTATCAGGACTGTAATGTAGGCTCGGTCAATGGCTCAACAAAGAGGGACTCTTTGAGTCAAGGCTAATGAAAGAACAATACTTCGCAATCACCTTCGGGTTTACAAGTCAAGGAACTTGCGGAATGAGATAGAAATGGCCTTGCTCACACTTCTTCGAGCGATGCTTTTAAGCATGTGAATTCCTACGTTAATTTCGGTGCCCTAATCTGAAGAGACTTTGTAAGAGACGTAACGTAGGTTGAATTCATGGGTTGAGAAGTGAATGAATCATTAGGCTCAACATGTGTATAGTGAGATGAGAATTGGTGATTATCTTGGCATTGTCACCGGTCTTCTTCTTCACCATTGAGATTTTCCTCATAGGTACTATAAAAACTTGGCATTTGAGTTCTTTAAGTACCACTCCATTGGGAATACACTCTTTTACAATTGATAATCATTTATCTTGACTATTTCTTTCATTTTATATGGGCATTGGCTTTGCTTTTACCAGGCACACTGCTTTTTCATGCCCTTTTTTGTGTTTTTTTTTTTTTTGTTAATAACCACGTAATGCTTTAACATTTGGGTTCTTGAGGAGCTTTCATTTTTTGTCGGCACTCGGGATTTTGTTGGTTGAACATTTGCCTTTTGCCTTGCCCCAGTGTGAAACGAATTTACAGGCTCAAGGGGCTACGCAATGGATAAAGTGTGTTGGATAGAGAAAGAACTGCTCTTCATCATCCTAAGGCACTTAAATTACCGTATGAATTCAATGTAATAGCAATACCTGAAGATTGATGCAAGTAAGAGCAAGAATATTCCTATCAATTTCCTCACCTCATGATGTCGTCTTACCACCAGCTTGCCCCAATGTGGGGTGGTTCTTGACAGGGGTAATTTAAAAATTATTCACGTGAGTGGGCTCAAAAGGGTTTAAACAATGGATGATCATGTAGTGTTTGGGATAGAGAATGAACTGTCTCTCATCATTTCGATCATCATACCTTTCACGAGAAAACTCTTTACTTTACAAACATGGAACTTCCTACACTCATCTCACCGGTGTATGAGCAAGGGACTGTGTATAGGTTAAAGCTTGCATTTCATCATCCTGACATGTCTCATTTAGCATGTTCAATCCATTCCACATCATTCATTAACTTGATTCGCGGTGATAATCTTCAGTGGAATTGGTAATTTAACAGGTAAAACTATCATGCAAAATTCTCCTTTGGAATGTCACAATCACTTCATGAACTTATTAGCTTTGAGCACAAAGAATTGGTAGCTCAAAAAAAGAATGAAAAGGATTGAATAAATAAAATAAAAAATGTTTTTTTTTGGCAACCTTGTTGCCGTTTCCAAGGATCGAACCCTAGTCGTTCTCGGACCCTTTCATTCCCCATACCACCAGGCCGAGGCGCTGGATAGTGTTCACAGGGCATTTCTTTCTTAATTGAACTGACTCTGGGTCAACACATCTGTCGTATCAAATCGGATGAATTTGATATGCATATGGAACAGGGCCTACTTTTCATCTCATTCATTCCATTCCCACACAAAAAAAAATGAAGAAATGAGTACCTTCGATTCACAACAAAGTCTATCAAGGGTAATACTTCTTCACAAAGATCGAGTTAACAGGATTAGAAAACTCACGACCATCCATTTCTGTAAGGATTAAGGCACCTCCAGGGAGTACCCTCTTCACCATATATGGGCCGCTATAATTCGGAGCAAATTTGCCTCCAGGATCAGGAAAAATCGGCAACACCTTTCTTAGAACTAGATCATTCACTTCAAAGTGTCTTGGCCGTACCTTCCGATTGAAAGACTTGGCTACTCTTTGTTGATACGTCTGACCATGGCAAAGAGCTTTTAACATTTTCTCATCAATCAGATTCAAGTGCTCTAACCTTTGTTGTGTCCATTCTGCCTCAGACAATTCCACTTGAGATAAGACTCTCAAAGAGGGGATTTCTACTTCCACAGGCAAGACTGCCTCCATGCCATAAACCAGGGAGAAGGGGGTCGCCCCAGTGGATGTTCGGATCGATGTCCGATACGCAGTTAGAGCAAAGGGTAACCTATCATGCCAATCTCGATAATTCTCGGCTGTCTTAGCCAGGATCTTCTTGATGTTCTTATTAGCTGCCTCAACAGCTCCATTCATTTGTGGGCGGTATGGTGATGAATTCAAATGCTTGATTTTGAACTTACTGAACAGCTCATCAACAAATTTGTTGTTCAGATTTGTCCCATTGTCAGTGACAATTGCTTCAGGGACACCATAACGGGCGATTATGTCACGCTTGATAAACTTCACAACATTTCGGGCCGTGACATTAGCATATGATGTGGCTTCAATCCACTTTGAAAAATAATCTATTGCCACCAGTATAAACCGGTGTCCATTTGAAGCTTTGGGATTTATTGGGCCAATCACATCGATCCCCCACATTGAGAAAGGCCATGGCTCAGATAACTGGTGCAACTCCGTTGGAGGAACATTTATTTTATCTCCATGAATTTGGCAACGATGGCAACTTCTAACATGCTGTATGCAAATCACTTTCCAATGCAAGCCAATAGTAACCTAGTCTCATGATCTTCTTGGCTAACATATGTCCATTCATGTGTGGGCCACAAACTCCTTCATGCACTTCTTGCATGATTCGGGTAACTTCTGCTTCATCTACGCATCTCAATAAAATTGAATCATAAGATCTCTTGTATAAATTCCTACCACTGATGAAGAACTTTGAGGCCATCTTCATTATGTACTTTCTATCGGCTGGAGTGCTCCCTTCAGGAAGTTCCTGCTTTTGAATATAGTTCATGATGTCGCAATACCATGGCTTCTTATCAAGCTCTTCATTTATGACCATGCAATAAGAGGGTTGGGCTAGAACCTCAATTTTCAAAGGCTCAACTTCTAAACCATCAGTAACTTGCAACGTAGATGACAATGTTGCCAGGGCATCGGCGAACTGATTATGAGATATAGCCAAGTAGTCAAACGAGATTTCATCGAACTCCTTCACCAACTCTTCGAGGTATTTGTGATACGGTAGTAATTTGGCATCCCTGGTCTTCCATTCTCCTACAGTCTGGAGTATGATTAGTGCAGAATCTCCATATACTTTGAATTTGGCCACTCCCATTTCAATTGCGGCCTGAAGTCCGAGAATACAAGCTTCGTCTTCAGCAATATTGTTAGTGCATGGAAATATTAATTTCGCGGCTACTGGGTGGTGTTGTCTGTTTGGGGATATTATTACTGCCCCAGTACCAGAACCGGACAAGTTTACAGCTCCATCAAAGAACATAGACCACGCATATTCATTTATGGCCAAAATACGATCATCTAGAGGACAATCATCATCATTCAAGGTTCTAGGATTCTCAGCCAATATATCAGCAATTACTCGGCCTTTAACTGATTTTTGTGGCATAAACTGCACGTCGAATTCCGAAATCAAGACCTGCCATTTGGCTAGCTTACCCACCAAAGCTGGTTGATTAAATAAATACTTGATGGGATCGTTCTCAGTTATGAGAAACGCCAGTAATGCAAGGTGTACTGTCGCAGTCTATGCAATACCCATACTAATGCAACACAAGTTTTTTCAGCATCAGAATATTTTAGCTCTGAGACAGTGAACTTTTTACTGAGATAATAAATGGCCCGTTCCTTATGATCCATGGGACTTTTCTGAGCTAACATCGCGCCGAGTGACTCACTATGGATTGTGAGGTACAGAATCAAGGGATGCCCTGATATTGGTGGGACAAGAACCGGGGATTCATCAAATATTGCTTCAGCTTATCGAACGCCTCTCGACATTCCTCATTCCACTCAACTTGTACGTTTTTCCTCAAGAGTTTGAAGAACGGCTTAGCGGTCTCAAAGAGTTGGGAAATGAATCGTGCAATGTAATTCAGTCTCCCCAGGAGACTCTAAACCTCCTTCACTGTCAACGGAGGTTGCAATTCACATATTGCCTTGGCTTTAGATGGGTCAATCTCGATCCCTTTACTACTCACCATAAACCCAAGTAATTTTCCTGATGTTGCCCCGAACACGCACTTGGCAGGGTTTAAACGGAGCTTGAATTCACGAAGTCGATCAAATAACTTCCTAAGGGTTTTGACATGACTTCTCCCAGGTCGGGTTTTTGCAATCATATCATCAACATACACCTCAATTTCTTCATGCATCATGTCATGGAACAACGTAACCATGGCTCGCTGGTAAGTTGCCCCTGCATTTTTAAGTCCGAAGGGCATGACCTTATAATGAAAAGTTCCCCACGGGGTAATAAATGCTGTCTTCTCTTTGTCTTCATCTTTCATTCTTATCTGGTTGTACCCAGAAAAACCATCCATGAAAGAGAATAATTCAAATCCAGCAATACTATCCACGAGAACATCAATATGTGGCAATAGGAAGTCGTCTTTTGGGCTGGCCTTGTTCAAATCTCGGTAATCAACACACACTCGGACTCGACCATCCTTCTTCATGACCGGTACTATGTTGGCCACCCATTCAGGGTATTGCGAGACTTCGATGAATCCCACTTTGAGGAGTTTCATTACTTCCTCTTCTATCTTCTTTGAGAGCTCCGGTTTAGTCCTTCGAAGCTTCTGCTTCTTAGGGCACATGTCTGGATTGGTGGGCAAACAGTGTTCCACAATTGACGGATCTAAACCTGGCATATCAGCATATGTCCAGGCAAAGATATCCTGATATTCTTTTAACAACTGAGTCAGGTGTTCGGCCACATCTTTGGGAAGATTTGCTCCAATCTTTATCTCTTTGGGATCCTCAGCATCACTCAGGTTGATAGTGATGGTTTGTTCGGAGGTGAGAACTTTGGGTTTTTCATGTTGCTCCCAACTTTGTTGTACTTCAGTGGAGTCACCATTTGGATCATCAGGGTCAGCACCATCACCGCTCATGGCATTGGATTGGACCATTTTCACCTCCTTGCCTGCCATAAGGCTGCTCCTGAAACATAACATGGATAGTTTAGAAAGACAAACAGGGCTAAAAGCCGTGGATTTCTATTTTTTCGAATTTTTTTTTATTTTTTATTTTTATTTTGGCAAAACATTTTGGAAAATTTTTTGACACGAGGAAGCATGATGAAGCCCAGGCCTCAGAATTCTCCTTGGATTTTTCTTTTCTTTCATCAGTTGGATATCATCAACGGCCTGGTTTGGTATACCCCATCATGCCCTCAAAATAAAACTTGTAATTGTAATTGACATTCATCAACCAAATTACATTTATTGGATTGAAAAGTACGACAATCAAAGTGAAATGAAACCCTAATGATCAAACCCTAGCAAACATCCACTTCTGACAGACGATATGCAAAATACGATAAGCAAACCATATAAAACATCAAATCCTAAAAGCGATAAGATTCCCACGCAGGGGAGTGCATAAAAGTAAATGTGTTACTCTTGTGGGCCAGCACCCATTTCCTCCGATGGTTCTTCGTCAATGGCACCTATAAGGAGATCATCGAATAGGGTCGTGATCCCTTCCATCCCATTATCTGGATCCTCTGTCTTTGAAGTTGTCGAGCCATCCATGCTACTCCATCCATCGGGCTCGATACCTCGGGTGGCGATTGCTCCTCCTTCATCATGCATCATTCTAGCAGGGCCAGGGAATGTCTCGCGGATATCGAGGAGTAATGAGTTTTTCTTCTCTTGCTCACGTCCTCCACCTTTTCCACGGTACCCTAATCCGGCAGAACGAGACATTCGAGGGGCTTCAATAGGATTCCGGATACCTTGTTCTTTTTTACCAAGTCCACGGCCAGGAATAAAGTGATTTCCAACCATCACTCTTGCTACCATAACTGCTGCATTCGACACATCAGGGATAGGTGCTGTCGATCCTCGAGATGCATGAATAGTGGATACAAGCTCAAATGATTGGTAGCTCGACTCCTCTCTACGTTCCGGCTCGACATAGGGGATAGTCGTCACATGATAAATATGATGATCCTCCTCGCCATGAACAATGACTAGCTTTCCTTTGACAACAAATTTCACGCTTTGGCGGAGACTTGATGGCACAGCTCCAGCAGTATGAATCCAGGGGCGACCTAATAGGAAATTGAATCCAGTAGGGATGTCCATTACCTGGAAAAGGACGTTGAACATCACCGGGCCTATTTGTAGATCAAGGTGGGTCTCCCCTATCACCTCCTTTCTTGTACCATCAAAAGCTCGGACGGAGGTCTTTGCAGCATTTATTTTTGAAGGATCTATTTTAAGGCGGTGAAGAGTCGCCAATGGACAGATATTCAGGGCAGACCCGTTATCAATTAGTACTCGAGTCACATGGAAAGCCTTGCACTTGACAGATATGTATAACGCCTTAGTATGTCCCCTCCCCTCAAGAGGGAATTCTTCATCAGAAAAGGCTATTAAATCTTTAAGAAGAATTGACCCTACAAATTCCTCCAACCTGTTTACCTCGATCGTCTCTGGTACACGAACTTCGCTCAAAACCTTCATTAGAGACTTTTGATGTGTAGGAGACGTTTGCAAAAGTTCAAGTAAAGAGATTTGAGCGGGCAGTTTCCGCAACTGGTCGACCACGTTATACTCACTTGCTTTGATTATAGCCAGAAATTCTTTAGCCTCTTCATCAATAACTGGCTTTGCAGGTTGGGTATTAGCTTGAACATAGGTCCGACCAGACCTTTTAATTAGGTCAACATCTAGCTCATATGACTAGGGAACTACTTTGTTATCCGTGTACTCATACAACTGGGGTACCTCAATAATTATTTCTTCATCAATTGAAGGCACTTCCACTATCAATCCTTCATGGTCGGAGGCGTCCTCAAGCGAGGGCATGTCCTCGATCAATGGATCTGGTTCACTCTTTTCAGCACTTAGCTTAGCAAATTCTTTCTCCCAATCAATGACAACTTCGGAGATGGTTGACACTATTCCAGCTTGGTCAGTAACCAACTTGAACCATTTCTTGAACCCTTTCCTTCATGGTAGGAAAAGGAGGATTCTCATCTGTCGGATAGTAACCAACTCTGACTAATCCGCTATAGATATCTTTGACAGACACCTTCAAGTTCATCTTTTTTGCCAGCATTGAAGTCGAAGATTGCATTCACGTTTCCCTCATGCTCGGCAACGGATTCTTCGGACATTCGGTTGGGTAGTACGGAAAGAAAATGCCTTAGTATCCAATAAATTTTGGATCTTGTGCTTCAAAGTCATACATTCATCAGGCCGAATGGCCCACCTCTCCCATATGATACTCACATTTTTTGGAGGGATCATATTTGGATAGTTTTTCAGCATAGGGCCGCTTTGGTTCGTGGGAGATCAATCCCTTCTTTTGGAGTATCGGCAAGACTTGAGATAGAGGGCCAGGTCGAGGAGAGAACTGCCTTTTGGTGAATTGCCGCGATGCAAGCATTCGGCCTCCATCTTGCTGATTCCCAGGGATACGAACCATCTGAGGCTTACTAGGGGCTGGTTGCGCATATGCAACATTGATTTCAGTGGCTGGTTCTTTATCTTTCTTCATGGTGAACCTTTTGCCTTGATGAGTCGGTTCATTGAACCATCCATCCCTTAGCCCCATCTCGATCTGTTCACCTTTGGGATAAGTTGGTTGAAGTTCTCAACGTATGTGCTAGCCATTCGGTTACGGAACTCATACGGGAGAGTCTTGACGAACAACTTCATCAACTCCTTGTTTGTAGGCTCAGGAGTGATTTGAGCTGCCAAGTTCCGCCACCTTACAGCATACTCCTTAAATGACTCACTTTTCTTCTTCTCCATCCGCTCAAGATCCTCTCGGGAAGGTGCAATGTCCATGTTGAAGTTATACTGCTTTAGGAAAGCATCAGCCACATCATTCCAAGTGTCGAGAAGGTTTACATTTTTCATTATATACCAATTGAGTGCGGGTCCAGTCAAGCTTGCATGAAACGATTGGATCATGAGAGGCTCGTTCTTGACGTATTGGGCCATGCGTATGTGGTACATCTGCAAATGAGCTTTTGGGCAGGAAGTGCCATCGTATTTTTCGAACTCCGGCATCTTAAACTTCTTCAGCATTTTGACCTTCTCATAAACTGACAAGTCAAACGAGAGTGAATTCTGCGACTCTTGCAATTGTTTCAGTTTTTCTTCAAGTTTGGCGAAGCGTTCATCTTGCTCCGCCTTAGGGACAGTATCGGGCTTAGCTTTTCGGCGGATGAATGAAAGTGGGTCATCCTCCAGCTCAGGCATGTCGTCATCACCCATTTGAGCCTTGTTCGTCTGCTTTGGGACTACTATCTCAGGGAGAGTGGGTGCAAGAGTCTGATTCACTTGGAGAGATTGCATTTGATCTGTCATAAGTTGCATAGAGGTGAGCAACTGCTGTAGTTGGTTTTCCATAGTGGTCATACGATCACGTATTTCGGTTTGGTCGGCCATTTTTGCTCTCGATCGTGTAATGATGGGCGAACGTGGAGGATCCGTTATCACCTAATTTGAAGAAACAGACAAAAATAAGTATCTCATATGAAATACACCTGTCCATGGCAATGGTCTAAAACTTTTATTCATTAATGGTGTTTTTGATAATCCTAACAAAATAGAAGCAAGATTGGTTCAATCACTTCATTAATGAAATAGAAGCTTAACATGCCCTAAACAAACAAACTAGGAAATTAAATGACTCAACTTCCTAAACATTAATCTAGAAATGAAAACAACAAGATTGACTCAAACACTTCATCTAGCTTGATCAATATACACTCGGGACACCACTCGGCGCAATCGCTTATTCTCCTCTTGAGCTTTTTCAGCAACCCTTTTGAGGCGTTTATTCTCGGCGCGGTTGGTGATCTTGATGGCACCTCTGGTATCTTTGGAAGTAACTCCTCTGGAATTTTGTGTTGTTGAATGTACTTAATTGAGGCATAGTACTTCATTTCTTTGCCCTTCAGTTCCTCCTCCGGCCACTTGAGTTTTCGCGGCTGGCACATATCCCACATTGATTTAATTGTGAGAATGGAATCTTCATGGTCTCGGTCTCCATCAACAAAGTTGGCTTTGAGTGGATCTGCTTGCAATGCTGGGGGAAGCTCTTGCACAACTTGATACTGACGAGTCACTCTAGTCGGATAGTACTCCGTTGCTCCAGTGAATCCTAGTAGAGGGATTGGGCCAACACCTCCACATGAAAGTTTTGCCACACGAACTTGGAACCACTTAGCATGCCATAGGAAACCCTTGGAAGTCGGTTTTTTCATGAAAGCTAGCCATCTAGAATAATGGTAATCCAGTGCATGTTTTTGGTTGTTCTCAAATCTCATAATAGGGTGATTAGAGTTATTAACATCATGTATAGTCATTGAACCACCAAACCCTTTTATATGAGAAAGAAACCAAATTTGCAAAAGCTCAGGAGAGGAATGGAAAGTCTTATCACCGCTTCCTTTAAATCGAGTGAGGGAAAGAAAGGTTTCAGCCAAAATAGTGTTTACGAAATTTTTTCCTACCAACACTTGTTCAACTAAGTGAGTCATCAAAGGGTTAATAGCATTCTTGCAATGAGGAAAAACTATAAACCCAAAGAAAGCTAAAAGGAAAACCCTTCGCATTTGAAATGAATTGCCATTTTCAAAACATTCTTTTAGAAAAGATAAATGACACGTATTGCGGTGAGCTTTTAAAACCTTTCTTACACTGTCCTCCTTAATTCTCAAAAAATCAGATAAGGCCACAACGGGGTCTATTCTGATAGGCGGGCTAATTAATTCAGCTTTCAAGGATTTCCCTATGGCAGTGCTATACTCTTCCAAGGTGGGCGTGAGCTCATGCTTACCGCCGAAGATGAAGGTAGAAGTCTCGGGGCACCAACAATGGGCAAGTGCTTGGATGAGGCCGCCATGGATGTTGACACGCAGTAGAGGAAGTAGTCGACCGATGTGCGATTCTACAAATTGACGGCCAGCTTGGTCTAACTTGTCCCACCATGTGCTAAGCTCTTCCTTTGGAGGGAGAATAATTCGAATGTCCGGTATTCCCATTGTATATTGATCAAAACACGGGACAATCCTAATGCCATGGACCGACAAAATAGTACGGTAAAGTAAGTAAATTGCAAAGGCAAGAATTTAGAGAACTTACTTTACCAAAGAACAGAGGGCGATCACATAGACATGCGCATTGTAAGTGGATCGATTTCTAGTCTATAAGGCTTAACAAAGTGAAGCCACAAGAATGATCAGACTAGCCGCGGGCGTGCGGACTAAGTCGGGTCCTCATGACTTCGGCTTAGTCAAAGAGCCAACCTGGGTTGCGGGCATGCGAACCGAGGTGGGTACTCTTGACATCAGAAAAGAAACTTCGGGATTGAAATGGGCGACTCATACCGCGGGCATGCGGTCGAAGTGGTATCCATCTCAATACCATCCTAGATGATCCTATGCGGCCCAGGTCCGGCGGCGGGTTGTCTGTGCAATAGTGTAGTGCTAGATGCAAGACATGCACGACAATTTATATCAAGCAACACTTCATAAGTGAAAGTAAACCATACATTCCTACACGTCCTTGCAAAACAAATGTCAGCAAACACTTCCCCTTATACCTCCCATCCTGCAAGAACATTTAACACCTTAAATGTTAGGGACGTACCTGGAATCCTTGCTGCCAAACAAAAATATTTTTCAAAAAGAAAATTGGCCTAAGTCCACTAAGAGTTTCAACTCAAGTCCCCCGGAGTCGCCAAGCAAGCTCGTCGCGACCTCCCGAAGCGGGTTGACCACCTAAGGGTTTAAACGGCTAATGGATTGTTAAGCCTAGACTTAACTCGGGCTCTCCCAAGCCCATACCAATTCGCGACTTAGGTTCAAATTCTTAAAATGCAAATGATTTTTATCATGGAGTCGCCACTAATCTATTTTGGGTGGGTTGATTAGAAACCCAAGTAAAATAATGGGAGAATTACTTCACTCCTACGAACCAGAGATTAAATGAGTTCGGGGACTTGATTACGCTAGATTTCTCTAACGCCCTTTTGGTACCTTTTCTTTTTTTTTTTATTTCAAAAAATATTTTGCAGGCAGCTTGAATTGATTTTAATTCACTTTGCTAACATGTGAGGTGATCATGCGGGTGCGCAATCCACCAATTTAGCACTCAAGCAAGCAAGTAAGAAAAATGCAGGATTTACTTCATGGCAACGAAAGCATCTGCAGTGTTAAATCAGAATTCACATCAACAGTCCTAAATATGATTTCTAACACGCAATCTTTTTTTTTACTTATTTAATGAAAATCATGCAATATGCAATGCATCTAATCTAACATGAAATGGCGTGACAATGTGTTCTAAACTACATGACATGAGTAAAATATATATATATATAGCCCATCAACGTACTGGCGCTATATACCCATCTCGGTCATTACCAATCAAATATTCAATAACAAACAATTTAGGACAATTCCTCAAATTTCACAATTTAAATCAATTCCATAAAAATTGAAGCTCAATTAAATAAACGGACTGCACCACGACAATCGGCACGAAATTCCGGTCACCGGCCATCCCGGTTGAATTTCCGGAAAAATAAACAATTAAATAATTAATTTAGAAAATTAAATAAATAAATAATAAAAATCCAATTTAGGCCCGTATTGCCTGATTGGAGCCCAAAACGGGTCGGGAAAAATCCCGAGATACATTCAATAAATATTAGAGGCTCTCTACTTGCTAATGACTAAGTCTAACAACCTAACATGCATAATTAAGTCACTAATTTAATTATTCTAACCTAATCTAACCACCTAAGTGCACTTAATTAAATCTAACCAACCCTAAGCATAATTAGCAAACTAATAAAGCATTAGTGAGTAAAACTCACTTGATCAAAAGCAGGGATTGGGACACCGCGACGGCGGCCGAACTTGGGTCCGCGACAACTTGGATCGGGCTAATGAACTTTACAAGCCCACAGAAACTTTGGACTTCAAAAGTGGGCTGACTTCTCTAGTCACTTGGGCTTGAAAACACTGAATTGAGGGCTGCTTGCTGGGCCAGAATTAAACTGAAAATGGGCTGATCTCTTGGGCTAAAAACTGCTGGCTTTGCTGGGCCTCGGAGCTGAATCTGCTGCTGTGAAATTTCAATTGGGCTTGAAGACTGCAAAATGGGCCTCAATAAAATTCTGCTGATGGGCTGCTGCTGGTGAGATTCGACTGGGCTGACTTGCGGGGCTTGTGCAGAAGTTTCGCTGGACTGCTGGTTTCGGTGGCCCAAAGGAGCTGCTTGCACGAGCTGGGCCCCCAACAAGATGACTGAAGCAGCTTCGGCGATGGCGCCAGAGAGGGAACGTGAGAAGCAGCTGCTGGCGACGGATCTGTGCACGGGTGTGGGGCTTTTGCAGTCAACCAAGCAGCTTCGGTTGCTGCCGCTGTTGACCGAGCCAAGAGCAGACTCGGACGCGTGGATGCTGCAGACGCTGGCGTGGAGTTGCTTCAATCAACAAACGGTGAGGAGACACGGTTGACTGGCAGATGCGTTGAAGATTCACGCTGTGTTGATTGCTGACCGAGGACTCTCGCGGACGCGTGGAGAGAAGAAAGCGCGGCGCGGAGCTGCTTCGGTGTTGCCTCGGCGTCTTCAAGCAGCTACGGTTGTGGACGAGTTTGTCAGGCGTGAAGACACGATGCAGCTTCTTCGGTGATGACTGGAGCAGTGAAGTGGAAGATGGACGCATGGAGTTGAGGGCTTCGGTGGGATCTTGGCGTCGAAGCCAGTCAATTCTTTTTGTTGAAATGGACTGTTCGTGTGGCAGAGGGATGAACGAAAATGGAGAAACACTTTGGTGGAATTCGTGGGCTTCCTCGGTGAGAGAGAGAAAGAGAGAGTTCACGAATATGGATAGGAACGGAGGAGAAGGCAGAAGCGGTGATGATGAAGACAGCGACGGGAGGGACCTAAAATCAACAAACCTAAGCCATTCCCTTAATTGCTTGTCCCCCTCCTTTTTCTTTATCCTTATCTTGGTTGGTCTCTAATACTTTCTTGTAAAAATCTTTATAAACCAATCAAATTTGAAGCCTAAAATTGCTGCCACTTTCCAATCCGAATTTCACATTTTGATCTATAACTTCATCACTCAATTTCCCAAATTCCACGTCAAATTTTGGTGTAGAAAAATCCCAAATGATTTTCTATAAATCCCTCGACACACAACGGCTCGGTCCGGAAGTCCAATTTTCTATCAATTTAGCCCATCCGAATTTCTCGCCAAATTTTCGCGACGTCCGAACCCATTTTCCGTAAAAATCTCGAGACCTCCGAAAATCTTCCGAGATCGAGTTGACGTTCCAGAATAGCTTTGTGACACCATGTAACTTTCAATTTTGAAATCGAACTCAAATTGACGGTTAATTTCACCTTGGCGCGTTTTTAGTGTGACCTAGACTACCTAGGGTAGTTTTTAACTTTTTTGGCAATTGACTCGTGGTCGATTTTCTTCAAGCCACAATGAACCCACTCGACTCATTGGCGACTTTCGATTGTCGTGAAAATCTTGAGGACTCAATTACGTGCACACGGGGTACCAAAACGATAGAAAAATCAAATTAGTGCCGGTCGATGAGAATTTTCCAATTTAGTGGAGTCACCCACGATCGGCCATACATCTCAGTCGAACCGACCTATCTCTGATCTCAATTCGATTTTTAATCGTGCAAAGAATGACCTCTAAAGATGAGCACGGTCGGAAGTTCGATTCCCTGGCCGAATTCTCAAGTCTATTGCCTTAATATTCTTTAATGGCTTACCCAGCTAGTCTAGTTATCTCGAGAGTGATCAGCTCCGAGAACAACCCTATAGACGCGTCAATGAAATGCCCGATTAATTTAATAGAAAACAATACTGAAAATTCTGGATGTCACAACTCTTCCCCTCTTATAAAAATTTCATCCTCGAAATTTAAACCTTACAAAACTTGATCAAAAAGGTGGGGGTACAACTCTCTCATTGACTCCTCAGTCTCCCATGTCGCTCCTTCTGTATCGTGGTGTTGCCAGACCACTTTGACCAACGGAATGGTCTTTGTACGCAGAACTTGCTCTTTGCGATCGACAATTTGGACCGGTCTTTCGACATATGACACACGGTCATCCACGTCCAATTCTTCAAAATTGAGCACGTGGGTCGGGTCAGACTTGTACTTCCTCAACATCGACACGTGAAAGACGTCATGCACTTGCGCCAATCTTGGCGGCAACGCAAGACGATACGCTAAGGTCCAATTCTCTCGAGAATCTCAAATGGACCTACGTACCTCGAACTCAATTTGCCTTTCTTTCCAAAGCGCGAAGTTCCCCTCATTGGTGATACTTTTAGAAAAACGTGATCACCAACTTGGAATTCCAAAGACCTTCGGCGCTTATCTGCATAACTTTTCTGCCTGCTCTGCTCTGTCTTTAATCTGTCTCTGATCACTGCCACGGCATCTACTGACTGCTGAACCAACTCTGGGCCTGTTATTTTTCTTTCCCCAACTTCATCCCAACACACTGGTGTCCTGCATGCTCTGCCATACAACGCTTCGAATGGGGCCATCTGAATACTCTGCTAATAACTGTTGTTGTAGGCGAATTCTACCAGATGAAGCTGATCTTCCCAACTTCCCTTGAAGTCTATTACACAAGCTCTCAGCATGTCTTCGAGGGTCTGAATTTTCCTCTCAGACTGGCCATCCGTCTGAGGATGATACGCCGTACTATACTGAAGCTTTGTACCAAGAGCACTCTGCAAGCTCTTCCAAAAAGCGGCTGTAAACCTCGGGTCTCGATCTGACGTTATCGTAACTGGCACTCCATGCATTTGAACCACCTGACGCACGTACAGGTCTGCGTGCCTATCTAGACTGAGGTCCTTTCGAACTGCAATGAAGTGAGCCGACTTTGTTAATCTGTCGACTACTACCCAGATTGAATCATTCCCTCTCTGACTTCTGGTAGTCCAGTCACGAAGTCCATCGTGATATGCTCCCATTTCCATTCTGGGATCGCGAGAGGTTGTAGAAGTCCTCTTGGCTTGCAATGCTGAGCTTTTACTTGTTGACATGTCAAACACTTGGCCACATGTTTGGCGATATCCGCCTTCATACCTGACCACCAATAGTGTTGACGCAAATTCTGATACATCTTAGTGCTTCCAGGATGAATGCTATAACTACTACGATGTGCTTCAGATAAGATTTCTTCTCTAAGCTCGACATCGTTAGGTACAACCAAACGTCCTTGGAACCTTAGAGTCCCGTCATCAACAATCTGAAAATCAGCCTTTCTTTTATCTGCGTCTTCCTGAAGAATTCTCTGTACATTTGGGTCTGTCGGTTGGAGTTGTTTGATTCTAACCTGGACATCCGGTTCAATTCTGAGGGTGGCCATAAAACTCGAGAGGTGGCCTACCTCAAATTTGAATACCGAATCCCGAGCTCTCTCGATTAAATTCCACTCCTTAATCAGTATATGAGCTACTGAAGACTTTCGGCTCAACGCATCAGCGACTTTATTCGCCTTTCCAGGATGGTATAAGATATCACAATCGTAGTCTTTCAACAATTCCATCCACCTGCGCTGTCTCATGTTCAATTCCTTCTGAGAGAACAAATACTTGAGACTTTGGTGGTCTGTGAAGATTTGAAACTTTTCCCCGCACAAGTAATGTCTCCAAATCTTCAGGACAAATATAATGGCTGCGAGCTCTAAGTCATGCGTTGTATAGTTCAATTCATGAGGTCTCAACTGACGGGAGGCGTATGCAACAACCCTACCATGTTGCATCAGTACGCAACCCAACCCTCTAAATGACGCATCACTGTAGATCTCGAATCCTCCAGGACCAGATGGAATTGTCAGTACCGGTGCGGTAGTCAGCTTTTCCTTCAGCTCTTGAAAACTACGCTCGCACTTGTCTGTCCATATGAACTTCTCGCTTTTCTTCGTGAGCTTAGTTAGAGGCGATGCTAATGCTGAGAAACCTTCTACAAACCGTCTGTAATAACCTGCCAATCCCAGAAAACTCCTGATTTCTGTCACTGACGTCGGTCTCTGCCAATTGGTCACGGCTTCTATCTTGCTTGGGTCAACGGAGATTCCTTCTCCGGAAATCACATGACCTAAGAACGCAACACGAGTCAACCAAAACTCGCATTTGCTAAACTTAGCATATAACTGATGCGTCCTTAAAGTCTGGAGCACTACTCTCAGATGATTCTCGTGCTCTTTGTCACTTCTCGAATAGACCAAGATATCATCAATGAACACGATCACAAATTGATCTAAATATTCCTTGAATATTCGGTTCATCATATCCATGAAGGCAGCTGGAGCATTCGTCAACCCGAATGGCATTACTGTAAACTCATAGTGACCATTTTGAGTACGAAATGCTGACTTAGGAACATCCTCCTTCCTAATTCTCAACTGATGATATCTTGTCCTCAAATCAATCTTCGAGAATATTGATGCTCCTTGCAATTGATCGAACAGATCATCAATCCTTGGGAGTGGATACTTATTCTTAATGGTCACCTGATTGAGTTGTCTATAATCGATGCACAAACGCAATGAACCATCTTTCTTCTTTACAAACAAAACTGGCGCTCCCCAAGGTGATGCGCTAGGATGAATAAATCCTTTGTCTAATAATTCCTGCATCTGTACTTTCAATTCTTTCAATTCTATCAATGCCATCCTGTACGGTGCTTTTGAGATCGGCTCTGTCCCTAGTGCTAGCTCAATCACAAATTCAATCTCTCTTTCTGGCGGTAGACCTGGCAATTCCTTTGGAAAAACATTTGGAAATTCTTGAACTACTAGAATGTCTTCCACTTTCAGTTCCTCAACTGTCATATCCACGACAGTTGCCAGGTAACCTTGACAACCCTCGTCTAACAGACGAGTTGTCTCTTGCAACGAGATTAGGACAATCGAGGGTCCTCCCTGACTTCCTACAAACTCGAAGCTCTCACCTTCTATCGGGTCAAACTGAATCGCTTTACGATAACAGTCCATTTTAGCTCTTTGCTTGGTGAGCCAGTCCATGCCAATTATTAAATCAAAGTCATACATGGCTAGGACTAAAAGATCTATTTCCCCCACTCGCTCACCAATCACTAACTTGCACCCAGATAACCCAAAGCAGTAATAACTTTATCTTTCAAGGGTGTAGATATGCACATTGCCGACTCCAATAATATAGACTGACTCCTATCAACTTAACATATTGTTCAGCAATAAATGAGTGAGTTGCTCCCGGATCAAACAAGGCATAAGCAGGTTGGTCGTTGAGTGAAACCATACCTGTTATCACGTTAGCCGCAGCTTCTGCTTGACCTTGTGTGATTGCATACACTGTGCCTTGAGCTGGAGGTCTATGCTGTCCTCCTTGCGGCACGTTCTGAGGGGCATACCCTCTTATCTGTCCTCTCGGTGGTGGCGATGGCAATTGCGGTTGTCCTCTCTGCTTCTTTGGACAATACCTTGCAATGTGGCCCTGTTGGCCACACTCAAAATAGGCTCCTGTTCTTGTTGGGCACGGAGCTGTTCCGTGTCGCCTTCCACAAAAGCGACATATACCCATGTTATTGGACATCTGTCTATTGAATCCGCTCCTCTTGAAGGGTGGGGCATGGGATCTACCTCCGGGCATGGGTCTTTTTCCCTGACGAATATTCTTTCGATGAGAGTTAAATCTCGACCCCAACGAGGCAGCTCTGTCATTCTGATCTCTCTCGATCATTTGGGCTCTCTCATAAAGATCATTATAAGTCCTCAAGTTCAGGGAAACCAATGTACTTCTTAAGTCTGGCTTGAATCCTTCTCTAAACCTCCTCGCTCAGTTTACTGGATTCGCAATTAATTCAGGAGCATACTGCGAAAGTTCAGCGAACTTCGCTTCATATTGATCGACGGTTAGGGAACCCTGGTGAAGACGTTGAAATTCTGCCATCTTCACCTCTTTGGCAGTTTCTGAGAAATATTTGACATTAAAAGCCTCTAGAAAGGTGTTCCACTCTGGAACAACGCCTTATGGGAATATGGTTCCTCGAGTTGTCTTCCACCAAGTATCTGCATCTCCATCCAGTTGGTAAGTGCAAGTAGTACCTTTTCAGTCTCATTGCACATTAGCAGTGCAAAAGCTTTTTCCAATTTCTGGATCCATGAAGTAGCAGTTTCAGGGTCTCTGATCTCGGTAAACTGAGGTGGATTCAGCTTCAAAAATTGTTCTACCAACTGATGAATTGGTCTGTTCCCGACCACTATTTTGGGTGGACCTTCAACTTGAGCTGTGGCAGGTACAACAACAGGTGCGGCAGCAGGTGCAGCGGCAGCAGCGGCAACGTTGGCAGCGGCAGTGGCAGCGGCTTCAACAGCAGCAGTACAAGCGGCAGTTTGATCTCGGGCTTGTTTCCCCATCATCTCTCGCATAACATCTAGAGCTTGGTTGATTCCGACCGTTGCTTGCTCACCCGGGGCTGCTACCCCCGCAC
This sequence comes from Eucalyptus decipiens, assembly GCA_014182575.1. Classification (NCBI taxonomy): domain Eukaryota; kingdom Viridiplantae; phylum Streptophyta; class Magnoliopsida; order Myrtales; family Myrtaceae; genus Eucalyptus; species Eucalyptus decipiens. The sequence goes on along the minus strand of CM024610.1, from coordinate 29,795,206 downwards.
CAATAGGAGGTGGTGCTATTCTAGCATCTATAACAGGTGGAATCATTCCACCAGCGCTAGCCTGGGCTGGCGCTCGACCACGGCCTCCTCGGGTACCGACTCTAGTCGGCGCTCTTCCCCGAGTCACGGCCCTACTAGCCCTCTTTGCAGGAGTCCTTGGCTCCTGATCGCTCATAGTGTCGCTTTAAACAACTGACACCTGCTTCCAATTCAACATCGAATTAGAAACAGAGCGATTCAAACAACAAGCAATTTCAGCACTTAGCTAACAAAAACATGCACCGGCATGAATTTAAAGGCCTTTCCTACAAACTATCCCATGATCAACGCTCCTTATCACTCCAATCTTGAACTTCGCTCTGATACCACAAAAAGGGTATGTCACGCCCCGATCCTCGGGCATGCACACATCCTTCTACTTGGTCGATTTTTAAATGCGATATCCCAGGACAATGTATCGCCGACCCTTTCAATTATTATGCACATGCGGAAGTAGTTATAAATCCCCAGACAATAAAACAATGGGATAGAAAAGCAGGCCATATTTTTCATATTGAAATTCACAACCACACTTTTATTAACAAAGACAACTTATAGTATATTTACAATACTATTTACAACATAAAAGTCTCACACCTATCTACACTAAGACAGGGTTCACAAAAAGGATGGGATCTCAATCCACATCTGGGTTGTACTCAAGATCCCGCTCTGGATCATCTTCTACTTCAAAATATTTTCTCCCCTTCAGGTTCTTCCTCCTCAGCATTTCCTTAGGGTCCTGAAATGGTTATTCAATAACCAATGAGACCACGTCTCAGCGAGTCCTACCCCTTAAGACTCGATTAGTAAACTAATACGCCATACGGTTGCCTAAGCACAACACGAGTCAGAGGACTTACCTTGACCTCAGTTCCAACCTACAATTCAAGGTTAAACACAGATATTCAAACAATTCACGACATCCGATCAAGCACTGGTCAATCGACTTGGTCGATTACATGTCAGTCAAACCCTCTCTAGGTCATTCCCACTCATACCATGATCTCCCAGTGGTGTACTCATTCACCAAATCACATGTGTTTCTCGGGCGTCGTTTTCGCCAATGACATACCGATCACCGACACCGTGCGTTCTTTAAGGCGCCGTTTTCACCAGTGATATCCTCGATCACCAAACCACGTGTCCTTTCTAGGGCGCCGTTTTCGCCAAGGTGACATCAGCTATAGACAACATCGTGAGTTCTTTAAGGCGTCGTTTTCACCAGTGATATTTCCTTAATCACCGAACCACGTTTGTCTATAAGTCATTTACGTGCGTTCTTTAAGGCGCCGTTTTCGCCAGTGATACCCTCAATCACCGAACCACGTATGTCCAATAATATCATACCTGATTGGTCTCAACCAATAATGTTCTCAGTTAGCTCTCACCATTCTCCCTACTATATAGCCCATCAACGTACTGGCGCTATATACCCATGCTCGGTCATTACCAATCAAATATTCAATAACAAACAATTTAGGACAATTCCTCAAATTTCACAATTTAAATCAATTCCATAAAAATTGAAGCTCAATTAAATAAACGGACTGCACCACGACAATCGGCATGAAATTCTGGTCACCGGCCATCACGGTTGAATTTCCGGAAAAATAAATAATTAAATAATTAATTTCGAAAATTAAATAAATAAATAATAAAAATCCAATTTAGGCCCGTATTGCCTGATTGGAGCTCGAAACGGGTCGGGAAAAATCCCGAGATACATTCAATAAATATTAGAGGCTCTCTACTTGCTAATGACTAAGTCTAACCACCTAACATGTATAATTAAGTCACTAATTTAATTATTCTAACATAATCTAACCACCTAAGTGCACTTAATTAAATCTAACCAACCCTAAAGATAATTAAGAAACTAATAAAGATTAGTGAGTAAAACTCACTTGATCAAAAGCAGGGATTGGGACACCGCGACGGCGGCCGAACTTGGGTCCGCGACAACTTGGATCGGGCTAATGAACTTTACAAGCCCACAGAAACTTTGGACTTCAAAAGTGGGCTGACTTCTCTAGTCACTTGGGCTTGAAAACACTGAATTGAGGGCTGCTTGCTGGGCCAGAATTAAACTGAAAATGGGCTGATCTCTTGGGCTAAAAACTGCTGGCTTTGCTGGGCCTCGGAGCTGAATCTGCTGCTGTGAAATTTCAATTGGGCTTGAAGACTGCAAAATGGGCCTCAATAAAATTCTGCTGATGGGCTGCTGCTGGTGAGATTCGACTGGGCTGACTTGCGGGGCTTGTGCAGAAGTTTCGCTGGACTGCTGGTTTCGGTGGCCCAAAGGAGCTGCTTGCACGAGCTGGGCCCCCAACAAGATGACTGAAGCAGCTTCGGCGATGGCGCCAGAGAGGGAACGTGAGAAGCAGCTGCTGGCGACGGATCTGTGCACGGGTGTGGGGCTTTTGCAGTCAACCAAGCAGCTTCGGTTGCTGCCGCTGTTGACCGAGCCAAGAGCAGACTCGGACGCGTGGATGCTGCAGACGCTGGCGTGGAGTTGCTTCAATCAACAAACGGTGAGGAGACACGGTTGACTGGCAGATGCGTTGAAGATTCACGCTGTGTTGATTGCTGACCGAGGACTCTCGCGGACGCGTGGAGAGAAGAAAGCGCGGCGCGGAGCTGCTTCGGTGTTGCCTCGGCGTCTTCAAGCAGCTACGGTTGTGGACGAGTTTGTCAGGCGTGAAGACACGATGCAGCTTCTTCGGTGATGACTGGAGCAGTGAAGTGGAAGATGGACGCATGGAGTTGAGGGCTTCGGTGGGATCTTGGCGTCGAAGCCAGTCAATTCTTTTTGTTGAAATGGACTGTTCGTGTGGCAGAGGGATGAACGAAAATGGAGAAACACTTTGGTGGAATTCGTGGGCTTCCTCGGTGAGAGAGAGAAAGAGAGAGTTCACGAATATGGATAGGAACGGAGGAGAAGGCAGAAGCGGTGATGATGAAGACAGCGACGGGAGGGACCTAAAATCAACAAACCTAAGCCATTCCCTTAATTGCTTGTCCCCCTCCTTTTTCTTTATCCTTATCTTGGTTGGTCTCTAATACTTTCTTGTAAAAATCTTTATAAACCAATCAAATTTGAAGCCTAAAATTGCTGCCACTTTCCAATCCGAATTTCACATTTTGATCTATAACTTCATCACTCAATTTCCCAAATTCGACGTCAAATTTTGGTGTAGAAAAATCCCAAATGATTTTCTATAAACTCGACACACAACGGCCCGGTCAAGTCCAATTTTCTATCAATTTAAATTTCATCCGAATTTCTCGCCAAATTTTCGCGACGTCCGAACCCATTTTCCGTAAAAATCTCGAGACCTCCGAAAATCTTTCGAGATCGAGTTGACGTTCCAGAATAGCTTTGTGACACCATGGAACTTTCAATTTTTGAAATCGAACTCAAATTGACGGTTAATTTCACTTTAGCGCGTTTTTAGTGTGACCTAGACTAGCGGGTAGTTTTCAAAACTTTTTAGGGCAATTGACTCGTGGTCGATTTTCTTCGAGCCACAATGAACCCACTCGACTCATTGGCAACTTTCGATTGTCGTGAAAATCTTGAGGATTCAATTACAGACACAGGGTACCAAAACGATAGAAAAATCAAATTAGTGCCGGTCGATGAGAATTTTCCAATTTAGTGGAGTCACCCACGATCGGCCATACATCTCAGTCGAACCGACCTATCTCTGATCTCAATTCGATTTTTAACGTGCAAGAATGACCTCTAAAGATAAGCACGGTCGAGAAGTTCGATTCCTACGAATTCTCAAGTCTATTGCCTTAATATTCTTTAATGGCTTACCCAGTTAGTCTAGTTATCTCGAGAGTGATTAGCTCCGAGAACAACCCTATAGACGCGTCAATGAAATGCCCGATTAATTTAATAGAAAACAATACTGAAAATTCTGGATGTCACACGAAGCAAGCACATCGACATCAAGTATTTAGCCATTAGAGAACGTGTTAAAGAGAAGAAAGTGGTCATAGAACACATAAGCACTGAATTGATGATAACTGATTCTTTAACTAAAAGCATGCCGCCAATGAGTTATAAGGATCATATTTCTAGAATGGGCATTGGTCCAACCATGTAAATTTTTCTTTATATGGAAGAATTTGTGAGACTTTTATTCATTTATAATGTTTTTCTCAATACAGTTGTATACATTCAATTATTATGAGAAAAATAATTGTGTTTGACCTGGAGTAAACATAGGGTTTATTCATTAAATTATTTGATCACATATGGACTGATGAAATACATTGTGATACACGGAAGACAATACTCGCTCTAAGAGGACTCATCGCCGTGATTCATGTGTTTTATTTCAGTATGAAGTTTTTTGGGTTTGGGTTAATAATTCATTTGAAGGAATATTGGGATCAAGCGGGAGAATGTTAAAATATTTAACATATTTTATTATTCTAAATATGATTCCAATATTATATTCCCAATAAATTCCCAATAAAGTCCCTATATTTATTCCAATTATTGCCCAATTTATTACCCACGTGTATTAAGTGATATTTGTCCGTTATTACATTACCATAATGGTCTTGATGGGAGATACCGGTAACGTAACCAACGGAATAAAAAGGTCAAGTCGTCTGGTTCAAACTCTCCCTAATGATATAGAAAAACACACCATCAAGTTTTGGAAGGGGATTGACCAGTAGAACAGGACGTGCGTTTTTCAATTTTGCAGATCGCTCATGCTGTGTGGATCCATAAAACATTTTGAGGTTTCCCACTTCTAGATTTCATCAATGGCTGGAGGTATGTTGGTATTTATGTTTCCGCTATTCGATCCCGAATTTTGTATGAATTTACCTGTGATGCATAAATCGGGATCTCCAAGTTTGTTTATATGCAATTTCTAACACAAATACCATCTTTTCTTCCCACTAAAGTGCTTGAGTGTTTGCATGGTATTTCCTGTCATCGGCTAATTAGCCGTGTGAGATTTTGTGAGATCACTACTAATTATTCTAAAAGTTTAAGCCATTAGAAGAATGTGTGGCTTAATATTTAATTATTCCAACAAGGCCCAATAAGCACAAAAACAACCACGTGGTGTTGAGTCAGTCTCAAAAGGACTATGTTGGTAAAAAGACAACCATTTACATACAGTTTTGAGTTTCATGATTCCTTCATAATTGGGATCTTCATTGCCAACTACATCGGCCACCTCTTTTCTTGCTTCTTCTTGCCACTCTTTGTGAATTGCAAGGAAGAATAGTGTCCAAGTGAGGATGGAATTTGTCGTTTCTTGTCCCGCAAAATAGAACGTCTTGCACTCGTCCACAAGATCATCAATTGTGATTTGCTTGCTCTCATCCGGATTGTGATAGGCTTTCAGAAGAGACCCTAAGAAGTCATTCGCGTAGTCATCCATTTCTCCTACGTTCAACTTCTTTCTTGCTTCTCGTTTATCCCTAACACTGCATCGCATATCACATTCTCCAGTTGCTTGGACTCAATTTCATCACTCATTTTTCATATCTTACTATAGAAAGGAAAACATGAATCGACTTTTAAACCAAGCCAAAATTACTATTACCACTGAAACTGTATTCACCTGGAAAAATAGATTTAGTGAAATAATAAGACCCTAATATTCATAAGAAGAAAAACAAGTACCTAATTCCAGGTAAGTCTTAATTTGAAAAGATTTCGTGATGCTATAATAGTTAACTCGCCCAACATTTGGAAAATATCTCTTCCTTCAATGTAGCTGCTTCCAAATGCTGTCCTGAAAATCACTTCTGACATGATCGCCGTAAACTACTCGAAAGACTCAACCTCTTCGGCTTCTAAATTCTGCCATCTCTTGAGCAGCATGTGAACACTATCCACCATTGCTGAAATCATGACGTGCATATTCACAATTTATGGTACAATTAGCAACAGTTCTCATGCATGTTCTAAGCCCAAGCCCTTGCATGGCTTAGAACGTACATACTCAATTCTTGTTATGCATATATAACATGATAGTATATGGTTAAAATTATGTGTTAACATGAGTTACAAGTTTTCCTGTTATGTCTATCATTTGGCATGGTACAAAATCACAATATTTCTAACACAAATTGATGGGAATCAAGAAATCGTGTTGGACAATTGATTTCTAAGGAGTACGATAAAAGTTTACCTTCAAGCTTTCGCCATGGAAGGCGAAATGTGCCAATCTACATTGCCTTGTCCATTTTTTGCCTTCAGTACTCACAAGCCCATCACCTAATATCTTCTTGATGTCTCCTAGGAATTCTGGCCTTACATATGTTTTATCTCTGTTGTTAAGTACCTCTTTGACTAGCCCGGTGTCTGAGATAAGCAGTTGAGCTTGAGGACCATACCAATACAGACAAATGCCCCATACATACCGTATGAAGGCATGGTGTTAGCAAGGGCTTGAATATTAAACAATTTAAATAAGAATAAGCTACACTAGACAGACTTACATGACTTATAGCCAAGTGTATAGACAGACTTACATGACTTATAGCCAAGTGTATGTTAAATAACTGCGCCAAGTACTACTTTTACCCGAGGCTATATTATATATTCATCAATAGATAAGTTAGATAGTTGCTCTAAAAAAATTAGGAGATTTGAGAAGAAATACGGAGTTTTGCTTATGGCGACAACATGCTATGGGATGGTGGTCCCGCTTATGAGTTCAGTTATAAAAGTAGGACCTAAATGACCATATATTTTATTCCACCCTGAATGTGAGGCTCAACGATGGGTAAAATCTCATGAGAAACATTCGTCTTGGGCTCGTTCGTCTTCATCATGACATCCTCCTTCAACTTGAATATCTCCTTGGTGCTGCCGTGGATGAACTTGTAGGGAGGGCCTTTGATGCCTTGTCTCCACCACAGCCTGTGGAGCAATTTGGTAAGAATTGAGGAGAGAGAAAAAGGCGAAATGCTCAACAAGAAACCCAGAAAATCCATGGCTAATTGGGCATATTTCCAAAGTTGAGGTGCCAAATGGAAGAATTCTTATTGGGACATACAAAATCGAATTGCCCATTTTATAGCTACTTTATTGTGTGAAATGTTGGATATCGTACAGGTTAAAAATTTGAAATTGCAGCACCTCCACATTTATTTTATTTCATTTCGTTTCGATCCGTCAACTTTGGCGACTTGGCTGGACGATGTAAATGGAGGTTGTTACCCCAAGATCATCCTTTGCTTGACTCAATCTGCTACCACTTTGGGAGATTTAAAACTTGATATTGGGATATAAAAGTATCGTTTTGAAGATCTTTTCTAATCATTTTCGAGTATAGTAACAATGTTAATTAAGTGTCTGAGATCTTAGTGACTTAAATATATTTTAGTAGCTATCGAGTGTGAAAGTCCAACGGCACTTGCGTAATGAATTAATTTCTTCGAAGATTTTGCGAGACAAATTGATGAAATCGTATTACCTTACAAATAAAAATAAAATATTCAACAGTGAAGTTAGATCTTTTGCACATTTTAATGATTTTCATTTCCACTGCCAACGCGACAAGCTCTAGATTTTCGTATATTGTCCACTCCAATAATTATTCAAATATCCAGCACAAAAGGAGGGCTTGCTAGAGCTCCATTCTTTTTCTCCTCAGAAATTTCATTTTTGCATGTTGTATTCTTATAATTCACGTAGGCAGTGCTGGCACGCGATGGTTGGACAGAAGTCTAATATTTTCATTTTCATAAGTTTTGTCCAAGTTTGAGCATCCTTTCATTTAGTCCATTTCATGGGACAGTAGCGATCAAATAGTTAAATAAACAAAAGCTCAATCTATGTTGATTAGCGCTCTAGTATCCACTACTCAAGAATTTCTAGTTGAAATTCTGCCTTGAACTAAATATCATATAGATTCGTATAAACATTACTACACTCACTCTTACCTAGAAGTATTGAAAATTTATCAAATGTAACTTATTTGTAGACAACATGTGAATTTAACTCCAGTATCATAATCGATAGTTTCGCTCACCTTGTGCATACCTAGAAATGCACTTTATTATCCTCCAATCGAGCTTATCCATACTAATTCAAACATAACATGGGCAATCAAATTTCTAAGACAAGAATGATTGGCATTATTATCAAACCACACTTTCTTGGGAATTTGACATTCAATCACCATTCATGGAGTTCTACTTACTATGTAACTCGTCATACTAAGTGCATCTTATAAGAATCTTTTGCCAATTGAGTTCTAAATATTTTCACATTTTATAAATTAATTCCATCAAGACAATTTTGGCAAAAAATTATTAATGTAAATGTTGGTCGTCCTGCGTGGTAGGCTTGGTACTAACATAGAAATTTTTTTAACAATTTTTAATATTTTTCAAATTTATTTATTTATATTTTCCTTTTTCTTTTTTTCCCCTTGTCTTATCTTTTCTTTGTCTATTTACAACTCTAGCTATTGACCCGTGCCCCTTGCCCAGTGATTGATGAGGGCCGATTGCTAATCAATGGGTGAGGGTCGCCGGCCATAATAGTGTAAAAAAGAAAAATAAAATAAAAAGTAAAAAATAAATAAATTCAAAAAATATATTAGAATATTATTAAAAATTGCCAATGTCAATGCTAATTGTACCACATGAGAAGATTGATGTCTATGTCAATAATCTTCGGTCAAAATTGTCCAATCGGTAAAACGAGAAAAGATTTAGAACTCATTGACAAAATTTAAAAAGTTAGAATTGAATTGACAAAAATGTAATATATTTAAAGTTTTTTTTGTACATTTTCCCAATCTCTTTCACCATTCTCGTTACCACCCTATCCCTCTCTCATCTACTCGGTTTCCTTTTTAAGGTCAGTTTTATTTTCTCTTTATTTATAGTTGACATTTTTTTTTTTTTTTTTTTTTTTACAATCGATGTTGGGCAAATTACAATGAACTTGGGAAGATTAAGATGTTTGCCTTTTTCTTTCCAAATTTGCCCGATTGGTTTATCTTCACAATGGTTACCTATGAGAGCACGCGACTTAAATATCGAGAAAAATTTGATCAGCGCTGAAAGCAAAGGTTATAACTCAAAATGAATTCAAGAATATATTATAAGCATCGCAAAGATGAAAACGCAAGAAGCACTACAAGCCAAAAACTTAGGAGTAGGGGTCATAACGTAATAATTGTCCCCCCATTTTGCCATCGCCATCAAAACAGCCAACGACTCTCCCCCATCTACACTTGCGGTGCCCCCCACTTTCCGCCGTAGGGACGGCGGCGACACCACGAAAAGATCCCCGCACCGAAGCCTCAACCCTTCTTGTTCTCCGACCACCGCGCCCCTCCTATAACCAGCCCGTTGTCTACGACGGCCTCTTCTCCTAAACCCCTAAAACACCCGAACCACCTTCCACCTTCACAAGTAAGACCCGGACCACCACCCCTACAACCCCCTCCAATCTCCAAGCTCGGCCCCCCAAGCGTCCCTCTTCCCTCACCGCCTCTCGCTGATCACCCAGTTCATCGTCTACACTTTCCTCCTGACCCGAAGCAGTTGAGGGCCACCTTATCGTCATCGTTCTCGGCAAGCTCCATCATGTGAGCCCTAGGCTCATCGCCAAGGTGCTCGAGGTGGAAAACAACCCCGCAGTCGCCTCCAAGTTCACTGGTTGGGCAGGTCAGCAAAAGGGCGATAGGCGTAATTATGCTGCTTACAACCTACTCGCTTATTGCTTGAACAGGAACAGTAAGTTCAGGGCAACTGACGAGTTGTCTGAGTCGATGGACTTTTAGGGAAAGCCGTCCAGCAAGAAGCAATTCGAGATCTTAAGTAGGCTGCACGATGAGGAAATGAAGAAGTTTGGGATGAAGCCACTCGCATTTTTCTTATAACAAGATCATTGATGGGCTGCTAAGGACAAGTCAATTGGATCTGCCATTGACCGTTTACTGTAGGGGACGGGCAAGTTGAGGATAGCGTCACTTACATGATCTTGATAGAAAGTGGCTACCAACCTCTCTTCTCATGCTGATCATTATTACTGCTAACAAACGAAGGAAAATGAAACCAACGGTAGGATACATGAAGCATAAAACTGCATTGAAAGAAGTGGTCACTGATGGAGTGCGAAACAAGGGAAACGAGGGAAGCTACTTAGCAATTTTACAAGCACTATAACCGTGCATTATTGAACGTCTATCCTCTTTTTTTAATCTAACTGAGCACGCACATGCTCACACTGGAGGGGATGAAGAATCACTTTGACTCCATGTTGAGGGTGAATGGTGAGGAAATGGACAGGCAAGTGGATGTAGCCGGGGGAGAGAGTGAAGCTATAGCGCTGTAGAATCATCGCGATGGCGATCTTCACCTCGTTCATCGCAAAATTCAAGCCCACGCAATTCCGCGGTCCCAAGCCGAAAGGGAGGAACGCAGCGGCGTTGTTGTTTGTAGCTTTAGCGATCCCTTCCGAGAACCTCTCCGGCTTGAAAAGATGCACATCGTTGCCCCAAATTCGACGGTCATGGTGAATGGTCAGGGTCGGTATGTGGAGGACGATGTCCGCAGGGAGAACGAGACTTCCCAACGTGACTTGCTTTTTGACTTTTCTAAAGACGCCGATGACGGGAGGGTACAGTCGAAGCGATTCGTTAATGATCATCCCTACCTGAAAAAAAAAAAAAAAAAAAAAAAAAAAAAAAAAAAAAAAACCACATTTACAAGTACATGAGGCATATAGACTATGTTGGTAAAAATAGAACTACATTTACATACCGTTTTGAGTTTCATCATTCCATCATGGTTGGGATCTTCATTGCCAAATACATTGGTCACCTCTTTTCTTGCTTCCTCTTGCCAATCTTTGTGAATTGCAAGGAGGAAGAGTGTCCAAGTGAGGACAGAATTTGTTGTTTCTTGTCCTGCGAAATAGAACGTCTTGCACTCGTCTATGACATCATCAATCGTGATTCTCTTGCTCTCGTCCGGATCATGATATGCCTTCAGAAGAGACCCTAAAAAGTCATTCCCATAGTCATTCATTTCTCCCGTATTCACCTTCTCTTCTCTCTTTTTGATTATTTCTAACACCGCATTGCGTATTGCCTTCTCTAGTCTCTCGGAATCAATTTCATCGCTTGTTTTCCATATCTTTCTACACAAAGAAACACATTAATCAACTTTTAAACCAACCCAAAATTGGCACTAATGTTCACAAGAAAAAAAAAAGATTTATTGAAATAAAAAGACCCTAATGTTCACCAGATTTTTTTTTTTTTAATAAAAAAAGTACCTTACTCCGGGGAGTCTTAATTTGAAAAGATTTCGCGACGCTATAGTAGTCAACTCGCCCAACATTCGGAACATATTTCTCCCTTCAATGTAGCTACTTCCAAATGCTGTCCTGGAAATCACATCAGACGTGATCCCCGTAAACTCTTTGAACAACTCAACCTCTCTGGCTTCTAGATTCTGCCATCTCTTGAGCAGCATGTGAACACTATCCACCATTGCTGGAATCATGCACTGCATTCACAATTTAAGGTATAATCAGCAACAGTTCTCATGCATGTTCGAAGCCCTTGGATGGCCCTGAAACATACATACTCAATTATCATTATGCATATATAACAAGACAGTATATGGTTAAAATCATGTAATAACATGAGTTAACAAGTTTTCGTGTTATGTCTATCATTCGGCATATTACAAAATCACGATATATCTAACAAAAATTGATAGAAACCCGAGTCGTGTCGGAAAATTGACTTCTAAGTAGCAAGATAGTAAACGACCTTCAAGCTTTCTCCATGGAAGGCAAGGTGTGCCAATCTACGTTGCCTTGCCCATTTTTCACGTTTAGTACTAAAGAGCCCGTCACCTAAAAGCTTCTTGATGTTTTCTTGGAAGTCTGGCTTTACATATGTTTTATCTCTGTTGTTAAGTACCTCTTTGACTAGCTCAGTGTCTGAGATTGATAGTAGAGCTGCAGGACCATGCCAATACAGAAAAAATCCTCCTACATATCATCAAGAAAAGGAAAAGAATAAATTCCACTAACAAATGAAGGCATGGTGTTAACAAGAGCTTGAATATAGAACAATTTAATATTAAATTATACTAGATGAATCTTGAACCTACCTGACTATGGCCAATTAAGTGTATGTTAATTCTAGCTAATTACAAGTGGAAAACAAATATATATACTTAAAAAGAAAACTATTTGCGTTTGATAGTGAGAAGATATCCATTTGCTATACTATAATCAAAAGGTTCAACCAAAAGTAGGGAGGTCCTTCCGTGCCTCGTGAAGCCTTTGCCCTTTGTACTTAATTGGTTTCCACCATAACTTGTGAAGTAAGGATTGCGGAAAGAAGCAACATCGATGTGCTCAGCAAGAAACCCAGAAAATCCATGGCTAATTCTCAAAGTCCTTCACATGCAAGATTCTATGTTTTCTTTTGGTGGTTGACTTTGGCGGCTTGTCAAATCCATGGCTAATTCTCAAGGTCCTAAATTTATTGCATTTGTGCCAATTCAACTCCAAACCTTTTAATCTAGATAATTTAGTGCTAAACCTTTTGGCAATTTGTTAATACAATCAATCCAACAAATTTTGGCCAAAAATTGTTGATGTGGACGTATCTTATGTGATATGTGCCAACCACAAGCGATAGTTGACCTCACTTAAGCAAGGGTTTGCCTCACTTGAGCAAGGATCAACCTCACTAGGCATTGCTTCAGCGAAGGCCAGCCCCGGTGGGGGCCTCCCTCACCAATTTTGGTGAGGCTAGCCTCGCCCAAGCCAAGGTGGTGAGGTAAGCCTCGCCAAATTTGGCGAGGGCACCCCATGATTGGTGCTTGCCCTCACCTCTAGTAGGCAAGGGTGACCTTCACCTTGGCCAAGGTGGCCTTTGTTGGACCTTGCCTTCCTTTTGGTGAGGCTAGCCATCGCCAATGGCTGGTTGCCGATGACCAACCACTAGCGAAAAGAAAAGGGAAAAACAAAGAAAGATAAAATGTTAGAAAAATTATTAAAAAATTGTCAACATTAGTAATAACAGTACTGTGTAAGATGACTAGTGTCAACGTCAGCAATGTCCACATGAAATTGATCACATAGTTATATTGAAACTCAATTGGCTAAATTAACATGTTTAGAATTGAATTGGTGTCTTTATAATATGTTTAAAACTTTCTTGATAATTTCCCACCGTTTCTTTAGAATGTTCCTTTACTTAATTCAAAGTGTTACCACTTTTGGAGACAACCAGCACTTGCAATAATGTTTTAGTTTCTATTTAAGCTATTTACGTATTAAATAGTCTATTTAGTTGGCAAAGATATCATAAACTTTTTCATAATACTAAGAGTAGGAAATCCGGAGGTCAAATATTAGAGGAGGAAATCCTGAGGTCAAATATTTCCAGTCCCTTTAATTTCCTCCCTTATTATCTATTGGTCTCATAAAATTTTATAGTTTTTTTTTTTTGGTGGATTTTTATAGATGTGTTTGTTCTGTATATATGTACGAGTTTACCAAGAATGGGATCGTATTAATTGAAAAAAATAAAATAAAACATGCAACGTTCAAGATAGATCTTTTGCACAATTTAATTATATTCATTTCCATTGTCTACCCCACAGCTATATATATTTCAAATAGTCCCCTCCATTTATCATTAAAAGATCCAGCACACATCGTTGACTTGCTAAAGCTCCATCATTTTCTCCGCGGAAATTGCATTTTTGCACGATGATTTTGCAAATTCACGCAGCAGCGGCGGTGCTTAATGATTGGACAGGAGTAAAATATTATTTATTTTCATGAATATTTCTAACAGTATGTTTTTTAGGCAAAATTTTTCTGATAAAAGAAAATACTTTCTGTAAAAATCTTTTTCAAGACAAATTTCTTATTTTTCAAATTAGGGAATTAATTTTCTAACTTTAAATATGCATATTTTATTTAATGTTAAGACTTGATAATAAAGTAAAGTTATCGTCATGTTCATGATTTATGATTACTTGTCTTGGGTCCACTAAAACAACATCGTTACATCCGCCTGAGGATTGAAGATATCGAAAAAGTTCGCTCTCAAGTTAAAAAAGAAGGCGAAAAGTTCGCTCTCTAGTTTTGTTTTGAAGGCTAAAAGTGTGATTTTATTTTAATGGGATTTTAAGCCCAAAAAGGTCCAACTTTTTGCAAAATTTAAACACTCATGAACAAATCATTAAACAGTTTTACCCAGAGAAGTCATCCAATCAATTCCAAACCTATTGTATATATGTTAATTCAATCATAAATTTTCAAATTTTATCGATTTAATCCTAAATATTTACACGAAATTCCAATATAGTTCTATCAGCCAATTTTTCTAAGAAATCACCGAAGTGGCGTTAGGACGGTTAGCAATAACTAGATTGTCACATTAGCAATTTCTAGTGAAAGTAGGCCAGAAGAATTATGTAAAAATTTCATGCATAGAATTAGGACTAAATTGACAAAAGTGAAAAGTTTAAAAACTGAAATAACATTTATATAATAGATTTAGAATTAATTGATCAATTTTCTTCAATTAGCCCTACGCATGTGAAATAAAAGGGTGCTGAAACGGCAAATGATATAACATATACAGCAGCTTTTATATATGTAGTGCATTTGGGGTAGCATTAGCTTTAGTTTTTTACTTTAATTGAAACTTTTTAACTTTTGGAATATGATTTTTTTTTATTTCTGAGTCGATTGTGCTTATTATAGATAGTTTTATATCGAAGCGGGGCATCTCAAGAAGTAAGTATTTTCATTCGATTCTTCTTATTTACAAGAATGAGTTGAAAGAAGCAAAAATCTAGGTAATATGATGTTTGGCTTCTAGCTTCTGCTAACTCTAACCGGTAGAATAAAGCCTAATAAACTTAGATTGCTAATGGAGCTTCAGTTTCATTAATACCTCGAAGAGGGATCAAACAATGAATTGACTCCGTTTCTGGTAAACTAGGCACATCTGAAGATCATATTGATATTCTCTTTTCAATAACCCAACAGTGCGATTGTAGAGGCCTAATTATTTGGAAAATCCATAAGCATCCTATAGGTTCCATGAATCGGGATCCATGCCTTTGGCCTGTACGGGTAATTCTTACCCCGTGCGGTCTACATGTAGTTTAGCGGATCATATATCAATTGCCTTTTTACACACGATATGTTTTTAACTTTTTTATTAGGGGAACTCTTGAAGTTAGGTTACCTTTTTATTTTTTAAATAACATAGTAACTAGAGGTGTCGATGGTTCCAGTTTCCATGTGTCGCGACCAATTTTTCGGGTGTGGACCACCTAGGGTTTGGCTAATGGATTGTTAAGCCTAGACTTAACTCGGGCTCTCCCAAGCCCATACCAATTCGCGACTTAGGTTCAAGTTCTTAACATGCAATTGATTTTCAATTAGGAGTCGCCATTAATCTATTTTTTTGGTGGGTTGATTAGAAACCCAAGTAAAATAACGGGAGAATTATTTTACTCCTACGAACCAGAGATTATGGGTACGGGGACTTGGTTACGCTAGAATTCTCTAACGCCCTTTCGGTACCTTTCTTTTTATTTTGAAAAATGTTTGTGCAGGCAGCTTGAATTGATTTTAAATCTATTTCCCTAACATGTGAGGTGTTCATGCAGGTGCGCAAACCACCAATTTAACACCCAAGAAAGCAATTAAATGATGCAAAACTTACCTCAAAGCAACGAAAGCATCTGCAATGTTAATTCAAAATCCACATCAACAATCCTAGATATGGTTTTTAATTAACACGCAATTTCTTTTTTTGTTTTCACTTTATTTAATGAAAATCATGCGATGTATGCTAATAATCTAATATGACATGGCAGCACGACCTAAACTACATGACATGAAGAAATGCAATAATTAAATGCAATCTAAATGTCCTAATTCTAATGACATGCGATGCGATGCGATAACATACAAAATTATTTAAACTAAGATGGCATGCAGCATATAATTTAATACGCGAGCTATATGTCACGCGACATTTATTAAATGACCTAATCTAATGACGGACAATTTCTAATTAGAAATGAACCTAACAATAATCACTAAAATGACATGCATTTCATGAACCTAATTCTATATGACATGCAAATGACATTTTTATTTTAAAAATGCAATCTATCCTAGAAATTGCAACTAATTTATCCTAAGACAAATTTTATGAAATTTGAAATGATCTAGCTAGATTAAGATTCTATCTAATTTAAACTAGGGATTAAGTCATATTAAATCCTAATTTAAACTAAGGCATTATCTAAATCTAAAATGCAATTTATCTAAAAAAGATGATCTAAATTTAAAATGAAACATGCAATTCTAATCTAATATGCCATGACAATGCCCTAATTCTATATGACATATGCATGATGACTTCTTTTTGTGTTTTTTTATAAAATTCGAAATTAAAATTGCCAAATAATTAAACATGTAATTCAAATTTAAAACTAACATCCTATGTATTTTTTTGGATTTTTCTTTTGAAAAATTCGATTAACTCAACCAACTTGACGACAAGCAAAATCAAACAAGATGAGATTGATATCCGAAAATTGGCGAACCATATCTCGCGCATGAGATCGGGTTGGCCAATTTTAAATTAAATCGCGAATCAAATCTCGAGCTTGAGATCGGATTGTCGATTTTTTTTGCAAGGGATTGCGAGTCGGATTTCGGACTCGAAAATCGGACTGTCAATCCCTAATTTGAGAGGCAATTTCAATCATATGCATCAACAAATATCTCAAATAAGGTAACGGAATATTCGAAAATCAAAATAGATAAGATTTTCACCTAATTTGAATATTGGTTTTCGAATTCTGATCCTCGAATGGCTACTCGCGATGCAACGTGGAGATGCTTGGTTGCTCGAAAATCGCTCGATGAGCTCCACGAGACCTGCGAAACAAAAATTTGTAAGCTCGGCAAGGGACTCATCGATGGATGGCGAATCTTGGTCTCCCACTGTTGGTTTTGTGGAATTTGGTGACGCAAGGAAATCCACTAGCTTTCTGACAATCCCACTGATTGTCAAACTTTGACCTCCTAAAACCCACACTTAAATTTTCAACCTCCAAGGAAAGACTAGTGTGCTTCGTGCAAGGCGTGGCTGCTTCGTCATTGATGCAAGGACACACCCGAAATCATGGAGGGGCTCACTAGAATTGATGAGATCGTTGCAACGTTGCTGCTCGGGTCAGAACAGATCCGCAAGACAGGGATGGCGTCAACAAGGCAACAGCTGGCCAACAGATCAACGTGTGGTCTCGCGGCAGCAGCGACGGCGGCGATTGGGTAATAGTCGGAACAGCAACTACGAGGGTCAGAGCTGCAGTGACGTCATCGATGAAGGGGCTGCGGTGGCGTTGTCAAGCGATCGAGTAATAACTCAACAGGATAGCAGCTCATTGACAATGTATTGGGGACGACAAAAGCACCGCGGCAGAAGCATCAACGTGGGTCTTGGTCAAGAACTGGCCAAGAAAACTCACACTCTCTCCTCTCTCACGTGTCTCTCAATTGTGAAGCCCCACTCACGTTTTACTCTCAATGGCCGTATGTGTCCATCTTTTTTTCCCTGTGGTGTAGCGACCTATTTATAGGTGAGTGAACTAGGGTTTTAGATCAACATCCACGAGAATTTTTCGAACGCAATATTCCTTCACCAATTTTATCCCATATTGATAAGGATTCAAGATTATGATAGAATTTTTCTCTAAATCCAAATCTTTCAAAACCAAATTGCAATATTCTTTTACCCATCGGCCTATCCAAAAAAGATTCATATCTCGGAAAAATTTTAAAATATTATATTCCCACGAGATAATTTTTTAATTATTAAAAAACACGGGCTTCGGCCAACTTGCTCGCTTCGTGGGCTTAGTCCAATTAATTTGAACCCATCCGCACCGGTCCAATAAATAAAATGCCAATTAAAATAAAATGCACCTAAATCTATATGCTATGTAATTAATAAAATTAAGCCCTAATTTCCTGTGCAATAAATAAATAAATTAAATCATCAAAATTTAGGTGTCAACACCATGATACCCAAACCAAATGGAACCATTTGGAGTCATACTTATTTCGACCCGAATTGTGGATTGACCTAATCCTAATTGAAAATGTAGTTTGGGTCGAGTTTTCGGGTTTTCCTCTTCTTTTTTCTGGCTATTTCAAGCATATGCCTTGATTGAGCATCAAGTTGTTCCAAACCTAGTCTACCACATTTGATTTCACTTCCAAATCAGTCAGACAAAGAAATTTAGCAAGCTAAACTAGCAAAACCTGCTCAGGAAGTTTAGTTTCTTGAAACACCAAAACTTTAATTGTGGAACACATTCCGTCAGGTTAACTATTATGTGCTTGTAAAGATATACAAACATAATCTCAAGCACGATAACATAAAGGAATGATGAATGACAATGATCTCCCATCTTTTCATCTACAAAGCAAATATTTTTCAACTTATTCAATTAGAGTCAAGCAATCTCCATAATGGCCAAAAAGACCATATTAGCTAAGTCTCTCGAGAAGAATCTTTCAAACAACCCAATTAATTATTGATATTGTGAATTTTCCAATCATAAATACCCACATATGTTTTTCTAATGATGCTCCAGTTTGCAAGGTACTGTATTCATGTTACAAACGGTAATTATATAACTCTACTTCAATTTTTGTCCTCCACTCTAAAGAATGAAAGCATCCAATGGTGCAATTATTCAACAATGAAGCTTTAGGGAGAACGATAAAACTTGATTGCTGATCTCTTGCACCAGCAACACCTTCTCTACGATGAGACCTCATTTTTTTTTCCAATTTTTCGATTGAATCTTTAAATGTTATCTATTGATGAATTGTAGTGCTTTTTTAGGATTCTCTGGAATGTAGACAAGAAGGGACGAAGAAGGAAGAGGAGGGAAAAAAAATTCGGAACCCAAACCAAATTGTCAATCTATCCTAATTCCTTTACTTTCTCAAACCGAAAGGATCAAAATTTTGGAGTCAGATTAGATCGGTTTAGTTCAGGTATTTTTGACGCCCCTAAGTAATTGTATTATTCTCTATATTGGCCTAATTACTTTATATGGTGTTTTGTCAATCAAAATGATTGTATGAAAGAAAAATAAGAGCAGTTTTGTTCTCAAACTTTTTCGGTTATATTCCATTCAATGAGCATGGAAACTTAAAAAGTGCACTTATGAAAGATGAATGTATCTATGTATGTGTGCGCGCATATATATATATGAAGGGGCATGGAGGAGGTCATGAATACTTGAGGTAAATATGCTATCCATAAAACACGTCTGCGTTAGCCTTACTTAGGATGGACTGACTTTTTAGCCACCAAGCACTATGGAACTACTCCATAAATTTTCACTAGTGAAATTTTGTGGGACTACTATCGACTATTCTAAAAATTCAAGCTATTAGATGAAGGTATAATTTATTATTTAAATATCATAACATTCTCCTCACGGTTATTCTGGTCTTTATTTATTATTATTATTATTTTTCCTATTATTAAACATGGAAATTTAATTAAGGAGGCAAATGGGATCTAAAAATCCTCCTACTCTAATACTATGTGAGATTTGGTAAGACAATGACCAATTATTTTAAAAACTCAAATTGTTAGATGAAGACGTAATTTATTATTTACTAACACACTTTTTAGAGAAGTTTTCTGATTTATGGGATCAACAAAGTGGCTAGTAGAGAGCATACTCACAGCCAAATCATCGTATCAAGCTAACAAAACATGCTTATGAAACTTAGGGACGGAGGAAGTTCATTGAAATAAATCATCCTAAAAGAGGCAACGAGAGAGATTTAGTTACCAAACATTTGACTCCACTTGTAAATGTGAGGCTCCACGATGGGCAAAATATCATGAGAAACATCCACCGTGCGCTCGTTCATCTGCCTCGCCACTTCCTCTCTCAACTTGAATATTTCTCTGGTAGAGCCATGGGCGAATCCGTAGGGAGGGCCTCTCACTCCTTGTGAAGCCATTGCACGTTGCACCCGAATCGGGTTCCACCAGAATTTCTGCAGGACCTTTTCGAGAGCTGAAAACAGAATGATGCTCAACAAGAAAACCCCACCATTTACCAAAAGATTCATGGCCTCGATCCTCAAAATACAATGGAATAGAAAGGTAATGAAAACGACTTCTTCTCTTTTTGAGTGGGTATGAACATGAGATCAAGTTAAACATGGAGTCCAATTTATAGGCACTTCCTGGTAGAATATACTGGAATCTTTTGAAAGCAAACGGGAAAAAAAAAGAAAGAAAAAGAAAAACCCTAATCGTCTTATTTAACTGCAAGCAACCTTGTCATTTCTTTACTTGAATGCCCACCGGATACAACTAATGTACCCAATATTTTCTTGGAGATGGAGATAGAGACAGAGACAGAGACAAAGGAGAGAGAAGAAAGGAGTTTATGGAAGAAAGAAACTGATTGGCAAAAGAATTTTGGAAAATCTGAAATGTTGGCCCGAGTGTCGATCAACGACTAGTAATTTGCCGACTAGATACAACTAATGTACCCAATATTTTCTTATAGGAGTACCAGTTTGACTTTTGGCTTTTGAATTTGATGATTTTGAGTGTCTTTTTGAATGCTAAAAGTGTGAATTTTTTTTTTCCTTTCACATTTTAAGCCCAAAAAGGTCCAATTTATTGCAAAATTTAGCTAGCCATGACCAAAATGTTGAACAATTTACCTGAAGAAATTATTCAATCAGATTTATAATGTGACGCCCCAAGCATGCCACCTTAATTAATGCCATTTTAATAGCCGTTAGTTTTTCTTTAGCACAGAAGCATGTATAAGGTGAATTATGCAGACGTGTACCCTCAGGGGCATAACAGGTTGAAGTTAGTTTCCATTCACTGGCTTAATTATTTAGTTACATGGGCAGCACACAAACAAAACAACCTCTGGCCTTAATCTTGGCGTAACAAAAAAGATATCTCCACCCCCGCCCACATGAATAACATCATTCATCGCCCACCATGCAATTAAAACTCAAAAAGTGGCTGTTATGAAAATCGTTGCCTTGGAAACCAACTCGCCTAACCCAATACTGTCATGCGTCATTCCCATCCATCGCTATCCCACTCCTCATCCGGGTCTCTATACTCAGATGGCCCACTACTGCTACTGCCATCCTCAGAGTCGTTGTTGTCACTGTCACTCCAAAAACCAGAGAGGTCCCTTCAGTTTGTTGCCCTCCCATACAAACCATGCAATAAAACGTTATGGTATCAATTGACTACGGCCTACATCTACCCAGAAAGTAGACATCTGCGAACATACACATGTTCGGACTACTGAAACGTGACGTCCTCTGATATACTTTCAAAATAACATGGCTGTCCCTATCAAGTTAAAGGAGATACCTTCGTCGTTTTTAATTATCTGAAAAATTTGTAATACAACATGAGTAAACCAAAACTTAGCAAAAGATAAGACATATTCATAAATCAATCAATATAATGCACTTTTGATTTCCAAGATGCGCCTATAGTGATCCTATAATGGAATTAGCAATTAATCAATACTTATAATGCACTCACAAGTACGTGTAGCACACGAAATGCAATAGCATTCGGCACATGTTTCATTTCATGCATAACACACCATTTGGTCCACCCCATCTCACAATTTCAATCGTTGGCAAGTCGGCATCATGTGGGTCACTTCCAATATACCATGCACACAGCCCAACTACTAGGGAACCCTGTTACCCCTAGGGTTCCCACTACTGGGCATTTAGAGAACACACAGTATCCTAGGAAACCCTCCTGACATCCATTCTAGGCCATCATTAGGGAACTAGAGGGAAACCCTGTTATCCCCCAGACATTTAGGTAGTAGGGAACCCTATTAACCCTCAACTAACCCAATCATAACGACATGGTTTGCCATCCGTAGCCTCATACTCATCCATCATCACACACGGCATACATATGATGTGGCATTGCATTCCATCAATTTCATGCATAGGCTATAACATGCAATTATTGCAACACTTAATACCTTATGCTCACTCAATAGCCAGAATTTACAGATTCTATCACTACACTTAATAAATTGAAAACATCATCAAATGGGATCATATCACAGTGAATCATAGCTTGTTGGAAAGCTCAAGTGTGCTGGTTGACTCTACAGAAGTCATCATTTCAAGATTCCCTCGTTTTCCTCTCATGAAAGCCTCATTTTGAAAATCGGTCAAAAAGGGCAGTTTTGTCCGATTGTGGAAATCACTTTGATTTAAAATAGTAAATGACCTTCAACAATTCTAATTTTTGGAAATGTTACACAAAGACCTTGACAAAGATTTCTCATGAAGATCACTTGGTCAAAATCGACATGCAATTATGCCTTTCGTTTGCTAGGACTTGGAGCAAAATAGAGTCTCAAAACAGAATAGTTAAACCTTCGGAAATTTGTTTCAGAGAAACCACCTTAAAAAATTATCAAATTTGGATATGTTGTAGAAAAAAAAATTCCAAACAACTTTTTTGTGAGAAAGCTCATCAAGATTCTAACTAGAGAAATCCATAGAAAATCAAGAATCAGTGAGGGTCACCATCTCGACGGTACTGGACAATAGGAATTTGAAAAGAAATATGACCATTTGACCCTCCAAATTAACTCCAAAAAATCTAAAATTTAACCATTTTAAACTTTAGAATATTTTAAACAATTTTGAAAAGGAAATTTCTTGAGATCTAGTCTAAAAAAGTTGCAGCAAAATTAGCAAAACAGGAGTACAATATGCACACTATTTTTTGGGCTTGAACCGAGTACATGAATTCCATCCTTTTGTCGCCTCATCGACATCCACTCACCAAAACGTCACACGACAAGCTAAAACAGCCATGTAACACTTCATCTCAGCTTCATCTCACAATCACAAACCATGGAAATCACATGCAAGGCATAAACTTAGTATAAGACTTACCGTCTAGACCATAAAGGAAAGATCATCAACATACAAGCTCAAAATTCACTACCAATCAACATGCATCTCATAAAAATGACTCAAGCCTCCCTTATAAGCCTCGACCAAAGTTGTTCATCGAAAGATCACTAGCTTGGTTACTCTATCTCAAAGAAGACACCAAAATCGAACAAACGACATATCAAACACCATAACAACCCCCCATTACCTAAGCAAGCAAAACCAAGAGAAAGAGAGATCAAGAGGCTTAAGAGTTAGTCCCATTTGCTTGCCTTGATATTAAACTTCACTTGTGGTGAGAATTTGAGCAAGAAATGGCAAGAAAGGAGAAGGAAATGGAGAAGACAGGGTTCGGTGATGGAGCAGCCAAGGGAGAAGGGAAATGAAAAGAACTTCTTGGGTCAAAATGAAGAAAATGAGGGGGAGTGGGGGGGGAGGGGAGAGAGAGAGAATGGCGCCGGTAAAGGGGTTTTAAGAGGGAAAGGGTGTTCACTTGGCTTGTTAAACACATTTCATGCATGTAAATCCATTGGTTTGGGTACTATTCGCCCATGATTACATGCATTAAATCATCCAAGGGAAAAAATGAATTTTTAGGGCTAAGGTTAGGTAATAGGTGGCCGGCCATAGGGTGATTAGGCTTAGTATCCACTTATCTTATCCTAATTTTATAATCCATTATATAATATAAAGCATACTTTAGAGTATAATGGCCACATTAATGAAATTGACCATAAAAAATTAATTCAACGCAAGAATATCGTCTAAACTATACTCTGCAATTGTCCAACGAATTTTCCTATATTCTTGGACTCAAATAGATCGAATAAATCTTTCAAAGGAATCTCGAGATGCTGACATTTCCACCTTGATTATTGCTAACCTTAGTCCTTCCTTGAATTCTCACTAATTAAGCAAACGGAAATTCAGGATGTTACGCATAAACTTATTGCATAAATGTCAATTTAGCCCTAAACTTTTCAATTTTGTCAATTCGATCATAAACATTTATGTGTAATTCTTATATGGTCATTCCATCCAATTTTTGCTAGAAATCGCTAACGTATGGTATGCTATGTAGGACGGCCAGCAATAACTAAATTGCCATATTAGCGATTTTCGAATACATAGGCCGAAAGGACTACATTGGAACTTCAAGTAAGCGTTTACGACTAAATTAGGAAATTTGAAAAATTTAAGATTAAATTGGCATCCACACAATATGTTTAGATTTAATTGAGTAATTTTTTTCCAATTTGACCGTAAGCACGTGGAATAAAAGGATGCTGAAACGGCTAATGATATAACATATGCAGCAACTTTTATATAAGTAGTGCATTTAGGGTAGCATTAGCTTTAGTTTTTCACTTTAATTGAAACTTTTTAACTTTTGGAATATGAGTTTTTATTTCTGAGTTTATTGTACTCATAATAGATAGTCTTATATCGAAGTAGGGCACCTTAACAAAATACGTATTATCATTCAATTCTTTAGAATTAATTTATTTTTTTTTTTGTCAAAAAAAATTGTATTCATGGCTCAAAAGGATACGTGAGAAGTATATAGACTTTCATGGTAAAGCAAATTGAAGTAGAGCAAAGGCCAGAACACCACAAAACAAAGTCAAATTCAAAAAACAATGAGGATCAACAAAGTATCGGCGGGGTTTAATTAAAAGAGAAGATGGAGGAAAAGACTTTTTGGCTTCGTGGGGGAGGAGAAGAAGTATTCTTAAGAATTAATTAAAAGAAGCAAAAATCTAGGTAATTTAATGTTTGGCTTCTGGCTTCTGCTAACTCTAACGGGTATACTAAAACCTTATTTAACTTAAATGGCGAATTTAGCTTAATTCTCATTAATACCTCAAACAGAGATCAAACGATGAATTAACTACGTTGCTAGTAAACTATGCTTAATGGAGATTGTATTGATATTCTCTTTTCAATAACGCAAGAGTACGATTATAGAGGCCTAATTATTTGGAAAATGCGGGAAGTAACCTACGAGTTTTTATGAACCGGGATTCATGCCTTGGGTCTGTATAAGTAGTTCTGACCCACTGCAGTTAATAAGTAGTTTAGTGGATCTTATATCAACTCCGTTTTTGCATGCATGATATGTTTTTAACTTTCTTATTAAGGGACACTCTTGAAGTTAGGTTACTTTTTTTTTTTTCCGAAATAATATAGAAATTAGGGGTGTCAAAAATTTGATTCAATTTGGGTTTCCACAATACCAGTAAAATTCATGAATACTTGAGGTAAATATGCTATCTTATAAAACACGACTATGTCAGCCTTATTGTGGACGGAGTGCCTTTTAGCCTCCAAGTCCCATGCGTCGCGACCTTCCCAAAGCAGGTGGAATCACCTATAGATTCAGCTAATGGATTGTTAAGTTTAAACTTAACTTGGGTTCTCCAAAGCATATACCAATTGGCAATTTAGGATTTAAGACATTAACATGCAAATGATTTTCAATTAAGAGTCGGCATTAATTTAATTTTTAGTGGGCCTATTGGAAACCCAAGCAAAGTAACAAAAAACTTACTTTACTCCTACAAATAAGAGATTATGGATACGGGAACTTGATTATGCTATATTTTTCTAACACCTTTTTGTTACCTTTTCTCTTTCATTAAAAAAAAAATGTTTTGTAGGCAATTTGCATTTATTTTAATTTACTCCTAACATATGTGGTGATCATGCAAGTGCGCAACCATTGTTTAACACTCAAAAAAGCAAAGCAGTTAATAATTTGCAAGCACATGAAGGAAATGCTTACCTCAAAACAAGGAAAGCATCCGGAATATTAGTTAGGCATTCACATCAACAATGATTTCTAATTAACAAGCAATTCACTCAATATTTTTAAGGTTTTCACTTATTTAATGAAAAGCATGCTTTATGCAATGCACACTACTGATCTAACATGACATGAGACATAATTTATTTAAATGTCCTAATCCTAACAACAACTAAACATAGTATTCTAGTAGGACAGGCCAATTTTTAACTAAATAACCTAATTTTGATGATGGACAAAAATCATTATGGAACTATTCTAATATGATGACGTACAAAACATGTCTACTCTAAAGTGACACTCAATTTTTAATTAAATGACATAACATGTAATCTCTAACGACGAGCAAAATTAATATACAACTATTCTAGCAGGGCACACAATTTCATGAACCTAAAATATAATTAATAGATTACACGTAAGCAATGACATGGCAGTGATTATGACATGGCAAGTTAAGAATGAAAAGCATATAGTAATGACATATAGTGATGATACACGCATGAAACATGACTTATTTTGTATTTTTCTGTATTCAATTCTAAATTAATTAAATCCCCTAATTTAAACATTCAATCTATCCCAAAAATAATGTACTTTAACTGTATCCGATCCTTTTTCTTTTGGATTTTTTTTTTTTTTTTTTTTTTAAGAAACAACAGCAATTCAAATCAAACAAAGATAGAAAGAAATCAAATCCACACGGCATCAAATCACACAAGATACTATTGATATTAATCTAAGTTCGGAAATAAATTAACGAATCGTATAGATCAAATTGACCAATTTTTTGTACAATCATGAATTGTATCTCGGGTATGAGATAGGATTGGCGATTTTCTATGCAAGTACGAATTGTACATCGGGCATTACATCAAATTGATAATTATAGTACGTTAAAAAATTAGGGAATAATCCCTAATTTTAAAGTCTACTCAGGGTTTTATGGATATCAATGATACGTTCAGAAATTCAACCAATATTAGAATATTTCAAAGAAGGCAACAAAACATATGAAAATTGAATTAACCAAAATTCTTACCTAGCTCTCGATGCCGCTCGAATGTGTTTCCAAATTGTGACTGACGACGAATCGCAGGAATCACGAACCCACAAGCGGAGGAGGCTCATGGCGGTGCCCGTCGGTGATCAGCAACGAGTTTGGGGCAAAGGATGGCTTAAACCTCAGGACTGGACTTCTCCATTAGAGCAATGATAACTCTCGACCTCCTTATTTGGATAAAACAAAAGCACCGGATTTGCTTCCTTTGTCCTCCACCGATTCTTTCTATTTGGTCTCCGCTAGCTCTTTTATTTTGACATTTTTCAATCTTCCCTTCAACGGAATTACACCGAGAATCTCCAGTTCACCGGTGGACTGGGCCTCGGAGGAACAAGAGGTTGACCACTGTTGGAGACGTCCGTGGATTGGTGGCAACAACTCGTCGAGGACCTGCTAGAAATTCGTCGAGTCACAGTGAGCTGTGGTTGACAGTCGTGGCGGCTGACAGTGTTCAGCTGGCGGGGAATGCAAAAATAGAGAGTAGCGATCATCGAGGCTCGGCTCGGCTCGGCTCAGCGATTCTTAGTGCTACTCAGTCGACAAGGAAGCAGTAACGCTGAGGGCCGCTAAATATCCTCCAAGATACAATAAAGTTATAATTGAAAATACTATATAACAATTCTACTATTTCTCCAAAGTCTTTCCAGAGAAACAATTGAAATAATGGCCGCATTTTTTAGAAAAAGACTCAAAGAGACTTAATTGGCATTCATGCCAACAACTTATATATTTATCTCAATTTTAATGAACATAGGCAATCTTTTAGAAAAGATTGCAAAGTGAACAAAGGCATCCCTTTGGAAAAAGTTGCAAACTGAATATATTTTTTCAAATATTATCTCGAAAAGACAAATAAAATTTGAAATAAAAAAATGATAATAATTTTCTAATAAAATTCCGAATTTCATAATTTCCAAAAAAAACTGAATGAACAAATATAACCTTTTGACTAATAAAGATTAACAAGATAATTGTACGAAATAAAATTAAAGAACAAAAATATAAGAGTTAATGCTAAGTGCGCCTAATAATCACACAATTATTCGTGCACCTGCATGTGAGTATTGTAGGCCTAACTCACAATCTTTTTATAAACTAGAAAAAGTTCACACTAATAAAATGGCCCATCTCTCTCTCCCTTTTTCCTTTGTGGCCGTCAATCTCCCATGTATATGTTCCTAAAATATTCCCAAATTCAACCAAGTCATGCAATCAAGTGAGTCACCACGTGCAACAATTTCAACCCCAACAACAAAAGGGCTTGCTTGAAATCTTCTAGCTCACGGGTTCAGTCCACAACTAAGCTCAGAACCTTTCAATTGAGTCCATCCACCCTCGGTAAAATGCAAGTTTAAATATTAAAGCAAGTACTTCTAATATTTATATGCAATTTTAACTTAATATTTTTACTAGGGACTGGAATTGATTCCTAATTTTCTATTCAATGAATTACTAAATGGGATGCCGAAATTTAGGTGTCAATACCATGGAATTACTCCATAAATTTTAAGTTTCAGATAAGTTTTCTAATCCACACTCCACAGGATCCAGAGAGTGGCAAGTGAAGAGCGTATTCACAACCAAATCACCATATCAAGCTGCTTACAAAACTTAGGGATGTCGGCATTCCATTGAAATCAATCATCTAAAAGAGGCGACAAGAGAGATTTATTTACCAAACATTTGAGTCTGCTTGTTAACGTAAATTTGTGTCCGCTTGTGAACGTGAGGCTTCACAATGGGCAAAATATCCTGAGAAAAGTCCACCGTAGGCTTGTTCATCTTCCTCGCCTCTTCGTCTCTCAACTTTAATATTTCTCTGGTGCAGCCATGGACGAATCCGTAAGGGAGGGCCTCTCATTCCTTGCGAAGCCATTACACGTCGTACCTGAATCGGGTTCCACCAGAACTTCTGCAGGACCTTCTCGAGAGCTGAAAACAGAATGATGCTCAACAAGAAAATCCCACCATTTACCAAAAGATTCATGGCCTCGATCTTCAAAATACTCTGGAATAGAAAGGAAATGAAAACGACTTCTTATTCTTCTTCTTCTCTTTTTGAGTGGGCATGCAAATGAAAATCAAGTTAAACATGGAGTTTAATTTATAGGAACTTCATAGTAGAATATGCTGGAGTCTTTGGAAAGCAAAAGGACAAAAAAAAAAAACCATAATGCCTTATTCTACTGCAAGTCACCTCGTCATCTCCCTAATTGACAAATGCCATCTTTTCTGCCCACTAAAGTGCTCGAGCATTTGCATGGTATTCCCCGTCCTCGGCTGATTAGCCATGTCAAATTTTATGGAACCACTGTTAATTACTTTAAAAGTTTAAACTGTTAGATGAAAGCATAATTTAATATTTAATTATTCCAACAATTCCCTGCACACTTAATCTAGTCTTCTTGCCTAGTACTAGACGTGGACATATTTAATTGGGGAGGCAAATAGAGTTTGGAAAGATTAGAACTCAAGACCTCCAACTCTTATACCATAAAAGATTTTACGGAACAATTGTCAATTGTTTTAAAAGCTTAAGTTATAAAATGAATGTGTGATTTAATATTTAATTATTTCAGCAAGCCGCGATAAACACAAAAGCAATTGCGTGGTGTCAAGTTAACCTCAAAAGGGTGTGCAAAGTTGATGATTCGAATTCAAGTCTTGAAGCGAGAAGCTCGAACACCCTTCTTCACTTAGCATGGTGCTATTGCATAAGTAGGGCAAAATTTACCAAAAAAATCCTCATTTTATTGTACTTTTACCAATTTAATCATAAATTTTTTAGTTTGGACAATTTTATCTTAATCATTTTGATAATTTGCCAAAATAGTTCATTCAATGAATTTTGGCCCGAAATCGTTGATGTGGATGCATGCCATCCTACATGACAACATCGATGTTAACGTGAACAACTTTTACAATATTTTATTTTTAAATTTTTTTCTTTAATTCCCTTTTCTTTTTTCTTTTTCTTTCTTTGTTACAACTGACGAGGGTTGGGTTTACAAGCCCCCACCAGCTATTGGTGAGGGTCACAACCCTTGCCGACCGTGGGCAAGGTGACCCTCACCCAAATCTGGCTAAGCCGGCCTCACCTGTGGCCTGCAAGAGCAGTCCTTGCCTATGGCTGGTCTTAGGCGAAGTGAAAGAAAAAAAAAAAAAAAAGGAAAAAAATCAAAAATTTTATAAAAATCTTCAAAGTTAGCATCAGTTGCACCACATAAGACGATCAGGCTAGATTGCCATGTTAGTGTTTTTTGATCAACATTGGCCATAATGACAATATTAGCAAATTTTAAAAATATTTAAGATTAAATAGACACAATAACAATAGGTGTATGACTTTATTTACAATTTCTCTTAATGTACTACAATGTATTTAGGGAACATTAATAAATTCTAAGAGATGAATTTAACTTTTTGTTACGTACGTCGCTCAGTGATACAACGTCAAACAAGCCCATCTGATGGAGAGGGAGTTTAGGTAAAGGACGCATGACAAGCCTTCTTCAATTGGCGTGTATGAGCATATTTCCAATTGGAGTTCCACAAAACACATGACAAATTAACCAAAACATCTAAGGGAAAAACCATCATTCTCATATGGGAAGGGGGAGATGGGAGATTTGAATTCCCAATTATCTCAAGGGGTTAGTATGGGGACGATTTAATTTCAGGTGTGAGTTTTGATTCCCACATCTCGTAAGAAGCTAGGGCAAAAATCTAACTCTGAAAGTTAGAGTAGGAGTAAAGTAGGTTTAATAAGAAAAAAATCTAAGAGAAAAAAACAATAATGAGGAAGGAACAAGTCTCACCATTAAGATAATGCAAACCATATATTAAACCACACTATAGTGGATTTTAAGTTAAAAATCGTATTGTGGGCTTAATTCCTATAAAAAAAAAAAAAAAAAAACAGAACTCAACTTTAGGTTTAATCCTAATTTTGTCCCAAACTTTTTTAATCTTAAAAAATCACCAACTTTCGTTGTAGTAAATTTCACTCCGGTCCAAATTTGCCATTATCAATCATTCGTTCAAGAATCACCACTGGTTTATTCAATGGCCTTTAAACCAGACTCCAATGGATTTCAATTGAAAGAGAAAATTTTGAAATTGAGATTTTTACTTTTATTTTTATTTTATTTTTTGTGGCCAAGCTAATCGGATATGAGACAAGCATCCAAAGTAAGTAGCTAATGATCAGATTGCGGGCCTAATTCCTTTTTTTTTTTTTTTAAATCCAACTTTAAGTTCAATCTTAATTTTGTCTCAGACTTTTTTTTTTTTCTAAAATTAATCACCAACTTTTAATTCTAGTAACTTTCACTCTAGTCCAAATTTGCCATTGTAAACCATTTGTCAAAAAATCGCCAATGGTTTCTTCAAAATTATCCACTTTATGAGACTATTGTTATTTTATACGAAAGTGAGAGCACCCATGAAAATGTGGGTTCTGAAAATGACTTCTAAGTGGCACAAATGTTGATAATTTTGAAAAAATTAGTGGCCATTTTTTTTACTTATGGACAGCTTGGGGTTGGAGTGAAAGTTAGTGCTATGTTTTCAGAGGAAAAAAAGTTCGAGACAAAATTATATTAGACCTAAAACTAATGATTTTAGCGAATTCGGACTCCAGTTTTGCATGAAAGGAGAATCAAAATTATACAATGTAGCCCCAAAAAATTCATTAAATGGCTCATGGGATCCCTACTTTTAAAATATTATGTTAATCTCATCCTCCCCAAAAAGAATTCAGTTACATTTTCTCTCCGAAAGTTGCTTAAGTATTTTTTTTTTCAAACTTTCAACCATGTAGTATGTGTTGTGAATTATTTTTCTAACTTCTCAATTAATCTGAACGGTCCGATTTGAACTAAGACTTAAGTTACGGTGACTTGAGAAACATTACTGAAAATGTTTGATTTGTTCGAATTAGGTCTTAATTTCTTTAGCCTACACATTCCTTGAGAAAGAGTAATGTAGTGTTGGGATTCTTTTGATACTCATACTCGGTTGCTTATAGACAATAATACAATATACCCACTTCAATTAACTCAAAATCACTAGGCAAATTGAATCTTTTGAGTGGGCTTTTGTGCAACCGATTGAAAGTACTTTTGAGAAAAACAAAAAGGTAATGCCACTATAAAGAGATTCTTGTTAAATGATGTGGCATGTGCCATGTCATCGACCATATACATTGTTAGCATAAGTTACGTTACTATGTACTAGTCTTAGAAATGATTTTATCTTGTCAATGAATTAGTTCTTTTTAACATAAATAATGCATACAGATCGCGGCATCATTTGTTAATCATTTTTTAAGGATTTCTAAGTAAATTATAATTGCGTAAATTAGCGATAAAGATAAAGACAATTTAATGCCAAAGGATATAATAACGAGCCCACCGATGAAGGGGTTGGCTCCTAGCTCGGTGTCTTTGTTCAGTCCCGCCCGGTTGTTACAATTTTATAACTTATGACCATGCTTTTGTACTTGATTACGACGGCACACCATGCCGGGAAACGATTCCGCTGGATGTACCGCATGTCCTCTTAGGCCTAATCAATTATTTTCTTTGTTTCGGCGGACGGCCTCTTTGTACACTAAAGTCAACGCTACAAATTTTCACTCACTTCAATTCCTGTTGCAGATTACAATCACGTCGTGACTTTTATCTCTCTGATTATGAGCTTTGGGTGACTTAATTGCGTCTTTTCAATTAATCCATGTGGTAATTTAATCTTCCTAAGAAGTCTTTATAAGTATGCTACCACGTAAATATCAAAAATGAAGTGATCTCTCTCGAGTGAGATAATGTAAATTACTCACAATTTATGTTAAAGATAGATATATCATCATCAATTACAAAATACTCGGACTCATTTTCTTGAAAAGAAGGAAATCTATTGGAGACTTCTCCTTCACAACCTAGTAATCTTAACCTAAGATAACATCCGGTGTCAATGGATTGATCGCGAAATGCCAGAGCCAATGATGGTGCGATGCACCAATATAACCAAGTTAATTTGATAACTATCTGACTCGTCTGTCTTTGAGGGGTGAATAATTAGTGAAATGAGTTTTAGATTTTAACTTGCACTCATAAAAACACAGGTGATTTCTTCCTACAAATGAAAATGTGTATTTTTTTTTTTTTTTACTCTGAAAATGAAAATCATCAATGTCCAATTCAACTACTTTCTTTATGCCTACTCGATTTGACTGGTGCGGTCAACTTGTGAACTTATTGGTCGGTCACTACCTTGGGTATACACTTATTAATAATCTCCTTATAAATTAAAACTAATATGATTAGCACTATACATATATGGGAAAGCAATTTTATTTGTCCGGATTTCCTTCCCAAAGTGACATTTTCCTACATCAAAAGTCAACTTATTGGCTATCGGTAAGAAGAAAAAATCGTCTAAACTATCAATTTCCCTATAATCTATCCGATTTCCACGATTACTCTTTCATATGATTAGTGAAGAAATGAAATTTACATATTTTATGCAATCTAAGAACTCAGGGCATGAGATATTATATAGAATTTTAGTAGAATGATCAATCTAATCATCCGTAGTAACTCCATAATAAATTATCGAAATAACACTTTCAATATGGCTGCTAAGATCATATGAAATTGAGCAATCGGGGTGGCTAACCTTATTAGACTCTTCATTTTCTCTCATTAATTTTGAATCAACGAGCTTGCTATTCCGTACAAATATATTTGTTCGGAATTCAGGTGGCTAACCTTATTCAACTCTTCATTTCCTCTCGTTAATTTTGAATCAATGGGCTTACTTTTCCATACATATATGTTATTTGTGAGGCTCCCATTTATGAGATGATCCTATAATATTAGATTCTATAAGTAGCGGCATTGGCCGGCATTTAGGAAGTCAATAATCATCAATAATCCAAATAATACTAAAACAAAATCTCCCATTTATGAGATGATCCTATAATATAAGATTCTATAAGTAGCGACATCGGCCGGCATTTAGGAAAGTCAATAATCACCAATCATCCAAATAATACCTAAACAAAATCTTATTATAAAGCAAGTAGGACCCCTTTTCGCCTACCTACCATTTTAAAAATGATTTAGATCTGGGCATAAAATCCCTGGAATTATTTTAAGAAAGGCATATAATTCAATGGATGTTGGAGCCTTGTTGCTTATTAAAAAGAGATTAAATCCATTAGTATTTTCAAACGCAACATTATCACAAGGTTACCAACTACACAGCCTCGACGTGCATCCATGCACGCATTCTCTCTCCCCTTTTTTGTTCCTATCTCCTATTTAAGTTGTCCATTCAAGGACAAAACCTTCAAATAAGCAGCAAAAGACTCAATGCAAATGGCCTACAAGGCTTCAAGATCAATTTCAAAGCATAGGCCCTTGATCCTCTCTCTCTTCATCATCACTTTCGCTCTCCTAATCCTCTCAGGCTCTTTCAATATCACCAAAGACCACTTCAACACGCCGTCGTCGCCGTCGTCGCCGTCGTCTTCTGCTCGGACGAAGCCTCACCTCCAGCATGCCCACCTTGTGAGGAACGAGACCAAGCTCCCCATTTGGTACCGCCTTATCGAAGAAGAAATGAAGGGCAAGAAAGTCCGCGTCGGGTTCGTGAATATCGACGACATATCTGACCCTGAGTTCGGGATGAAAGGCCTCGCGAAGGCCGTCAAAGTGACATTTGACCGTGTGCCCGGAAACCTCACGTGGGAAAACTTCTTTCCCTCATGGATCAATGAAGATCCGAAGGGACGTAAGCCTTCATGCCCTGATATACCGATGCCGAAGTTTGAAGATTATCGCGATCTCGACGTGATTGTGGCCAAGGTTCCATGTGAGGATGGCGGAGACAGGAGGAGAGGTTTGAGGGATGTGTTTAGACTGCAAATTAACTTGGTGATGGCTAATTTGGCCGTCGGGACTGGGCGGATAAACCAGGACATGAATCGAAAAATCTACACTGTTTTCCTTGGATCGTGCGGGCCGATGGTTGAGATTTTCCGGTGCGATGATCTGGTGAGGCATGTGGGCGATTACTGGGTGTATAAGCCTGAGCAAGGGAGATTAAAGCAGAAGGTTTTGATGCCTGTTGGGTCTTGCCAAATCGCTCCCGCCTATGCAGAGAACGGTGAGTTCTTTGACAAATTCATTTCGTATGCTTCTGATTTTGCGGATAGATAAATAGACTCGGCATAGTGCACGTAAATAAGCGGACCATATCATTTAGTACACCAACTTTATAAACTATTCTTAGCATACCGAGGGTTAAAGTTCAAGAATTTTACATTAAAAACCTCTCTTGCTAAGCTGATAAGAGAATCTGATTACAATGGGGCACGCCAGATTTCTTCATTTCATGCGTCTTCACACTAAATGACTTTCAGAGGAAAACCGATTCTTGAATCGTGATTCTTCCTAGAAGAGTTATGTACTAGGAGCAAATATGGGAGTATTCAATCATTAGCTAAATTGTCAATCAGCAATGAATGATTCAATCCAGTTCATGATTGCATATATATATTAATTAAAAAATTGGATACTCACTAATCATTGAATGTCGACCTCAATGAAGAAACATATGGTGATTGGTTTCCAGGAAAAGAGAGGTGGAGAGGATACCTGTCGCGGTCGTCCCAAAGAAAGGCAAACGGCACGATGTACCGCCCTCGGGAGGCCTATGCGACTGTTCTTCACTCTTCGGAAGCTTATGTCTGCGGTGCAATATCCTTGGCTCAAAGCATCAGGAGGACCGGCTCGACCAAAGACCTGGTCCTTCTAGCCGATGACTCGATCACCAGCAAGTCCCTAGCGGGCCTACGAGCCGCTGGATGGAAGATTCAGCACATGCACCGGATCCGATCTCCAAACGCGAAAAAGGGCGCTTACAACGAGTGGAACTTCAGCAAGTTAAGAGTATGGCAATTGACGCAATACGACAAGGTAATCTTTATCGACGCAGATCTAATTGTCCTCCGGAACCTCGACGAGTTCTTCGTATATCCACAGTTATCGGCGGTGCCAAACGATCGAGTGCTGTTCAACTCAGGTATCATGGTGATCGAGCCATCAAATTGCGTTTTTGAGGACCTCATGTCGAAATCCTTCAAGTTGGATTCTTACAACGGCGGCGACCAAGGATTCCTGAACGAGTTCTTCACGTGGTGGCACCGGTGGCCGAGAAGGCTCAATTACTTGAAGATCTTCGTGAGGCGCAAAGACACAGAACACACAGTCCCCAACAATCTTTACACGATGCATTTCTTGGGGCTCAAGCCCTGGATGTGTTACAGGGACTACGATTGCAATTGGGACAAGGAGTCTTACCATGCTTTCGCGAGCGACTCTGCGAATAGGTTGTGGTGGGAGGTCTACGATTCGATGCCGAGAAAGTTGCAGTCTTTTTGTGGGTTAACTGAGAAGATGGACTTAAAAATAAGAAAGTGGAGAGGCATAGCTAAGAAGGCCAATTTGGCTAATGGGCACTGGAAGATCAATGTCACAGATACTAGGCGCTTCATTTCTTTGAATAAGAAGCACAGGAATGCAAGAAAACTAGGTACATAGAGTGCCAAACACCAGTGGCTATATTTGTATGTAGCTTATAAGGTTTTATAGATCTTCAAAGGAAAAGCTTTTGACAAAGTTCAATGATGACCGGGAAGAAGTCATCGTATTTAATTTCCTTTTTCTTTTTTTCTTATAAGTTGGAAATTGAAAAAAGTCGGTAAATGAAAATCACATATGAATTTTTTTTTCCCCTTTGGTTTGCCATAAACTAGATAGTGAAGATTTTAGGGCTAAATTTGCATAAATGAAAGGTTTGTATCTAAATTGACCTCTAAGTAATAAGTTTATGATTTCTAGGATAATGATCCTCATAGAGTTTACAATTTAAGTATGCTAAGATGAGAATATGTAAGACATATTTTATCGATGTCAAAACGATATGGATTTTCATAGTCCAAACCACAACTCAAATAACAAGTAAATCCAACTAATCCACATAATTTAATATGAAAAATAAGTCATTCTCTTCTGTGGTACAAGAACTCGATTCAAGGGCCTTGATGCCTTGATTCGTGATATGTGGATGAGTTTCGAAGTTCACTGAACTTGAATTCAAAACAACTCCACGTCTGTCATGCTGTTGAAGCTGAAAAATGGTTGGAGTTTCAACTTGAGTTAAAGCTGAAGATCACCGGAGCTTTGGAGCTTGAATCTAATAGAACCTTCACATGTTTGATCGTTCCGAGAAATGGAACGACTTCTTTACAAGGACTTGTGAGAGGTGCCAAAGACGACAGTTGTGTATTGAAAGATAAAAAAATCATGCTTCTGATATAAAATATTAGGGAGCGATCTATCATATCCATCTTCTTCTGCTTATGCCGTCTGCAAACTGTAACGATTGCCTATCTTGGAAGGTATCAAGGTATATTCTAGTAGTTTATGTGTCCATAGAAAAGTACAAGATTAATTCCAATCCAAATGCAGTTCTTGAGTATCTTGAAAGTCGAAACCCCATGACCGATTTTGCATACTCATATTTCTAGACATTTTGTATGCTTCATTCTTTGAGTATGGATCATGCTGTGAAAAGCAGTGTGATAAATTATCTAAGGTTTTTCTTCTGGGTTGTATAATTTTTCATGTTTTCCTTTCACGCAACATCCTGTCACAACCAACGGGCACTGAAATTGGACATTCAACCAACGGTTTACTATTGTTAAAAAGTAGGTAATTTGGTTTGTCATTGCCATCTACACAAACTGATCATCTTGTGGGGAGAATTCTGAACGGTTGATGGTGGGTTGGTAGCCCATAATGTTCACTTTCAACTTATCCTTGCACAATGACAATGCCAATCATGGCACAAAAGTAAAATGGGAGTGATGCATGAAGAACGTATGAGATGTTTTGACCCGGAACAAAAACCAAAGGGAATATAGCGCTTGTATATAAGGGTTTTTGGTCTGAGTGCGTGATTGCACTTTCAACTGGTGCAGATACATAACATGAAATAATCTCAATTCAGGGAACTTAAGGTACGGTTCTGTGGAATCCATCGTTTGAAGTGTGAAAATTATTCATGTGTTGATAACGTCGATGCCAGGACATTGAAACTATGCAAAGAGAGGAAATATAACAAACAAGGTCAAGATCAACTTTCCATATTTCTACACCCTCCCCTCTAGATTCACAAGTCAAAGTAGAGCATCACAAAGCTCTATATCATATAGCGCTTGTATATAAGGGTTTTTGGTCTGAGTGCGTGATTGCACTTTCAACTGGTGCAGATACATAACATGAAATAATCTCAATTCAGGGAACTTAAGGTACGGTTCTGTGGAATCCATCGTTTGAAGTGTGAAAATTATTCATGT
The DNA here is from genome assembly GCA_014182575.1 of Eucalyptus decipiens. Lineage (NCBI taxonomy): Eukaryota > Viridiplantae > Streptophyta > Magnoliopsida > Myrtales > Myrtaceae > Eucalyptus > Eucalyptus decipiens. The sequence goes on along the minus strand of CM024610.1, from coordinate 29,756,823 downwards.
GTTGATAACGTCGATGCCAGGACATTGAAACTATGCAAAGAGAGGAAATATAACAAACAAGGTCAAGATCAACTTTCCATATTTCTACACCCTCCCCTCTAGATTCACAAGTCAAAGTAGAGCATCACAAAGCTCTATATCATATACCACTGTAGCAGAACACACCAGAAAAACAATGAACAAATGAGTTATTTACCAGAGGACCTCGCAGATCAAAGAATGGACTATGAGAACATTTCTCCAACGAAAGAAACCTTTCTTCACATCAACCAGTGCATAAATATAAGCTTTAACCCCTCAGTGGAATTCTATTGTGACTAGCGAATTGGATTGGTGTTGTCGAAACAGCAGGGCGCTGTTTCAGCCCGCTCATCATCAACCCACTATCGCTTTTTTGCACACATTTCCTGCTTTTCAATGGGGACATCAATCTATTTGCCAATCTTGAAGGCGAGAAAGACCTCCGCAATTTCGCAGCGGTTGATGGCTTAGGCGACTTCTTGCTCAAGCTCAAAGCTCTTGTTGGGGAGATACAAACTTTCGGCGGGCTCTTGATCTTGACTTGGAACTTGGAAGATGAGTGTGGTGACTTGATCAAGAACTTGTGTGGAGTTTCGACGTTCTTTCTGGCTATCACCGGAGACCTCGTCTTGCAAAACTTCTGTGTTGCGGCAGGTGTTGCGGGGAGGAACAAAGGGTTGGGGAAAAGGACAGTCTTTTTAGCCCAAGGCCTGTTTCTAGGGGAAACTCTGTTGGCCATGTATCTGTTATTATCTCTCTCGCTCTCTCTTTGCTTCGGAGGAGAGACTTTGAAGTTGATTCGTGACCGTGCTCTCTGGAGAGTCGGCGATTTGGGTTCTGACCTCAACTTGTTCTGTTTCTCCCTCTTTCTTCTAGTCCTTAGCTCGGAGTCTTCGGGGTGGTGCATCTGTCTTTGCTTCTTGGATTGGGTCATCGGAGTTTTCGGGTCATCAACAAGATTGGGTTTAGGAGCAACAGCAGCTAAAATTTCCCTGGCGAATTTGCTAGCTTGGAGAATTTCTCCCACCGTTTCACCCACCAGCATTGCTGGTAGGGACATCCTACGCCATTCTCCTGGACCAAAAGTAATACTTGAGTAATCCAAACAATTGATCAAACCAACCCATAATCAACAGAAACATCATTGATTTGTCATTGTTTGGCACGAAAATGAAGCTAGGTACTGGGCTCATTTTGTTTTGCCAAAAATTCTTTCTTTGTGGGCACTGTACACAAACTCTAAGATTTGGAAACGTATTATAGATCATCAGTAACAGAGCCACCCTCTAAACCACAAACTTCTAGAAAAGAAGACACCTTTTCCAACAAAACACTCTGACAACTAGGCATTGAAAGATCAATATGGCACTATTTACTGAAAAATGCCAAAATTAATACCCAGAGAGAGAGAGAGAGAGTACCTGCTGCAGCTGGAGGAAACTTGCCCACCGGAGATTTTTTCAGCGAAGAGTTCTTGATCCTACAAAATCACAACGAGCAAAAAGACCACCAAATTTAGCATAGTCACTACTTCAACCAGAATATACCCAGGACAGCACTAAAAATTTTCGCTCGAAAACCCACAAGGAAGGAACTAAACCGTCAAAACACAAAACGAGTCCCAAAGATAAATTTTTTACCTGACCGATTCTTGCTTGCACCTGACGCTCGTCTTGATATAACCTCGAGTGCTACGGGGGCTCAAACTGACGCCGGCCACCATTTTTCTCCCGCCGGCCACCGTGTACTGCAGCTCCTCCAATCTCGCCATGCACCGATCCACCTTTTCCACAAACCCACATTAAAAAAAAAGTACAAAAAAAATTTGAGATAAAGAAAGATTAGATTTTGAAGGACCTTCTGAACACAGAGAGTGCAAAAGTGACCCTTTTGTTAGCTTGTAGATGGATGTGGCACTCAAAATGAAAGCTATGTCGAAAATGGGCAAAAGCTAAGTGCGCAGACAGAGAGAGAGAAAGAGAGGGACAGAGATTTGTTTTTGGTACCTTCTTGAGAGTTTCTCTCACTAGAACAGGGTTGAGAGGTGCCACCATCTTTCTCAGCTTGGGTGGGGTTCTTGCAACCATCTCTTTTTCCTCTCCTCCTCTCAGTGCAGAGATTTACAAGTAAAACAGAGGACCCAAAGTCTTCCTGATCTCTCTCTCTCCCTCCCTCCCTCTCTCTCTCTCTCTCTCTCCCCCTCCCAATCAATCAAAACACATTATAACCCACCAAAGCATTTGAAATCAATTTCAAATGGGCCTCTCCCTATCCTCTCTCTCTCTCTCTCTCTCTCTCTCTCTCCCTCACTCTAAAAGTTAGAAGTGTTTGCAACTCCTTTTTGTTCCACCCACGTCTTTCTGTCTTTGTCTCTTCGAAGTGGTGGGAGAGAAGAAGGCAAAACGAATGGGGTTGTGGCAACGGATCCTTTTTTCGGTCCCAACGGTCCAATCAGAGAGAGATACCGAAGAGAGAGAAAGAGGGTGGCAATGCAGAAACGGCTACTTTCTCTCTCCTCTCATATTATATTGCTGTCCCCGAAAAAGGAAATTTCAATTCCTTGTCCCTGCTCCTTTCTTCTCGTTGACTTTCTGCTTTTTGTAAATTTCTTAGCCCTTTTTGTCTGCCAATTTCTCTTTTCTTAAATCCTCATTTATTGATTTTCTTGAAAGCGTGTAAATGCCAATGTATGAAACTGTGGAATTTAAATTTTCCTCGGACGTTTCGCGTACAATATGCTGCGATTGATTGTATTCATCAATTTTTCATTTGAATCTATGGAATTAAATCTATAATTTTTATGGGAAATCTCCTGATTTAGGCAAATCACAAGCACAATAACTTGGAATATTCATTGTAATAATAACATCAGTTAGAAAAACCTTGAGTTTAAATTTCGAATGTATGATCGAATCACAAGATATTTTTTCTAATTAGTGGTCCAAATATGTAAAAGATCTTCATGAACTCGATCGGATGATAAAAACTCAAGATTATACTTGTACATAGAAATTCTTGTTCTCCAACTAATTTTTTATTTTTTTTAAACAACCGAAATTGTTGAGTGCTTTGAACATGCTATCAACTATCTGATGAATCTGCCACTACTCGATTGCAATTTCCATGTATTGGTATTTGGCATATAGATGTTCCTTGGTATGAGTTATTTCGAAACAAAGCGAGCAATAAGGGAAAAGACGTAACAGGAAAGAAAATTGTTTTGCCTATCCATCGTAAAATGAAACCAACAAGCAGCACGGAAGGGCGTGAACAACCAAAATTCCTGCATTCTAATCCTATTACCATTCAAATTTCTTCAAACTGTCATTGCCTGTGTACATCCATGATGAATCTCCAGAAATGTCTGTCTTGTCCAAAGAATAACTGACTCGTAAGCAAGACGCATACAATTTTGAGGATGTTAAGAGCAAGGATCCAGGGAAGAGATTGAGCACTTGCGCAAGTTACGTCATTGCATTTCAGAAAATGGACGAGAAGGCAACAGGGAAGGCCGCTTCTTCATCCCTTTCCACTTGAGTGGACTCCAGACGATCGACTTGCGTTGCAAGGCGACAACAGTAGGATGCTTCGGCTTCCATGAACCCACTTGTTGTGTCGGAGGACTTCCCATGAACTTGCTGCTGGTCTTCATAGCAACCGGTGTCGTTTCCGATGCTCCCTTCAATCCAGGCATTGGGGAGAAAAGTCTGGAGTACCGAGCCTTCCGTGGGTCCTTTACAAATGATTGCCGGCTCACTGAACTGTTATTTGGCAGAAGAGAGTTGGTACGAAGAGGGGTAGACAAATGCACATTAGATTCCGGGTGGAGGGTAGCAATGGAAACCCGCCTCCTGGGCTGGAAAACCTGCCCTGTTGAAGGAGGAGCTCGCCCAGTTGCAATGGAAATTCGTCTTGGTTTCATCAAGCTTCTGCTGTTCGCTGCAGCACCTGGTCTGGCAATGTTTTCTTTGTCTACGGCTAAAGTTGGGCCTTTACTGACAGTTCTGTATGAAGGAGATGGGGGTGGAAGGAAATTTGTAATTCTCCGCAGTGGCGGCCTCAGCTTGGAGGGGACTAGTGGTGGCCTTTTTTCTGCTATTGTCTTCAGAGGTGGCTGCCTATAAGATGGCATTGCTTTAGACTGAGTAGAAGCAATTGTTAAGGTTCTAGTTTCCTGTTTGAGTCTAGTTTTCCTTTCTTCTGCTAATTGATGCTCAAGGTCTCGAACCTGCCAGAAGCAAATAATTGTCAATTAATTTGAACGTGATCAACTTTTATTGATTTGACTAAGGCCAGTGTTGCAAATGCCAATGGGGAAAATTGTGTTTTCCATACCAAATGTAACTCTTGGTTTAACAGTCAACAATATACTCAAATGGACTTGCTTATGAAAGATAAAAAAACAAAATAATGGAGAAAATCCAAATATATTTCTAACCTTTTCTTGAAGGCTTCTGCAAGTATGCTCTCTAGCAGCAAACCTCAACTGCAATGACTGCAAATTTTCATGCAACTTTTTTGTTTCCTTATCATCATGCTTTAGTTTCTCCACCTGTTTAAAAAGCATAGTTCAGAAGCAGCAATATAAGTTGACAGAAGGTGAAACTCCCAGAGGTTCTGAATGCCGTTGCATACCATCTGCTTATACTTGAAAAGTTCCGAAGCATCCGCCTGCTTGCGAGCAGGTCCACTCTCGACCCCCCGGACCCGACTGGCAAAATTAAGAGAACAAAGAGTCTCTCCAAGATCTGCAGAACTTGGACTGATCTGGACAAACATCAGGGTTTTGCAATCTCCACCTGCAAAACATGTTTAACCATGTTATGAAAGAAATCTTGGGAGCTTGGTAGATTAAAACCTGAGTAATACTAGAGAAAGGCCCACCTAGGGAACTCTGCAGCATGTGCGTAAGTTTCGAGTTTCTGTTCAAAATTAAAGTAATTAGAATGCAACACCAGTGACAGACAACCATAAAAAAAAGGTGAGAGAGAGAGAGAGAGAGAGAACCTATAAGGAATATGAGCTGATTTAGACGCAAGGGCAGATATCACATCTCCCAGTGCAGAAAGGGACTTATTTATAAATTGAGATTCCTTCAACCTATCACCTTCAACTTCAATCCTTCCAACACGCTCACTGCCGGCCAAATCAACCATCCAAAGATGACTCTTTGTTTTCTGTCCATTTATCAGGTTCTCACCCTTCACGGTCACTCGCAACAGGCTGCAAAGGAATATTTGGCAACTGTGGTCAATGATCAATGAACTCAGTGAATGAGCTAGTGCCAGTGTATATTATTATATACGGGATCAGATTCTTCAAAATTGGCTCAAAAAAGCACACATCCCGCAATTGAGTAAAGTGAGATAAAATCTAGGATCGGCATAAACTAGAAAGATCACCAGTGAGAGCGGCTACTGAGCTCATTCGCACTTGTGGATCCGACTGATCTAGCTCGAGATCCAGACTTCAGTAGCTCCCACACTTCCTCTGTACGAAAAACACGAGATTCAACCAGCCCTGGAACCTCTTGAGTCCCCTCTGCAGCTTGCTTTATCTCCAACCTTCAATCACAAGCAGACTGTTTTAATGCTCGAAACCAAATGTGACTAGTAGATACAAGTTATGATGTAAGAAGAACCACAATGAAAATGAAGCACTTGATTGAAATAAACAACTCGTGCCATAATTTGATATTTGGGAATTGAACAAAAAACGTAAGTATTACCAATGTTGCATATAGTCACAGTTGACGATCCAAACTAGACTTACACATAACAACAAAGCCATTTGAATTAGTTTATGGTTTTCTTAATGCCTGATGCTGAACATGTTGGGTATTTTTAGATAAGAGAGTCCGTGTTGACTATAGGCTACTTGTCCCATGACAGTCGTCAAAGTAGTTTGACCTAGACTAGAGAAGCTAAGAGTACTTGGTGGCAAAACTAAGTGTATCAGTCTGTTCCATACCTCCATTCTATTCCAAAGAACAGGCAGTTAGCATACTTTTGACATGCCATACGCAATAACAATATATTACCAGTAGTTTTAACAGTACTGTTGGAATGATCATATAGAACAGGAGAACTGATCCCAGATCCAGGGGAAAAAACAAAACTCACTTCTTAGCTGGTTGTTCTGAGCTTTCTACCAAGAGATCTCTTATCTTCTCATTGTACACTTCCAGCATGCTGACAAACAATTCATATCTCATAATGCCATTCCTTTCTTCAGATATTTGAAACAACTCTTCCAAGGTCCTGTAGTTGACTCCCCGGTTCTCTTGAGTTCCTTCCATTGTAAATGTCTTTCCAGTACCAGTTTGGCCATATGCGAAAATGCATACGTTATATCCATCCATTACCGAAGCGATAATAGGCTTCGTCTGAGCAAAAACAGCCCCTGCATGATGCAGAAGATGAGAGGATGAAGAATAGTTTCCAAAACACGTGAAAATGCAGTTAACGTCTGCAAGAAAGTGAGTCACGCTACCTTGATCATCCTCGGGCTTAAACACATGATCAAATTTAAATGGCTTCTTCGATGAATCAGAGGAAAGGACCTGAAGCTCACTGTCCTGAGAAGGGTCAAATTCCACCACACAAGTAGAGCCATTCGCAACTTCTTCTGAGTTTAATGGTCTACATCTACAGAAGACCCTTATGTTGCCTTTAAGCTCGATCACTTCATTGTACAGTCTCTTTCTTTCAGATGACTCGTCAAGGTACTTCTTCTTTAATCTTTCATTCTCTTTGCCTACCAATCATGTGCAGGAAACCAATTAACACAATGTAAACAGCGTATTAAAAATGTGGACAAGACTTAAAATGTAGAGAGCACTTACTGAGTCGATCGAGCGTATCGATTAGTTCGGGCCCAGCAAAGGCAGTCGGAGTTATACCCTTCACTTCATCAGACAGAGTAGTATGCTCCTTCCTCAAATCCTAAAGCGTTATCAAATTAACAATCGAAAGAACAAGAAAATTCCAAACAGTCTTCTTAAACTAAGCCGGGTAAAATTGAATGGAACCAGGTTTTCGATTCAACACCAAAATCACCGTATGGAATGCTAGAATAGGGAGATGCTGTGAAATCTTGCATTTCGTTAAGACTCGTTGCCAAGAACTTACTTGTATCTTGGAACTCAAGCTAATGATCTTCTGTAGTATGGGGAGGGTCTGTCCCTCGTCAGGCGAAGATTCCCGATTGCCGCTGTACTCAGCGGTATCATCAATCGAATTTTCGTTTCCCTCCACTCGCTCCAAACCTGTAGTCAAATTCTTAAATTAGGGTTCCATACATGTCTAATCGAAACATAAAGAACACAATAAACAGATTACGAACTCAAAAGACGAATACAACTTCACCACTGCTAAATCTATCACTTCATCTACATAACAAATCGACCTCGCGTCCATCCTTCTCATGCAATAACAGGGAGAGACACGTCCGTCCTCGGCTTAAGTTCCGCGAGACGAACGCAAGATTCGCGTGGCAAAGCTTGAGAACGCAAGATTCGTATCGACAAGGGGAAACGAAAGAGAGAGATCGAACCGTATCTACACGCCGCAGCCGGAGGCTTTGCAGCGGAACTGAGGACGATGCGATCGAACTTTTCGGAGAGCGCGTCCACCGCGTGATCTGCCGCGCGAAGAACTGGGTCAGGAGAAAAGATTTTCGAGTGAAGACGCGGCACGGATCGAACGCATACGGCGCAACACGGCACGAGCGAGTGAACCGAATCTGTGCGCAGAGAGAGAGAGAGATTACCGTCCATGGCTGAGAATCCGAGAATCGCCAGATGGAATTGGAGTTGCTGGTTGCAGAGAGATCGAGCGAGAGAGAGATCGAGAAGAGAGAGAGAGAGAGAGAGAGAGAGAGAGAGAGAGAGAGATGGTGCTTTGGAGCGTTATGCACGTTGCAGGGTTTTTTTATCAGATTCAATTTTTGAATTCGGAGGATCCCGAGCCGTTGGATCGCGGAGCAGCTCCTAACGGCTACAAGGTTTGGAAGATGGGCTCCAATGCGGGCCTCGTTGACGTGGGCCTCTTTTGTTTATTCGGCAGGCCTCATTGACGTGGGCTTTTTTATTTATTCTTCCTAAAGTTTTCAAAAATATAAAGAAATGTTATTTCAGAATTCTGGAAAAATATTTAAGTATTTATGTGACTCTACATGTTATTATATTCAAATGTTCCGAATATTTCGGGCATTTTTGTCAAATAAATTGTCAAATTATAAATCTCGTGAAATTTAAAAATAGGGCAAATTTTGTTTTGGTTGAAAAAATGGGGCAAAGTTAAAAGGTAGAAGAAATGGCAGAGTTGGAATTTTTCACAATTCCAATTTATCAATAGAATTTGTGTTAAATTTATTATGGCTATTGTAAATGATATAGCAGAGAGAAAGCGGGTGCATCGCTTGCAAAATGTTACTATTTAATAGTTAAACCTAAGGAGGAAGTGCGTAACTCTTCGAAAAAATTGATTTAGGTTAGTTTATGTAAAAGAAATGTTCCTATTTTCCAATGCACTGATTACAAAATAACACGTGACATGCTGTGCTTTGAAAAGTACAAAGATTTTCTTAATTAGGTAATTAACAAGTGCCCCATATATGTCTGTTCCCCTTATCATATAGTTTTCTAAACCACCCTTCCATTACATACTTAGATAAAATGGTGGATCTCTTATAACCACCTACTTCATAAATAATTTGCTAATTCAAAAAATTATTAGACACCCTCGAGATACTTTTATACGGTGTGCTTATCGACTAAATAATCGATCATGTATGGTTAATATTATTTGAGATTGAGGAGGTCCTCATTTTCTAAGGAATAGAAGAACTTTGTAAATTAACGCACTCTAGCGGTGGAATCATCTCACATAACATCACAATTTGACCTTATTTCATACCGATGGACAAATTACTTAAAATAAGAATATTATTTTTAGCATAATCAAAGTTGTCCTAAATGTAATCGAATCAACACGTTTTTGCACTCAAATCAAGTAGCACGAGTCAAAGTAGTACTTAGGTTGTGCTCTTATATGAATATTAAATATAAATAGTTAATATCATAAAAAATCTCAAGATCGATGCATTTATGATAATTTTATCACAAACTAATCTAGACCTCAAACTGATATATCTATAATAAACTTATCATTTTTAAGTCCTCATTAAATTTTACCGTAACATGTAATAGTTGATGGGTATTAGAGGTGTGTAAAAGAGACAAGAATACCTATTAACCGAGGGCTCATCTTATCTTACTCTCACCTTGTTTGAGTCATTTCTCTATTTCTTACTCACTACCTCGACTCTCAAATTCAATGCTTATCAACTTACTACCTCAACTCTCAATTTTTAATAAGAGTCCAATCTTTTTATTGATCTTGCATTTAAGAATAGGAAGGTTCTTTGTTTTTTACTTTACTTTGACTTGTTGGAAAATGTTATATTCAATGCGTGAAGTTTGGTGAAATCAATTCCATGAATCCATCAGGTAACCTTGGGCGGTTTTGTGAAATCAATGGGTGATTTCTGATTCCAATTTTTTGAAATTAATTTTTTATTTCGTGGTTCCCAATTTCAAGATGATTATTGCCCACCTAGATCCCCCTAACGGGTATATCGGTTTAAGAAGGAAAGAACGAGAAAATTCATTAATTTAAAGAAGAAAAATGGGGAACATATAATCAGTGAATCAAAATGGTTATATAATCCAAAGAAGATCATAAGTAGCATTTACATTTCCGAGAGAAGGTTCATGTCCGTTCCAGAAAACATAGGTTTGAATAACATCCAGTTGGCCTATAATTCATGAATAATTATTTAATATTATCCCTTAATTTGAATTAATGAAAGAAAAATGTTGAACATTTTCAGATAATTCATAATTAATCACATATTGTGCTAAAGTTAAAAAATAATTTCAGATAAATTAAAAATTCACAAATCATATTATATGTTGAACTATAATTCATGAATGATTTGTGTCATTTTCCTCTTAAATTGTCAGATCTAATTAATTATTAATTGCTTCTTAGTTGGCCTCACGCTATCCACTGGAGATCAAGATCCTAATAGTGCTTTGGTCAACCTAATCGATTTCAAAAAAGAAATTAGCGTTCTTCAAAGTTTAGAAAAATCGAACCGGACCCGAATTTGCTCAAATTGTCAACGTTAATAAGTGAAGTATACCTACGTCCGAGTATAAAAATCAACGGGCAGTGTAGGAAAAGGAGAGAGAATGAGCGCGAGTACATTATTATTTTAATTGCGCACTAGTGGGGGTTTATTATTTTCTTTACCAATTAATTCGTCCTAATTAATATTTTCGCACACTTTTCCAACGTTTTTCATGCTTTTGATATGCCGACTTTTCCAGAAATTCTTCATCTTCTTTAGCGAGATGTTTTAAGGCTATCTTTTGATAATCTGGCTCCTGTTTATGTATGATATGTTGTTGGTATTTAACTACAAGATTCTCCAGCACCGATAAAAAAAATTTAAAAAAAAAGATAGTACATTTCAACAAGAAAATTTGAACAATTAAGTATACCCTCTCTTTTTTCAAGTGCAGAATGATGTAAGTAAGTTAGATTTGTCCGCGTGACCTAACCAATTCCACTTTAATTCATTTTTTCCTTTAATCCCATTTTCCGATTGCAATATAAAATTCAGTAAAAATAACAAATATTGTCTTCAAATGAGAGTGTCAACGCGCTACTTAGGGCGCGCATGACAAAATTTCTGTTTCTTGATTTCTTCTGTTTCTCTGTTCCCCTAGGAGCCAGGTTTGGAAACAATCCGTTTGTAACGCAATTTGATTTCTCTATTTAAGAAGATTTCTATTCCAGGAAATAGAGAAATTGAAGAAATCAAAAAAGTTGAAATTTTAACTTCTCGTTTCGAAATAGAAATCGAAACCGAAATCAAATCATATAAAAGAACATTATGCTTTCTTGCTAGCTTAATTCACTCATAACCACAACTTCACAAATTATTGCTAATTTTCTTTTTTCTTATTTTGCTCGTGTTTTCTTTTTTTTTTGTATTTTTTTCAATTTTTTTTTTTAATAACTTCCTCTTAAGGATGAAAGGCAATCGAATGGGTTCCCAATTTTAAAAAACGACCAAAGTTCTTAAATGTTTACTTAAAAACAATTGGGCTCTTTCACCACCCATGGTGGTGGCGTAGGTGGTTGGGCAAGGGTACTTTTCACGAGAGGTCCCGAGTTCGATCCACGGCGTCGTCGTTGCTTAAGTGCTAGCCATGTCTTAAGTGGGTTGTCGGGGGTGGTGGGTCCTCCCGCTTACGCAGCCCCCCAGGTTTACTCCTCGGCCGCCGGCCGTGCGGGGGTTCTGGGTCACCAAAAAAAAAAAAAAAAAACAATTGGGCTCTTTCCTCCTAGAAAAGACACGCGCATGGCCGAGTTGAAGAAAAAGTTCTTACATAATAGATGAATAAAAAACGTGCCTAGAAATTTGACCTTATTTTTACTGATTCAAAATTCTTGCAAAATCAAAATAATTAGATTGTTACACAATCTTGAATTTTAATTCGAAAGCAAGAGATTCAAGAGAATCTCTCTTTGCTATGCAAGGGCCATTAAAGGTTCATTGAGCAACAATAAAGAAATTAGGGATGAGCAACTGGACCGATTCAATTCGAGAATCAAAATAAACCGACCTTCCCACGATTGGTTCCTAACCATAAACGTTACTTTAAGGTAGAATTCTCATATATTCTTTTACACCATTAATTTTATTTTGTTGATAATCTTATAAATACTAGTTTTTGATAAAATAACAAGGCTGTATAGGCGCCATTAATGGCACCCATATTTATGCTTCCGTAGAACTTGTCTGAACCTACGCAAGATGAGCTTGCAAATGATACATTGACCGAGGAGGGAAACCAAATAAATACGCTTAGGAAAACAATTGCTAATAAAATGGCAAAGGATAATAATATGTCGAAAATTCCATGAAATTGTATTTTCAACTTTTGTAATGTATTAGTATTATTTCGACTATTATTTTGTATTTGAGAATTTCCTATGTTGTTATCTAATCAATTTCTATTCTTAGAAATAGAAATTTTGTTCTGTTATCAAACGGATTCCTATTTCAGAAATAGAAATTTTTAGTCGTTATCAAACGGGTTTCTTTGTTCAGAAACTTGTCCGGGGAATAGAAATTAAGAAATTGATTTCTAGCCAGAAATCAATTTCTGTTTCAGAAATTTTGTCATGCGCAGCCTTAACTGTTTATCCTTCACGTATTTTATGTATATTCGAGTTATATTTTACGTATATTTTAGTTATGTCCTCCAGCTCTAGTGTGATTGCTAGTCCAACAATAGAAAGAAGTGAAATTCACTGCGCCAACCTAAAGATAAGGACTTCCATCATCATTCTCATTAATTTATCACCTAACTTGTGGGCTATAGTGTTCCACGGAAACAAAAAAGTTTGCATTGTCCAGATGAAGCCAAGGATTAAAGAACTTAGTATATATCATCATCCACTATTATCGCAGGTTTAACAAATGATATGGAAAAATCACAAATAAGCCGGATTGTTCACAAAAAGAATACGTGTTCAAAACATATAAAATGAGCTGACCGATTCCAAAATCAAACCAACCAAGACTCGGTACTAAAAAGCAATTTTACCCTTAAAAGTTCACACGTCATGCTCATGAAAACGGAGAAATAGACGGCAATTAAAGATGAATATGGGCATCACCGTGAAATTTCATGAGGGATTTTGTACTCTCCTACTAAAAAATGAAGATGGAGATGTTGCCCAGTGGACCGCGTGATTAAAAAACTAGATACGTGTAAAGGTGTTAGATATCAAAATTCAAGGTAATTAATTCTAAAGTAAGCTAGTTGTTGAAGACACATCTCTAGAAATTTTGATGATTTGCAAACTACCCGTAGTATAATATCTACTATGATTTTTTATTTTTTTTGGTTGGAATAATATATACTATGATAAGTGCAAATTTTTGTGATCATTATTAAGGATTACATGATATCCATGATGTGATTCATCAGAAGAAGATTGCAAGATATCCTTGTACAACTTCTGTGAATAGAATCAATTAATTGTTGAAAGCTAATGATGATTTCGATTACTTATGAGACAAGTATGTCATTGATGAGGCTGAGATAATTTTCATATGAGGATATTCATTTGAGTATCAAATCTAGTCATTGGCTATCAGAATGCTACAATAGAAAAATCGAAAATCGTCAAAGAGATAGAAACAGTTTTTGTCAAAAGCATCAATGATGTGACAACACCTACGAGACCCATTTTAGAAAAGCTCGCCGATTTCCGCAAGAAAGGACCGTTTGAGCAGTCTAGCTACAATACAGTAGCTGCCAAAGACTCTTAATGGTTACCTACTCCTCTGAACGATCTCTAATGGGAGAATTGAAGATATCTATATAAGAATAGTTAGTTCAAGCCGAAGAGAGTTAGAGATTTTATTTAGAACAAGTGAGAAATGTCATGAGTCGTCTTTTGAGCAAATTGTCTTTTACACTTTTATATTTTCAAAGTAATGTTCTTGTTGCCTTGTAATCATGAGAAAATTAAGTGTACACACTTTATAGCAGCATCTAGATCCTAATAGTGTGATCTATCAAATGAAATGATCAATGCTTGTTGGTTGTAACTTAGCTAGATGATTACTAGTATAATCTAGCCCATGTTGTGTTTGTTAGTCTAGAGAGTGGACATAAACTTTGTGATTATGTCGAAATAGTAAAATTATGTCGAAACAGTAAACATTAACGTGCTATTTTACTTCCGCTCTTAACTAATACCTGCAGATGAGCGTCCCTTGATATTCTCAATATCTACTTCACTTGATTTCTAGTGAATAGTTGCTAATTTTTGTAAATTTGTTAAAACAACTTATTCACCCCCTTTAGGTTGCTTAGTTAGCCTCAACACTAGTTCTCACTCTATAACTAGGAACCATACCTAAAAGGTCGATTCCGCAAATTCGGAACCAACCCACTGATTCCTAGACCCAACTCGGAATTGGCCCACTGATTTTGGTATGGTTCTTGGGTGGGTCCAAGAATTAGCCATGAGTACTCCTGCTCTACATTATTGCAGTGACTCCAGTTCGTACTCTTTTCACCAACAACCATCATCGATCATCATTTGAATACATATAAAGTAAAGAACAAAGAAACAGAAGCATATATCACCCTTGACATAAATACTTTGGTCATATCTTCCTAAACAATTTGACAAATTCGGATTAAACACCAAAGACGTCCTCAATATAAACTCATATTCTTGCGGGATAATTACCAAAAAAATCATAAACTTATTGTAATTATGCCAATTCAGTCAAACTTTTTTTTTTATCAATTTAGTCTTAAACATTTTACAATTGTACCATTTTAGTCCATCTAGCCAAAATTGGCTAGCCAGCACTGACGTGGACTTCGACCGTCCGGCGAAAGCTGATATGACAATTTTTTTTCGAATTTTTAATTTTAAAAAAAAAATTGAGTTTTTTTTTTCCACCTTCTCTTTTCTCTGGCCGGCGAGGCTTGTCCCCACCGGCCATTGGCGAAGGCGAGCCCCGCCCAGCCATGGCGAAGGCGAGCCCCGCCTAGCCATGGCGAGGGTTGACCTCAATAGTGCCGGTGAGCTCGGCCCTCACCAAATCTGGTGGGGCCTCGCCTAGCGACAGTGAGGCCGGCCTTGACAGCCAGAGGAAGGAGAAGGTGGAAAAAAAAAAAAGAAAAAATATTTATAAATTCAAAATTTTTTTAAAAAAATTGGCACGTCAGCTTACGTTAGACGACCGGCTAGCGTCCACGTTAGTGTCGGCTGGCCAATTTTAACTGGATAGACTAAATTGACACAATTGTAAAAGGTTTATGACTAAATTAGCAAAAAAAAAAAAAAAAAACTGAATTGGCCAAATTGCAATAGGTTTAGGACTTTTTTGATAACCCTCCCTGTTCTTGCTAATTACGCTAAACTCATTTGTAATCAGAGAAACTCCATGCTTACCAATTTTCCATCGTCAAGACCTTATCTATAACCAACACATCCAAGATCTAAACTAAACTTTACCTTTGTCTACTTCCTATTAACCAATGATGCCTGCTAAACATATGAACGATACGACCACAGTTTATGACCAACACACTAAACATAAGAATGACAATTAAGGTTTTGAACTTAATCTGTGTGAATGTGATTGAGAGGGAAGTGAAGTAAATTAGGGTTTTGAAATATAATTCATCAACACGAGTTTGAATTTCCCACCAAGGTAGTTATACAGGGATTAATTCTCATAGATGTTCTCTATCGGTATTAATTGCAATGGGACAAAAGAATTGTCGCGGCTCAATAGAAAGAGCTAAATGCCTCGAGAGGATTTATAATGTACTATGGTAATTTTTCTAACCTCCCTTATCCCAACATAGTTGTACCCAAACATTTTAACGTTCTCTAGCGATATTGATAGAAACCAATCAAATAGAAAAATCCACACTAAATTATGCAATGTCAAATGCATATAGTATCTTTTATATATTTATATATGTATGTATACATGTGGACGCGCCGATATAGACTGCAAATTAATTTGATATTAAGATGTGGACTCGGCGGTAATGCAAAATGTGTGAACTAAACAATCTGTTAAGCATGACCAGAAGATTCACCAAAGGAAAAGGACTCCACCTTGTGCTTACACATCAATATAGCAAACAGGACTCCTGAATCAGCAACATCTTGCAGTACAGCCCCACCAGCTTGTCTAGTTGCATAAGCAAGTGGAAGGCAAGTGTATGCAAGAAGAAATGTAGCAGGGTTCCTAGAGAAAATGTTGAAAATTGTCAAATTCTGTAACAATATCCAGCATATGACATTTGACTGCTTAATAGTTATTGAAGGTGGCCTAAAATAAACTAAAGCTAAACATGTCTGAAAGAAGATTAAACGTGACAAAAGACATTTCTCCAGCAAAGGTGTCATATCAAACTTTGGATTCTTCTCAAAGCATCTATTAACTGACTTGGTTAATATCAGTATCATCTGCATCAAATTACAATCATCTAAACAATTAGTACCGAACCTTCATAAGATACTGACAATCAGTGCTGAATTCTTACACCAAATCCAAGAGATCATTAAGGAATGGAGAAAACACAAGTTCAGAATACTTGAAATGTTAAAAAAATGAGAGGAGTCGGCTTTACTACCTGACCATAGATAAGTTCCAACTGTCCTCTTAATGACTCATAAGGTTCTTCAGTGCAGCTGATGCAGACCAAGTAAATTGGTCCTTTAACAAGAAAAACTACCATAAATATGTAGGACGCTTCTATCGGAGTAATTTGTCGCTACCTCTCGATCGTGCTCAGGCCGCTGGGCAGGCTGAAGCATAGTAATGGCTAGGCATGTCGATGCTTTTTCTTATCAATAGATTTGCAAATGGAAATCAAACTTAGCTCCAAGTAGCATATCTACAGGAAGTTCTACCCAAGAAAAGTTGCATATACACAGAAAGAAACAACCACGTCCAGATCGGAGAGGCTCCTTCATACCTCTTGCATCGAAGAAATGGCGAAAACTTCTTGGAAAAGAAAGAAAGGAAGGGCCTCGGGAGGATGGCAAAACCAGCATTCAATTATACAAACAGGACCACTACAGGTTGGTCCCCTCGGGGCCCCACTTATACGTGTTGCGATCTCAGGCCCCCTCCCCCTCCTATATAATCTGGATCGTCCCTCATTGGCTCTCCACTACAGATCCCCCACTGGCCCTACAAACAGGACCACTAGAGAACACTATGAGGCGACTACTTTTATAGAATCATTTAAACTCGACTTATAATATTATTAGTGTTGACACCTAAATTTTGGTGATATATTTAGTCATTTATTACATTAAAAAAATCAGGGATTGATTTTAACGCCTAAATTAATTAATTGCATAGCATATAGTTTTAGGTACATTTATTTTTAATTTGTATTTACGGTGGGCCGGTGATAAATTGATTCGAATTGATGGTTCATAACTTTAATTTGATAAGTTAGGTTAAGCCTACAAATGGAGTAAATCGGCCTAAGCCCGTATCCTCGGGGAGATTTTTACGAATTCATCTTTGTAAGATTCCGATTCAAAAATAAATATTGCGTTCCGAAAAGAAAATATTGCATTTGGAAAAGTAAATATTGCGTTTGGAAAAGAAATCTTCGTAAATATTGATTTGAAAAAAATTAAAATCATAATACGTGGCCTATGAATAGGTTAAAATGCCTAGGGTTTTAACGGGCCACGCGGTAGAAATACAAGGTCACATTGAAGGGGTTTTGTTCACGTCGAGGGGGCTTCTCTTGGTAGAAGAAAAATGAAAAATTTAAGCCAAAGAGAGGAAAAGGTCCTTCGGTTTTTAGGGTTTGTGGGAGGAAATTAACATAAGAAAGGCCTTCTTTCTCTTTCGTCGGGAGAAGAGAAGGTCTTGACTTTTTCCTTCAGCAAATTTAGTGCTGCAGAAAGTACAAAGGGAGCAGAGAGACCGGCGAGTGGGACGTGAGATAGGCAGGAGGAGAGAGAGGAAAATTGAAAACAAGAAGAAGAAGAAGAACTCTGTTCATCTTCTCCGGCGTGCTTGCCGCCGTCTGCCCGAGCTTCGACCGTTGCCCGCCGGACGCCCTCGTCACGCCACACCGGCGCCACCCCGCTCGTCGTTCCGCATCACCGCCGCGAGAGCCCAGCAGCACCGCAGATCCCGAGCCCCCGCCGTGACTCCTCTGCCCAAGCGCTTGCCTCTCCACCTGCCGGATCTGCAGCCCTCCGTCCGCGACACCCGAGCCGTTCCGCCACTGCCGTCCCGCCAGCCGCCGGAGTTCCGTCTCCCTCGCCCGCGAGCTCGTGTTGCTGCGTCTGCCCAGAAGCCCGGAGCCATCGCTCCCTCGCCAGCCACTGCCAATCTGTCCGCGACGACGCTGCTGCCCCTGCTCCCGTCGCGCGACCTGCAGCCGTCCGTCTGCAACCTCCGACGATCGCCGCTGCTGCGTCGCTCGCCCCGCCTCTGCCCAGATCTGCCGTGCCGGAACACGACCCCGAGGCACCGCGCGTCTGCGCGTCGTCACTGCTGCAATCCGAGTGACCCTCTGCTCCGACGACGCCTCTCTCTGCCTGTCACGACGCTGCCTCTGCCGGCCCCGTCTCCGCACCTCTGCTCCGCACCTCTGCTCGAGCTCGAGCCGGTCGCTGCACCCCCTCACCCGAGCGACCACCCGAACCGCTTCCGTCATTGCTGCAGCAGCCTGAACCGGTCGCCGCTCCGCCGGCCCGCGCCTCCTCCGCCGCTGTGGCCGATCCCCTGCACAGCGACTCCACGTCGCTGTTCTGTCCGTGAGCAACCCTTCGCCCCGCTTCAGTCCTTGCGAATCCGGTGTAGCTTGCCGCAGCTGGTCCGCCGGCTGCCGCCGTTCGCCGGAGCTCCGACTGTGCCGACCCTCACCGGAGCTCCGAACGGTGGCCAAGATTTCTTTTTAAAAAAAAAGAAAATCAAAGTAGGTATATTTGCTTTATTTTATTATGCAAGTTTATCTTATTTTTCTTGTTTACTTATTTGAAATATTTCCCTAAGCATAATTAGAAATTCACATACCACATGATTCGTAACTGCGCCTTGGTTTTTTATTTCATCTATAAGCTTTAGATGAAGTAATTAATTAAGCGGAAATAAAATTGATATTTTAATCTTTAAGACTTAGATCAATTTATCAATTTTACTAACGAAATATTATCCCTTAATCCAAACGGTGTGCGATATTTTTCATAATTTTGAATGGTCTGTCTTGTCTTGATTGCGTTATTTATCTTAAAATATGTTTGGGTTAGAATATTGCTTTGCATATTTGGGTTAAGTATTTTATTTATCATGAATTGTCGAAATAAAGAAACATAAATTTGGGATGTTAGATTTTTGTTTCATTAGCTTAAATCGCATGTTTAACTATTTGATATTTTTTTTTAATTTCGAAATTAATTTAAAAAAAAATAATCATGTAAAATTAGGACATAATTTGTACGTCATTGCACATTAGGATAAAATTGCATATTTCATTTTAAGTTTAGATCGATTTAGATAAATTGCATCTTAGGTTAGAGATTGCTAAGATAAGATAATATCTTGGTTTAAATTAGGATTTAGCCTGACCTAATCCTTAATATAAGTTGGATGGAATCTTAATTTAGCTAGATAATTTTCACATTTTTTTTTTTATTTCGAATTTCATAAAAGAAAATACAAAAAAATTGTTTTTAGAAGAAATCAATTTCATTCTTTAGTATAGATTGCATTTTATGTCATATAGGTAGATCATATTGCCATGTCATATCATTTTATGTTAAATTAGTAGCATGCATTGCATGATTCTCATTAATTAAGTGAAAACGAAAAAAAAAGAAAAAGAAATTGTGTGTTAATTCGAAATCATATCTAGGGTTGTTGATGTGAATTCTGATTTAACAGATGCTTTCGTTGTTACAAGGTAAATCCTATAAAAAAAAATTTATTATTTTTTTTGGTAACTTAGGAACCCTCTAAGCCGATAGCCGACGAGCAAACCCTAGGGGAGCGGCTGCAAAGAATCCCTAACGACGCATTTGAAATTCGAACTCCTCCCCTTTGTGAAAGGGAGAGAGCCCAAGCCAACTGCGCTGCTGCGGGTGTTGGTAAGTCTCGTAATTTATTCATTGCTTTCTTAGGTGTTAAATTGGTGGTTTGCGCACTTGTGCGATCACCTCATATGTTAGGAAAATAGATTTAAAATCAATCGAAACTGCCTGCAAAAACATTTTTGAAAATAAAAAGAAATGGTACCGAAAGGGCATTAGAAAAGTCTAGTATAACCAAATCCCCGTACCCAAAGTCTTTGATTCGTATGAGTAAAATAATCCTCCAATTATTTTAATTTGGTGTCTAATTGACCTACCGTAAACTGATTAGTGGTCACTCCTAGACATGTTAAGAAATTTGAACTTAAATCATGAATTGGTATAGGCTTGGGAGAGAGAGAGCGTGAGTTAAGTCTAAACTTAACAATTCATTAATCAAACCTTATGTGATGCATTCGAAAATTTTGGTCGCGTCAATTAATACATTAAAAAAAAAAATCTTCTATTTGGGTTTTATTTTCCTTTTCTTCTCCGTCCCTTCTTAAGTCGCAGCATCATCAAAATTAAGAAAACTCGACTTGAAATATTACAAGTACATTAAAAAAAAAAAAAAAAAAAAGTCTTCTATTTGGGTTTTATTTTCCTTTTCTTCTTCTTCTTCTTTTGTCCCTTTTTAGGTGGATGCACAAAAGGGAGTGTATTTGCCTCCACCACATAAGATTCTCTCGTTCGTCAATGACTCGAGCTCTCGCGGTTTGGAAATGGGAGAGTGATTGAGCAAGGGAGAGTGGAGAGTGAGACGGCGACGTTTCTGTGGGGGAAGGATGAATGTATCTTGAAATTGGGATTTTTTTTTAAAATTTTACTATGAAATAATTTTGGGTATGGACACGTGCAAGGGAGACTACAACTACTCTAATCTCCTTCTTTTAACGGATCAATTAATAGGGGTAAGAATGATCTAGTTGGGTGGTTCTCACTTTAAGAAAAATTTCCGAATATAAATAGAGATTGTTAGTGAACTTGAATCACAAGTTCTCTTTTGCCAAAGGCCAACTATGGCTTTCCTTCATTTTCTCTGCCTACTTGTTTTGTTTTCCAGAGTCCATCGCAAGGTCTCTTTTGCCAATGGCTTGTTATCCCCAACTCAATCAGTGAGTAGGGACTTGCAAACCTACATTGTCCAAGTCACTCCCCAACGGCCACGACCTTCTTGAGTTGGAAGATCTCACTTCCTAGTACCACTCGTTTTTGCCCACGAAATATACTGCCTCAAAGAAACAGCTGCGCGTGCTTTATCCATACCAGAATGTGATGACTGGTTTCGCAGTGAGGTTGACTTCAAATGAAGTCATTGCCATGCCGGACAAATTGGGATTCGTGGCAGCACACCCAGAACAAGTGTATCGCCTCCAAACAACACACAACCCCCAATTCTTGGGCTTACCATTGCGTTCGGGATCTTTTAATGGCTCAACTATGGGAGAGGGAATTATCATTGGCATGATGGATACAGGAGTAATGCCTGACCACCCTTCATTCAACGGAGTTGGAATGCCACCGCCACCGGCCAAATGGAAGGGGAGGTGCGATTTCATGCCTTCGCAATGTAATAACAAATTGACCGGCGCTAAGACCTTCAACAACTCAGCTAAGAAAAATGTGACCAAGCCACCGACGAATGATTTTGGGCACGACACTCACACTGCCAGTATGACGGTCGATGCTTTGGTGCCGCATGCTAATCTGCTTGGGATGGCTTAGGGCACAGCTGTTGGCATGGCTCCGTATGCTCACCTGGCAATCTACGATGTGTGTCCTGCATTAGGTTGTTTTGAGGGTGACTTGCTCATTTGGATTTGATCTTTGCCCTTGTAGTTGGTGTGGATGTACTCTCACTCTCTCTCGGTGGTCTCTCCCTTCCATTCCATACAGACAGTATGGCTATAGCCACTTTTGCAGCCATTTAGAGGGGCATCTTCATCAGCTCCTCTGTTTGGGAACTCCGTCCTCACTCGGGCACAATATCCAATGTGGCTCTGTGGATGCTCACTGTTAAGGCAAACAGCATTGACAGGAAATTTGTCTCCAATGTAAGACTCGGGAATGGAGCGGAACATGAAGGTGAGGCAATATATCAACCCTCATTCCCTTCAACTTCATTGTCACCTTTGGTGTATCCCGGGATTGACGGTAATCAAAATATTTCGAAAAGGGCGCACTGAGAAGCAAAGATGTGAAAGAGAACAACCATGACAGCATAAGACGAATTTCCCGTGCCAACATTAGTCACGATCCTGGTAAATGTCTGCGGAGGTCCAAGGGTAATCGAAAATGAAGGGTAGTTCAGCTCTCCATTGGGAATGCTAGATGAGCATTTGACGGTTTGTGAGTAATTGTAGCCACTGCTTGTGCGTGTATCCCAGGCCACAGAGATAAGGAATGTAATCGTCTGGTTGAATGTCGTAAATGAATCAAGGGTCAATGGCCTTTACAGGATCAATACGGCCTGCTCCGATGGCGAAGACATCCGCAGGTTGAAGTCTCTCGTCTAGGATCGAGCTTTGCTTGATGTTCAGCTACTTGGCCGAAGTCATGATAACGGACTTAATCACCGCTGGAGACCAGTCTGGATGAACGCCATTTATCAAAGCTGCAATGCCACTTAGGTGAGGGCAAGACATGGAAGTGCCAGAGAGGAAGTCGAAGTAATACTTCGCTTTTGCATCATTTTGAACAGGAAATGGCCATGCTACTAATATGTTCAAACCATGACCAATAATGTCCGGCTTTAGAATTCCAGGGCTAATCGAGCTTAGGCCTTCTCGAAGAGAAGGCAGCAACCACAGGAGTAGTCGGGTTTCCATACACAGTCCCCTTGAACAATATCGTGGCAGTAGGAGTTTTGGTCAAGTTAATGTAGGCTTTGATCTCCTTACCTGTGAAGTAGTTGACTTGAGATGTGGGGAGGTCATAAACATTGGCTAAAGCAATGAATCCAGCCACGTCTAGGTTCATCAAAATCATAGCGGCTTTGCCAGCTCTTTTTACCTTTATCGCTTGGTTCCATCCCCCAGATTCACCGTCGGGCAAGCAACATTGATAGGAAATTTGTCTCCAATGTAAGACTCGGGAATGGAGTAGAATATGAAGATGAGGCAATATATCAACCCTCCTTCCCTTCAACTTCATTGTCACTGGTGTATCCTGGGATTGACGGTACATAAGGATTGAAATATTGCAAAAAGGGCGCATTGAGAAGCAAAGATGTGAAAGGGAAGGTTGTCCTGTGTGAATCTGGGGGATGGAACCAAGCAATCGAGGTAAAAAGAGCTGATGGAGCCGCTATGATTTTGATGAACCCAGAAGTGGCTGGATTCGTTGCTTTGGCCAATGTTTATGACCTCCTCACGTCTCAAGTCAGCTACTTCACAGGTAAGGATATCAAAGCCTACATTAACTTGTCCAAAACTTCTACTGCCATGATCTTGTTCAAGGGGACCGTGTATGGAAACCTGACTGCTCCTGTGATTGCTGCCTTCTCTTCGAGAAGGCCTAAGCTCGATTAGCCCTGGAATTCTAAAGCCGGACATTATTGGTCATGGTTTGAACATATTAGTAGCATGGCCATTTCCTGTTCAAAATGATGCAAAAGCGAAGTATTACTTCGACTTCCTCTCTGGCACTTCCATGTCTTGCCCTCACCTAAGTGGCATTGCAGCTTTGATAAATGGCGTTCATCCAGATGGTCTCGGCGGTGATTAAGTCCGTTATCATGACTTCGGCCAAGTAGCTGAACATCAAGCAAAGCTCGATCCTAGACGAGAGACTTCAACCTGCGGATGTCTTCGCCATCGGAGCAGGCCGTATTGATCCTGTAAAGGCCATTGACCCTTGATTCATTTACGACATTCAACCAGACGATTACATTCCTTATCTCTGTGGCCTGGGATACACGCACAAGCAGGTGGCTACAATTACTCACAAACCAGTCAAATGCTCATCTAGCATTCCCAATGGAGAGCTGAACTACCCTTCATTTTCGATTACCCTTGGACCTCCGCAGACATTTACCAGGATCGTGACTAATGTTGGCACGGGAAATTCGTCTTATGCTGTCATGGTTGTTCTCTTTCACATCTTTGCTTCTCAGTGCGCCCTTTTCGAAATATTTTGATTACCGTCAATCCCAGGATACACCAGTGACAATGAAGTTGAAGGGAATGAGGGTTGATATATTGCCTCACCTTCATGTTCCGCTCCATTCCCGAGTCTTACATTGGAGACAAATTTCCTGTCAATGCTGCTTGCCTTAACAGTGAGCATCCACAGAGCCACATTGGATTTTGTGCCTGAGTGAGGACGGGAGTTCCCAGCAGAGGAGCTGATGAAGATGCCCCTCTAAATGGCTGCAAAAGTGGCTATAGCCATACTGTCCGTATGGAATGGAAGGGAGAGACCACCGAGAGAGAGTGAGAGTACGTCCACACCAACTACAAGGGCAGCATCAAATCCAGCGAGCAAGTCACCCTCAAAACAACCTAATGTAGGACACACATCGTAGATTGCCAGGTGAGCATACGGAGTCATGCCAACAGCTGTGCCCTAAGCCATCCCAAGCAGATTAGCATGCGGCACCAAAGCATCGGCCGTTGTACTGGCAGTGTGAGTGCCGTGCCCAAAATCATTCGTCGGTGGCTTGGTCACATTTTTCTTAGCTGAGTTGTTGAAGGTCTTAGCGCCGATCAATTTGTTATTACATTGCGAAGGCATGAAATCGCACCTCCCCTTCCATTTGGCCGGTGGCGGTGGCATTCCAACTCCGTTGAATGAAGGGTGGTCAGGCATTACTCCTGTATCCATCATGCCAATGATAATTCCCTCTCCCATAGTTGAGCCATTAAAAGATCCCGAACGCAATGGTAAGCCCAAGAATTGGGGGTTGTGTGTTGTTTGGAGGCGATACACTTGTTCTTGGTGTGCTGCCACGAATCCCAGTTTGTCTAGCATTGCAATGACTTCATTTGAAGTCAGCCTCACTGCGAAACCAGTCATCACATTCTGGTATGGATAAAGCACGCGCAGCTGTTTCTTTGAGGCAGTATATTTCGTGGGCAAAAACGAGTGGTACCAGGAAGTGAGATCTTCCAACTCAAGAAGGTCGTGGCCGCTGGGGAGTGACCTGGACAATGTAGGTTTGCAAGTCCCTACTCACTGATTGAGTTGGGGATGACAGGCCATTGGCAAAAGAGACCTTGCGATGGACGCTGGAAAACAAAACAAGTAGGCAGAGAAGATGAAGAAAGCCATAGTTGGCCTTTGGCAAAAGTGAACTTGTGATTCAAGTTCACTAACAATCCCTATTTATATTCGGAAATTTTTCTTAAAGTGAGAACCGCCCAACTAGATCATTCTTACCCCTATTAATTGATCCGTTAAAAGAAGGTGATTAGAGTAGTTGCAGTCTCCCTTGCACGTGCTTATACCCAAAATTATTTCATAGTAAAATTTTAAAAAAAAAATCCAATTTCAAGATACATTCATCCTTCCCCCACAGAAACGTCGCCGTCTCACTCTCCACTCTCCCTTGCTCAATCACTCTCCCATTTCCAAACCACGAGAGCTCGAGTCATTGACGAATGAGAGAATCTTATGTGGTGGAGGCAAATACACTCCCTTTTGTGCATCCACCTAAAAAGGGACAAAAGAAGAAGAAGAAGAAAAGGAAAATAAAACCTAAATAGAAGACTCTTTTTTTTTTAAAGTACTTGTAATATTTCAAGTTGAGTTTTCTTAATTTTGATGATGCTGCGACTTAAGAAGGGACAGAGAAGAAAAGGAAAATAAAACCCAAATAGAAGATTTTTTTTTAATGTATTAATTGACGCGACCAAAATTTTCGAATGCATCACATAAGGTTTGATTAATGAATTGTTAAGCTTAGACTTAACTTACGCTCTCTCTCTCCCAAGCCTATACCAATTCATGATTTAAGTTCAAATTTCTTAACATGTCTAGGAGTGGCCACTAATCAGTTTACGGTAGGTCAATTAGACACCAAATTAAAAACCTCAAATTGGTATATCTGTTAGAGGTATCAAAAACCAAACTGAAAACTGAACCGAAAAATTTGGTTTTTTTTTTTGTTCGGTTCTCATTAAAAACTGAAATTTTTTTAATTGGTTCGGTTTTTATCGGTTTCGTTAATCGAACCAAAACCAATAAAATCTAAAAAATTTCCTTTTAAAATTTTTTTTTTAAATCATTTTTTCGATTTTTTTCTTTCTTTTCTTTTTTTTTTTTTCCTTCTTCTTCTTGTTCTTCTTCTTCATTGGCCGGTGGTTGGCGACCGACCAATGAAGAAGAAGAAGGAGGAAAAGAAAGAAAAATAATTACAAATAATTAAAAATTGATTTTTTTAAATAAAAATTTTATAGAAAGGGGTGTATGTACTATGTAGGGGAGAAAAACAAACACAAAAGTAAAAACTGAAAAACAAAATTGAATCGAACCAAACTTAACCGAATCGGGATTTTGGTTCAAATCAAATTTCGGTTCAATTCAATAAATTTTCTTATTGGTGGTTTGGTTCGATTTTAAAAAAACCGAACCAAATTGAATCATTTATACCCCTAATATTTGTAACAAATTTACCCTTCTTAAGTTCCCGTCAAATTTTACCATAACACTTAATAGTTGATTAGTATTAGAGGTACATAAAAGAACTGAGAATTGTTTGGACTGCCTAAATCGGATCAGAATTGAGACCGTAAATATATAAATATATATTTAATTTTTAAGAAAAATTTCTAACTATAAAAAAAATTTAAGAAAAATGAAAACTCTAAAATCCCTAATTAGAAGCTCAATACCTATCAATTGAATACTCATCTTATCTTAGTCTCATTGTTGATACCTAAATTTTTGCACAATTTTTGGGTTAATTTTTACTAAAATAATAAAAATAAAAAAACACATGGCATATAGTTTAGAAGCATTTTATTTTCATTTTGTTTTATTTTATTTTAGGCTGCCGGTGAGGGAAGATTTTTCACATATTCCGTTCAAGCTTTTCATATTTTTAGGCAATATATACCAAAGGATGTATTTTTGAGCAAAAAGGAAAATTTTAGATAGAATATGTGAAAACTACAAAATGGGAATATTGCGTGAGGTGGGTATGTTTCAATGGTATATTTAGGGGTATCATGTGCGAACAAAAAGGAAAAAATATATACCGTAGAGATACATTTTTTAGACCTATATAATACCTCGTGTGCAATTTGTTTGGAGGGCTCTTTCTTTCGAAAAAAAAAGTACACAGAAGTGAAAAGTTGAAAAAGTGAGTGGAGAGAGGAAAAGAAAAAAAAAGAGAAAAAAGAAAGGAAAAGCCCCCCCTTTGCACGACTGTTCATCTTCCCCGCAGGGGGGGCCTTCGCCGGCCTTGTTGCCGTCGAACACCGCCGTCGCAGTCGCCAATCTCCGCCGCGGCTGCACCACCACCGATCCGTCTCCACCGCGTCCGCCAGCCCTCGCGAGCAGCATTGCCGCCCTGTCGACTGTTGCCGGAGCTAAAACCCGAAGCTCGCGCAGCCCTGCGACGCTCGCTTCTAGATCCGATGCCCCCCTGTGCCGATCCGCGACGCCCGCACCCAGATCCGACGTTAGCCCTGTGCCGGCCTGTGTCTTCATCCTCGCCAGAGCCCTCGCCGGAACCCTAGCCGGCGATCTTCCCCTCGCCAGGAGCCCCAAAACCAAGCAGCCAAGATTTCCTTTTTCTTTCTTTTTTTTTTTTTTAAAAGAAAAATATTTATTAGGTATTTTTGCTTTACTTTATTAGGCAAGTTTAGGTTTTTCCTAATTTTTTTATAATTATTATCTTTTATAAGTTGTTCTCTCTGATCGAAATATCTATTTATGCATAATTGGAAATCTCAATATATCACTTGATTCGCAACCGCGCCGTGGTTTTTTTTATTTATTTCATCTATAAGGCTTTAGATGAAATAATTAATCAAGCGGGAATAAAATTGATATTTTGATCTTTAAGGCTTAACATCAATTTATCGATTTTACTAGCGAAATATTATCTCTTGATTTGAACGATGTGTGATATTTTGATGATTTTGAATGAGTTGTCTTGTCTTAATTGCTTTGTTTATCTTGAGATATGTTTGAGTTAGAATATTCATGTTTTAGGGTTTACATGTTTAGAATAGGAATTTTATTTCAAATTCAAAAAAAAAAAATTCAAAAAATCAATTTAGGTTGCTAGATTTTAAATTGAGTTGCATGTTTAATCATTTGGCAATTATAAATTTCGAAAATTAATAAAACAATAAAAAAAATCATCATACACTTGTCATGTAGAATTAGGGCATATTTTGCATGTCATTGCATATTAGGGTAAGGTTGCACTTAGTTTAATCTTAGATAATATTTTTCTTAATCTTTTATGTGTTTAAGTATTTTCCTAAATAGATTGCATTTTAGGATTATTTAGGTTAAGATAATATTTTAGTTTAAATTAGGATTTGGCTCAACCTAATTCCTAATATGAATTAAATAGGATCTTAATCTAGTTAGGTAATTTTCACATTTCACCAAATTTCGAATTTCATGAAAAATACAAAAAATGTCATAGGTTAAATTAGTTTTATTATTTAGTATAAAATGCATTCTTTTAGGAAAAAAGAAAAAAATGTCATATGCACATCATTAGGGTTAGATTCACTGAGATGCATGTCATTTAGTATTTTTGCTAGGCCCATTTAATTAGAAATTACATGTCATTAGAATTAGGTCATTTAGTTAATATCGCATTGCATATTGCATGATTTTCATTAATTAAATGAAAAAAAAAGAGATTGCGTGTTAATTAGAAACCATATCTAGGGTTGGTGATGTGGATTTTAATTTAATATTGCAGATACTTTCGTTGCTTTGAGGTAAGTTTTTGCGATTTATTTGTTGTTTATCTGGGTGTTAAATTGGTAGATTGGGCACCCGCATGATCACCTCACATGTTAGGGAAATAAATTTAAAATCAATCCAAACTGCTTGCCAAACATTTTTCAAAATAAAAAGAAAGGTACCGAAAGGGCGTTAGAGAAATTTAACGTAATCAAGTTCCCGAATCCATAAATCTCTGGTTCGTAGGAGTAAAGTAAATCTCCCGTTATTTTACTTGGGTTTCTAATCGACCCACCAAAAATAGATTAGTGGTGACTCCTAATTGAAAGTCAATCGCATGTTAAGAACTTAAACCTAAGTCGCGAATTAGTGTGGGCGCCAAACCCTAGGTGGTTCACCGGAAAAAATTGGTCGCAACAGCTTAGCAACTCCGCTGGGGAATTGAGTTGAAACTCTTAGTGGACTTAGGCCAATTTTATTTTTATTTTTTTTAAAAAAATGTTTTTGTTTGTCAGCGAGGATCCCAGATATGTTCCTAACATTTAAGGTGTTAAATGTTTTTGCAGATGAGGAGGTATAAGGGGAGTAGTCTTTGCTAACCCTTGTCTTGCAGGTTGGAGTTGGGGATGAATGTTTTAAATTCAAGTTATTGAAGTGTTGCTTGATTTAAATTGTTGTGCATGCCTTACATTTAGCACTACACTTTTGCACACACAACCTGCCGCCGGACCTGGGCCGCACTATAATATTTAGGATGGTATTGAGTTGGATACGACTTCGACCACGAGGCCGCGTAGTAGAGGTTGCCCAACTCAATCCCGAAAGTTTTTCTTGGTGTCAAGAATGTTTACCTCTGCCCGTGAGGCTGCGTCGCATTGGGGTATCATTCTTGACGAGCCGAGCCGGTTAGGAGGACTTGACTTAGTATGCGAGGCTGCAACTAAGTCATCCCACCCTTTTAACTCCACTTTGCTAAGCCTGTCTAGAGTAGAAATCAAGCCTCACATCTCATGTGCATGTCTATGTGATTGCTGTCGATTTTTCTTGGTGAAGTAAGTTTCCTATCCCTATACCATGCAATTTATTTTGTCGTGCTTTTAGTTTGTCCATGACAATTTAGGTCAAGCATTGATTTAACTCCTTTGTCAATTAGAGATGAAATGAGGAAATTGTCATGCAATGAATCATTTTAAAAAAAACTTTGGAGAATTTGTTTTCAGTTCATGTCTAGGGAATTTAATCTTGCTAGGGTGTCTATTTTCCTAGTCCATTTTTTAGGAAATGTCGTTCTTGTACGAACTTTTCATAAATAAATAAAAAAAAATGGAAAAATCGATTAGATTACTGTCATTAATTGACTTTCTATTTACTCTCATGCTTATATGTTCCCGTTTATTTCCTTTAGGTGATTATGGAGCGATCTTGCTCACCCATCCGTACACAGCTGAGGGCTAAAATGGCGGATCAAAATGAGGTGCTAGACCGTATCATTATCAATATAAATAGACGAATTGCGTACCTCCAAAATCAAGTCGATGAATTGTCTGCTACTGTGGCTTGTCTTATCAAGCAAAATGGGTTTGATGACATAGGTACTCTATCTTCAGTGAGAAACTACGACTCGAAGAAGAGAGCCAAGAGGACTTTCGAACCGTCCTATTTTCCTGAGGTGGCTTAATTCGATGCCACTATGAAGAGTCTAGTGATATATCTAGAATGAATAATCTCTGACCTAGAGGATTTGCATAACAAGATCAAGTAGGGTGAAGAACTCAAACACACATGATTCATGATCCTAAGTAGTTCGCTTTCCTTATTTAATTAGGGGCATGTTCAGTTGCACCTTCCCCTGCGTGGGAATTCTTATTGTTTTTTAGAGATTGGTAAAAATTTCTCCTATTTTGCTTTTTCATTCCAATAAATGTAATTTGATTGATGAATATCAATAAAATTACAAGTTTTGTCTTGAGGACATGATGTGGTATGCCAAACCAGTCCAATGACGATATCCAACAATAAAAATAAAATATCATACAAGGAGAATTTTGAGGACTGGGCTTCTTCATGCTTCCTCATCCAAAAAAGAATATAAAAAAAAAATCATTTTTCAAGCCATTTCCAAAAGCATGCATTAGATTAGCCCTGTTTAATTTTCTGACTCATTTACTTTATGTTTCAGAGCATTACTTTCTTGACCTGATAAGAAAGCATCTAAAAAAGGCACATCAGGTTGCAGTCGGTTCAACTCTTACTCAACAAGTTTCTAAAGAGTTAATGTCGGTCACATCTCAACACTACTTGAAATATCCATCTTGAGGAGCCAAACAAAGTGTGTTCCATTTATGTGCTTGACGGAATTTTCATTCTTGCCCATTAAATGAGGGGCAAGTTAAAAGAGGATCATCAATCTTTGGTGAAAGAGGTATATCTCGTCTTTGAACATAAATAATTTTGGGAGATGACGCTTTGTTATTTTCCTTGCAGATGACGAATTAGGAGCACTATAGATCCTAGTAGTGAGATGACTGAGACAAAATCCCAATCCGAGCCAAAATGGTTGTGCAATTTGAATTTACTTTAATATTGCATAGTATCTTATTCATGCACATTGTTTTGTGCAGGGGCAAAAGCAAGATTTTATCAAATCAAAGATCGGATTTTCATCTTCGATTGATCAATTTGCGTGTTTATTCCCTTTCGATAGAGGCAATCCAGGGACATCCATTGCTGAGACAATCCCTTTGTAGGACAATTCCTTGAATGAATGCTTGAAATCATGTTTTCCATACTTATGAGAGCATTTTTTAGTGTAGTAAATTGTTTTCATGCTTAAAGTTATTGGACTATTTTAAAAAGAGAATTTTCATATTAATTTAGCTCACCAATTTCATGTGGAGATTTGTCAAAATAGACAACTCAATGGAGTGACATCAATACTTAAGAATGCTAAATAAGACGTATCAGGATGATGAAAGGCAAGCCTTATCCTATACACAATCCCTACTTATACACTTGTGAGATGAGTGTAGAAAGTTCCATATCTACAAGGTAAAGAGTTCTCTCGCAAAAGGTACGATGACCGAAATGATGAGGAGCAGTTCATTTCTCTATCCCAAACACTACAGGTGATACATTGCTTAACCCCTTTTGAGCCCTATTGTGACATCCAGATTTTCAACCCTGTCTTCTACTGAATAAATCGGGCATTTCATTGACGCGTCTATAGGGCTATTCTTAGAATTGATCATTCTTGAGATAACTAGACTATCTGGGGAAATTATTAGGAATTTTAAAGCAATTAGACTTGAGAACTTGATCATGAATCGGCTTCTCGACCGTGTCCATCTTTAAAGGCCATTACGACACAGTTAAAAATCAATTTGAGATTAGAGATAGGTCTGTTCGACTGAGATGTGTGGCCGATTGTGGGTGACTCTACTAAATTGGAAAATTCTTGTCGATTGGCTCTAGACTGATTTTCTTATTGTTTTGGTACCCTGTGTTCGTACTTGGATCATCGAGATTTTCACGACAAGCGAGAGTTGCCAATGAGTTGAGTGGGTTCATAGTGGCTCGAAGAAAATCGACCACGAGTCAATTGCCCTGAAAAGTTATGAAAACTACCTGGTAGTCTAGGTCACGCTAAAAACGCGCCGAATGAAAATTAACCGCCAATTCAAGTCCGATTTCAGAAATTGAAGATTCTGTCGTGCCACAATAAATTTTAGGAATGTCGACTCAGTCTCAGAAAATTTTTCAGAGATTCCGAGATGTTTACGGAAAATCGGTTCGGACGCCACGAAAAATCAACGGAAATTCGAATAGGCCAAATTAAAGAAAATTCGGACTTCCAGGCCGAGCCTTTGAGTGTCAGGGACTTGCAAAGGATTGTACGGGATTTTTCTTCAGAGAAATTGGACCTCAATTTGGAGAGATTGGAATTGAAATTGAGTTGGAACTTAGTTAAAATCGGATCTCAAGATGGGGGTGTGCAAAATTGGTATCAATTTGGATTTAATGGTGATATTATCTTATTAGAAAGTAAAAAGGGAACATTAGGATATTTGTGAGAGCTTTTGGGGGGACAAGCATTTAAGAGGAGATGTTTGTTGATCTTTTCTTTGGCTTGTGGAGCACGCACAAATGGCTGGCCTCCATCTTCTCACGCGGACGACCCCTGCCTCAGCCGAAGGTTAATTCTGCTTTTGCTTTCAACTTTCACTTCCTCCTTCCTCGATCAGTCCCTGCCGCCTGCTCTACTTTCGGTTTTTCCCCTGCGAAGCTGCCATCCGCGACCGAAGCCTCACGCTTCTGCCGTTCAATCCTGCACGCGTCTTCAATTGCTGCCGCAGCTGCTTCAAGTTCCCACGCCAGTCAACTCCAAGCCTTCTTCTCTTCAATTTGTTGACCAAGCTGCTGCGAAGTTGAGCCAGCGAAGTGACGCTGAACGAAGCAACTCGCAAGCCAGCTCGCCACCTCAACTGGTCTTCATTCAGCGAGACCCACCGAGCGTCCTTCACTCTGCCAGCACACCAGTCAACACGGCAGAACGTTGTTGACTCGCCGGAGCCCACAACCCACCGAGAACTCAGCATCCACCGAAGCTGCAGCAGCTTCGTGTCTTTTTCTTGTGCGGTCTTCACGTCTGCCGCTTCAGTGGTTCCTTCGCTGTTGGTATCTCCATCTTGTTGCTTGAGATCGACCGAAGCAGCACACGCCAGCGCAGCAACTCCACGCGGCCAACGTGCAGCTGTTCCTCAAGTCTTCCATGTGTGCAGCCAACGAACACAACTCAACCAACGAAGCCGCCATCTTCAGTCAACAACCGAGCTCCTCCTCTCCTTAGTTGACCCATCGCCAGCACCGAGTTGAAGCCACGAAGACCGAAGTCGCATGCGTCCGCTCCTTCCAATTTGTTGAGTCAACCGAACAAATCCCCTGCAGCTCATTTCAACCGCCGAAGAAATTGATTGGCTGAAGTCGCAGTACCCTCCAGCAAAGACCGAAGCAGCCCACGCAAATTTCTCTTCGTGGATTGCGGCCCAACTCTGCAGCCCAGCGAAGCCAAAAGTCTTCAGTCCACCTTCAGTTTAATTGCTCAGCCCATCTTCAGCTCCAAAGCCCAGCAAAATTAGAGGCCGCAAGGACAGCCCATTCAAGGCCCGTTCAGTCAAGTGAAGCCCAATCTAGTGCAAGAACAAATCTTAATTGGACTGAGATTTGTTGGGCCCAAGTTTAAGGCCGGTCCAAGCCCGCCGGTGTTGTCGAAAGCCCGATTTCGGCCGCCGTCGCGCCGCCGTTGTGGTGATTCGATCCCCGCTTTTGATCAAGTGAGTTTTACTCACTAATGCTTTATTAGTTGGTAATTATTCTTAGGGTTGGTTAGATTTAATTAAGTGCAATTAGGTGGTTAGATTAGGTTAGAACAATTACATTAGTGACTTAATTATGCATGTTAGGTAGTTAGACTTAGTCATTAGTAAGTAGAGAGCCTCTAATATTTATTGAATGCATCTCGGGATTTTTCCCGACCCGTTTCGGGCTCCAATCAGGCAATACAGGCCTAAATTGGATTTTTCATATTTATTTATTTATTTATTTTTCGAAATTCATTATTTAATTAATTATTTTTCCGAAAATTCAACCGGGATGGCTAATGACTGGAATTTCGTGCTGATTGTCATGGTGCAGTCCGTTTATTTAATGGAGCTTCAATTTATATGGAATTGATGTAAATTGTGAAATTTGAGGATTTGTCCTAAATTGTTAGTTATTGAATATTTGATTGGTAGATGGCCGAGTATGGGTATATAGCGCCAGTTACGTTGATGGGCTATATAGTAGAGAGAATGGTAAGAGCTAACTGAGAATGTTATTGGCTAAGACCAATCAGGTACAATATTATTGGACATACGTGGTTCGGTGATTGGAAGTATCACTGACAAAAACGGCGCCTTAAAGAACGCACGTAAATGACTTATAGACAAACGTGGTTTGGTGATTAAGGAAATATCACTGATGAAAATGACGCCTTAAAGAACTCACGATATTGTCTATAGCCGATGTCACCTTGGCGAAAACGGCGCCCTCGAAAGGACACGTGGTTCGATGATCGAGGATATCACTGGTGAAAACGGCGCATTAAAGAACGCACGGTGTTGGTGATCGGTATGTCATTGGCGAAAACGACGCCCGAGAAACACATGTGATTTGGTGAATGAGTACACCACTGGGAGATCATGGTATGAGTGGGAATGACCTAGAGAGGGTTTGATTGACATGTAATCGACTAAGTCGATTGACCAGTGCTTGATCGGATGTCGTGAATTGTTTGAATATCTGTGTTTAACCTTGAATTGCAGGTTGGAACTGAGGCCAAGGTAAGTCCTTTGACTCGTGTTGTGCTTAGGCAACCGTTTGGCGTATTAGTTTACTAATCGGGTCTTAAGGGGTAGGACTCGCTGAGACGTGGTCTCATTGGTTATTGAATAACCATTTCAGGACCCTGAGGAGAAGCTGAGGAGGAGGAACCTGAAAGGGAGAAAGACTTTTGAAGAAGAAGATGATCCAGAGAGGGATCTTGAGTATAACCCGGGTGTGGATTGAGATCTCATCCCTTTTGTGAACCTTGTCTTAGTGTAGATAGGTGTGGGACTTGTTTGCTGTAAATAGTATTGTAAATATACTATGAGTTGTGCTGTTAATAAAAGTGTGGTTGTGAATTTCAATATGAAAAATATGGCCTGCTTTTCTATCCCATTATTTTATTGTCTGGGGATTTAAAACTGCTTTCGCATGCAAGTTAAAAAGAAAGGGTCGACGATACTTAGTCCTGGGATATCGCACTTTAAAATCGACCAAGTAGAAGGATGGGCGCGTCCCCGAGGATCGGGGCGTGACACCCATACACTTGTGGAGATTTTTTTTCAAATTATCCTTGTCAAGAACCACCCCACATTGGGGCAAGTTGGAGGTAAGACAGCATCATGAGGTGAGGAAAATAAAAAGAAATTTCTTGCTTTCACTTGCATTAAATCTTCAAGTCGTGCTATTGCATTGAATTCATGTGGTAATTTAAGTGCCTTAGGATGACGAAGATCATTTATTTCTCTATCTTACATACTTATATCGTTTGCACAACCTATTTAAGCCTGCAATTTTTCATTTCTTTAAACCCAGTTGGTGATCATCCCCCACATTGGGGCAAGGCAAAAGGTAGATGAAGACTCTTGAAAAGTTCGAGTGTCATTCAAAGTGCAATTGCTTGACGAATACATTGTGCACAAGAATTGAATTCAAAATAGAACTAAGGGGCATGAAAAAACAGTGTGCCTGGTATAAGCAAGGCCAATGCCTATGAAAAAAAAAAGTAAAAAAAAAAATGAATAAGAACTAGGGGGCATGAAAAGCGGTGTGCCTGGTAAAAGTAAGGCCAATACCCATAGATGAAAAAGAGAGTCAAGATAAGGTGACTCTTAATTGCGAGAATTGAATCCCATTGGGGTAATACTCAAAGAACTCAAATGCTGAGTTTTTATAATCAATGGGGCACTTCATGAAGACAATCCCTGATGGTGAAAAAGAAAACTGGTGGCAATGCCAAGATAATCACCAACTCTCACCATTCACAAACATTTTGAGCCTAATGATCTTTTCATTTCTCAACCCATGAACCTAGCCTACGTTACGTCATTTACAAAGTCTTTTTGAATTAACATATGAGTTTATATGTTTATAAGCATCACTCGAAG
This sequence comes from Eucalyptus decipiens, assembly GCA_014182575.1. Classification (NCBI taxonomy): domain Eukaryota; kingdom Viridiplantae; phylum Streptophyta; class Magnoliopsida; order Myrtales; family Myrtaceae; genus Eucalyptus; species Eucalyptus decipiens. The sequence continues at coordinate 29,720,441 of CM024610.1, read as the reverse complement.
AAGTACGAGCAAGATTATTTCTTTCTCATTTTGCAAGGTTCTTGACTTGTAAACCCGAAGATGATTAAAGAGTTGTTCTTTCAATAGCCTTGACTCAAAGAGTCCCTTTGTTAAGCCGTTGACCAAGCCCACATTATGGTCCCTATTAAAGACCTCTCAGATTGGTAAGGTCGTGCTGCTTGCGAGAATACTTGGACCCTTGTTGGTATGATGATAGTGAGACGGAGTGATTCTCATAAGATAGCCTCTAAATGAGAGTGAGCGAAAGTCCTTTCTAACTGAAGGTCCCTCATTTGGTATTCTTAGAAAGTCCATGTCATGAGTGAAGATTGTCTTGAATGATAATTCTCTCTAGTGGAAATTTGGGTGATGCAAAGGTCATTATGCATGAAAGCCCCACTGATTTTGAAATGTGCATTCTAGAGTAGCTCAGTTTGTCTATCTCTTTGATGAATGCATATCAGTTTTTGCTCTAAATCATGTCTGATAGGTAATTCAAGTTTCTTTCAGAATGTTTCATGATATTAAGAGATGAGAAACCTCCACCATGAGGTGAAAGACCTCCACAGGATATCCAAATTCCAAAAGACATATCCCCAAGAATCAGAGATATCATCAGGTAAGTATATCTCTAAAATACTTGTCATTGTGCAGGTATTCTCTCTCAAGTGCATCGACACTTGACTTGGTCAAGTTGTCCAGTTATATCAACCTGGTGTGCTTTCGTAGCCCATAGTCATTTTCATCGACTCGGCGTGCTTCCGTAGCCCGATGTCACCTTTAATAGACCCGGCGTGCTTCTGTAGCCTGGAGTTCTTGACCCGGTGTGCTTTTGTAGCCCAGAGTCCCTTTAATAGACCCGGCGTGCTTTTGTAGCCCGGTGTCCTTCATATTGACCCGGCGTGCTTTCGTAGCCCATAGTCCCTTTTAATAGACACGGCGTGCTTTTGTAGCCCGGTGTCCTTTATATCGACCCGGTGTGCTTTCATAGCCCAGAGTCTCCTTCATTGACCCAGCGTGCTTTCGTAGCCCGGAGTTCTTGACCTGGCGTGCTTTCGTAGCCCAGAGTCCATTTTATCGAACCGGCGTGCTTCCGTAGCCCGGATTTCTATTATCGACCTGGCATGCTTTCGTAGCCCAGAGTCCCTTTTAATCGACACTCGATTGAGTTGTTCCCCAAAGATTTTCCTCCAAAATCAATTTGATTAAGGCGATCGAAGAACGGTTCGGGTTCTGGTCTGATGATCTGTGTTGCAACACTGGGCGACCGAAGAATGGTTCGGGTCCTAGCCAAGCAAAACCTTAGTCTAGGCGACCGTAGAATGGTACGGGTCCTAGACAACATTTATTGCTCTAACAAGCGACTGTAGAATGGTACGAGTCCTAGAAAAGCAATTTCCCCATTCAGGCGATCGTAGAATGGTACGGGTCTTGAAAAATCAATTTTTCCGTCAAGACAACCGTAGAATGGTACGGGTCCTGGAAAATGAATCCCCGTTTAGGCGACTGTAAAATGGTATGGGTCCTAAACAAAACCTTTCTGCTGTACTGGGCGACCGTAGAATGGTACGGGTCCTGGGAAAGCAGTTCTTTACAAAACATTTATGCCGTACTGGGCAACCGTAGAATGGTACGGGTCCTAGGAAAGCAGCATCTTCACAAAGTCATGTTACTATTCTAGGCGACTATAGAATGGTACGGGTCCTGGATAGGTAACACCCACTACCTTGAATTAATCTATCCTCCTCGAAGGTAAGTTATTTCAGGTAGGTTCATCTATCATTTGCATTAGTATTTTCATACATCATATAATTTGCATTAAAAAATAGAATTCATTTTCCAACAAAAATCAGTCATTGCATGTACATGACCAAAATTTAAGTCTCAATTTGTCTTTGAAGGCAACCTCTTCGAGCTCATCTTCAAAGAGGGGCAGCTGCTGACACCTAAATTTTTGCACAATTTTTGGATTAATTTTTACTAAAATAAAAAAAAAAAACACATGGCATATTGTTTAGAAGCATTTTATTTTCATTTTGTTTTATTTTATTTTAGGTTGCCGGTGAAGAGAAGATTTTTCACATATTCCATTTAAGCTTTTCATAGTTTTAGGCAATATACACCAAAGGATGTATTTTCGAGCAAAAAGGAAAATTTTAGATAGAATATGTTTTCAGGGGAATATTGCGTTAGGTGGGTATGTTTCAATGGTATATTTAGAGGTATCATGCGTGAATAAAAAGGAAAAAATATATACAATTCTTGACTGGAGGGGACACCAAAGGCCTCTGCCCTTCCATCCCTTGGATAGATAGAGAGGGAGGGCAGAGCTTTTGGTTTTTTCATGTTGTCAAAGAGTTGAACAATGAAAATAGATGGCGAATGCCTGATCGAATTGATCGGGTCATGTAGGAACAAGGTTCAAGTCTACCGGTCTGTTAGGATGCCTCAGCTGCATACATCACTGCACTTCCACTTGACACCTATCGTAATGATAAACAGCTCGTCTCGCCGTGACCTTCTCTTGAATTCTCAAAACTTCTGTCGCTCCATCCCCGCAGGGGCAGAGAACCCGTCGCTGTCTCGGCTGTGCTACCGGAGGCTCCGGGGAAGTCAGAATAGGAGAGCACTCATCTTGGGGTGGGCTTACTACTTAGATGCTTTCAGCAGTTATCCGCTCCGCACTTGGCTACCCAGCGTAGATACATTTTTTAGACCTATATAATACCTCGCGTGCAATTTGTTTGGGGGGCTCTTTCTTTCGAAAAAAAAAAGTACACGGAAGTGGAAAGTTGAAAAAGTGAGTGGAGAGAGGAAAAGAAAAAAAAAGAGAAAAAAGAAAGGAAAAGCCCTCCCTTTGCGCGACTGTTCATCTTCCCCGCAGGGGGGGCCTTCGCTGGCCCTGTTGCCGTCGAACACCGCCGTCACCGTCGCCGATCTCCGTCCGCGAGCGCTCGAGTCGCCGGTCTCTACCTGCGAGCCTCGACGACCCACACCGCCCCGATGCCGAGCCCCTGGAGCCTCGACGACACGCCGCCGCCGGCTGAAGCCCGTGATCCGAGCGCCCCGACGCCATCTCCGCTTTGCTTCTGCCGGCGCTCGGAGTCCCTCGCCCTCGTTGCCGCTGCTGTCCGCGACCCAGCACTCGATGTCTCGTGCTCCAGCCGTGACCCGACGCCAGTAGATCTGATTCGAGCTCGTTGCAACTCGCGAGATCTGACGCCTCTCCACCGCGGCTGCAACCAAAAGCCAGAAGCCGCTGTTCCTGCTGTGATTCTGTCCTCAGGCCGTCTGACCGGCATCCCTGCTCAACCCGACGCCCCTGCTGCTCGGAGCCGAAGCCCGCAGCTCGACGCCATCCCGATCTTGCCGCGTCGGCATCGCCTCCACCGGCTACCTCCACGTCTCCGCTGCGGCCGCACCACCACCGATCTGCCTCCACCGCATCTGCCAGGCCCCGCGAGCAGTGCCGCCGCCCTGTCGACTGTTGCCGGAGTTGTAACCCGAAGCTCGCGCAGCCCCACGACGCTCGCTTCTAGATCTAACGCCCCCCTCGTGCCGATCCGCGACGCCCGCACCCAAATCCGACGTTAGCCCCGTGCCGACCCGTGTCTTCATCCTCGCTTGAGCCCTCGCCGGAACCCTAGCCGGCGATCTTCCCCCGCGCCGGAGCCCCAAAACCAGCGGCCAAGATTTCTTTTTTTTCTTTTTTTTTTTTAAAAAAAGAAAAATATTTATTATGTATTTTTGCTTTACTTTATTAGGCAAGTTTAGGTTTTTCCTAATTTTTTTATTATTATTATCTTTTATAAGTTGTTCTCTCTGATCGAAATACCTATCTATGCATAATTGGAAATCTCAATATATCACTTGATTCGCAACCGCGCCATGTAGTGGTTTTTTATTTATTTCATCTATAAAGCTTTAGATGAAATAATTAATCAGTGGGAATAAAATTGATATTTTGATATTTAAGGCGCTTAGGATCAATTTATCGATTTTCTTGCGAAATATTATCCTGATCCGAACGATGTGTGATATTTTGATGATTTTGAATGAGTTGTCTTGTCTTAATTCTTTGTTTATCTTGAGATATGTTTGAGTTAGAATATTCATGTTTTAGGGTTTACATGTTTAGAATAGGAACTTTATTTCAAATTAAAAAAAAATCAAAAAATCAATTTAGGTTGCTAGATTTTAAATTGAGTTGCATGTTTAATCATTTGGCAATTATAAATTTCGAAAATTAATAAAACAATAAAAAAAAATCATCATACACTTGTCATGTAGAATTATGGCATATTTTGCATGTCATTGCATATAAGGGTAAGGTTGCACTTAGTTTAATCTTAGATAATATTTTTCTTAATTTATTATGTGTTTAAGTATTTTCTTAAATAGATTGCATTTTAGGATTATTTAGGTTAAGATAATATTTTAGTTTAAATTAGGATTTGGCTCAACCTAATTCCTAATATGAATTAAATAGGATCTTAATCTAGTTAGGTAATATTCACATTTCACCAAATTTCGAATTTCATGAAAAATACAAAAAATGTCATAGGTTAAATTAGTTTTATTATTTAGGGTAAAATGCATTCTTTTAGGAAAAAAAGAAAAAATGTCATATGCACATTATTAGGGTTAGATTCACTGAGATGCATGTCATTTAGTATTTTTGCTAGGCCCATTTAATTAGAAATTACATGTTATTAGAATTAGGTCATTTAGTTAATATCGCATTGTATATTGCATGATTTTCATTAATTAAGTGAAAACAAAAAAAGAGATTGCGTGTTAATTATAAACCATATCTAGGGTTGTTGATGTGGATTTTAATTTAACATTGCAGATGCTTTCGTTGCTTTGAGGTAAGTTTTTGTGATTTATTTGTTGTTTATTTGGGTGTTAAATTGGTGGATTGCGCACCCGCATGATCACCTCACATGTTAGGGAAATAAATTTAAAATCAATCCAAACTGCCAAACATTTTTCAAAATAAAAAGAAAGACAGAAAGGGCGTTAGAGAAATCTAACGTAATCAAGTCCCCGAATCCATAAATCTCTGGTTCGTAGGATTAAAGTAAATCTTCCGTTATTTTACTTGGGTTTCTAATCGATCCACCAAAAATAGATTAGTGGCGACTCCTAATTGAAAGTCAATCGCATGTTAAGAACTTGAACCAAAGTCTTGAATTGGTATGTGCTTGGAAGAGCCCGAGTTAAGTCTAGGCTTAACAATCCATTAGCCAAACCCTAGGTGGTTCACTCGAAAAAATTGGTCGCGACACTCACCTTGTTTGAGTTATCTCTCTATTTCTTACTCACCTCCTTGACTCTCAAATTCAATGCTCATCGACTTACGACATCGACTCTCAATTTTTAATAAGAGTCCAAACTTTTTACTGATCTTGCATTTAAGAATAGAGAAGTTCTTTGTTTTTTGTTTTGCTCTGACTTGTTGGAAAATGTTGCATGAGTGCATGAAGTTTGGTGCAACCGATTCCATGAATCCATCTAAAAACCGTGGACGGTTTTAGGAAACCAACATGTGGTTTCCGATTCCAATTTTTCGAAACTGATTTTTAGTAGGTGGTTCCCGGTTTCAAGATAATAATTGCCCACCTAGATCCCTCTAACGGATATATCAATTTAAGGTTTTACCATTTATTTGTTATAAGTGCACTAATTTGTGATTTTCCGTGTTATTAATACAATTTAACAAAATCAATAAAGGGTAAATTTTGCCACAAGTATATTGGTTTAGAATTTTTGTTGGTATAAATTTGTTATGGATGTATTAGTTTGGAAATTTTTATTATATCATTTTAAAAGAGGGTTCCTTTAAATAAACATCAGAACCAGAAGGAAAAAAGAAACGAAAACACGAAAAACATGGGAGATTTAGGATGCGTTTGATAACATTTCTGTTTAAAAATTATTTTTGGGAACAGAAATAGAAAAAAAGTATTTTTGCTTTAGGAAACAATTTTTGAACAAAAAAACGCGTTTAGTAAATCTATTAGAAATATAAAAAGAATATAAACACGTTTGGTAAATTTATATAATTTTTTTTTATTTATTTTAATTTTAATTTTTCTATTTTCTTTCTTATTTTTCCTTTTTTATTTTTTTCTTCTTTTGGCCAGTCTCGGCCTCGGCCATGGTTGGCGGCAGGCCGACGAGGGCGGCGGCCTCGCTCGGCCCACGGCGAGGCTCACCAGCCCCCGGCGAGGCCAAGCCTCGCCCGTCGGGCGAGGCCGAACTCGCCGCGGCCGACGAGGCTCGGCGTCGCCGGGCCACCGCTTGGGCTGGCAACGCTCGGCCTCGCCGGGGTCCGACGAGGCTCGGCCTCGCCGAGGGCTGGCGACGCTCCGGCGAGGTCGTCGGCCCTCAACGGCCGGTCGCCCACCATGGCCGAGGCCAGCGACCAGCCAAAGAAAAAAAAAAGAAAAAAAAAAGAAGAAAAAGAGAAAAGAAAATGGAAGAAAGAGAAAAAGTGTTCCTAAATTTTATTCCAAAAATAAAAAATATTATTTTTTTTTTATTTTTGTTTCCATTCTAGATGTGTTTTTGAGAATAAAAAAATAATTTTGGAACAAAATTGTAAATAAACACGTTTATTCCTTTTTTTTTCAGGAAAAAAAAACAAAAATTTGTGTTCCGAGAACAAAAACACATTTTAACAAACAGGCCCTTTATCAGCTACCACATAGCGGTGACAGAGAGCTTCGGGTGAAACTCGTTCATGGCTTCTTGAGGCCGAGAGCAGTCCTCCATGGCCTCTTCGCTACCCAGTTGCTCCTTCTACTGCCGCTCTGCTTCCGAACCCACCTCCCACGGCTTCCTCAATCGATCTTCCTTACCTCCTCCGGCCTCCGCGCTCGGCGTCCGCAGCCGGGTTTCGGTCGGCGGAGGTCGGCGCGCCTGCGAAGCGCGCGCCAAGTTCGAGAAGTTCGAGGGAGAGGTCGACGGCGACGCCGTCGAAGAGGATGGGGTGAATTCGTCGGAGTCCCGAGGAGAAGGGATGGTTCAGGAAGAAGATGACGAGGACGACAGGTTCAGTTCTGTAGTAATGAAAAGAAACGTTCCGAATTTCCGTGCTTGGGTTTACTTGGGAGAGTGTTTGAGTTGGGCTTTGAGGGTATATGAAAATAATGTTGCTTTGAGGATGGAATTTGGTTGTCAATTCTTGTGTAATGATGATATGCTTCTTGGTTGAAAATTTGTGAAACTGGGAAATTTATTTGAATGTGCTTTTTGTGCCATTCAAGCTTGAGTTTTTGGAGGTTTCGGTTCAGTTGCGTGCTCATTTTTTGATATATATGTGGAAAAATGGACGTTCGGGAGGCTAGTAGTTTTAGTTTGCTGATGGTAGAATGAGCTTCTTCAAGATTCCTGTCGGAATTGGATACATGGTTGGGGGTTCATAAGGAGATTCACACTTCGAATGAGGTAGATTTTGATTGTAATTGTTGTCTTGTAAATGATGAATCCAGACTGCTGGACATTAAGTGGTCACAGGCCTCAAAATTAGCATTTGGTGTTTAGATGGTGATGAGTGTCCATTTCCAATTATAGTTTCCCATTTGGAGTGTTTAATGGCCTTGATGCTTTGAAATGCATTATTTCATTGAGTGAGAAGAACTGACAGAATGTGCTTGATTTTTCAGCTGCTTGCCTTCTGATTTGGAGGGTGCGGTTCGGCAATCAAGTCAAGCAAGTGCCTCATTCTTGTCTTCTGGAGGGATGAGAGCCATAGTATGTACAACGTGCTCAAAGAACTTTTAGCATATGTAGGAATTGTTTATTGTCCTGCGTTTCTTCTCTTTTGATTTGAAATGGGTGTATAAAAGGATGGGAGTGGGGTAACCTGGGTAACCTCTGATGTTGTGCATCATTCTTAGCAATCTGCAGTAACAAAAGATAATTTTTGGAATGTGTAATTTGTTTAGGCAACCAAATGATCCCATCTCTAAATCTTATCATGTGCATGTAGCATAACGAACCTTTCCTAGATATTAAGTTATCAACTTCGAGAAATTTTGTGGTCATATTGGTGGAGGAACAAACCACTAAATTATTTGAGAGGGTCGATGGAAGATTGCTGGAGTGTTATCTTTCATTAAGTGACATTAGTGCATCTTAACTTGAGTACTTATCAGTAGCATCTCCACCTTTGATGTTTTACAGGTGGAACTCTTAATCCCGCAACTGCAGTTCCTGGATGATGAAGGTGCACAAGCTGAACTTTGGGGACTGTCCAGGATCTTCGTGGACACACTAATTGCAGAAACAGGATGTCAGGTAAGTTGCAACAATTTTTTCTAGTGACTGAAAATTTGTGGTGGTTTTTTGGATTTAAAATCTTGTTGTGGAAAGACTCCAAGTTATATAGAAATGAGGGTCTTCTATAAATATGCAACCTATCTGACCCTTGCATCACAAGCAGTCTAAAACTCTAGCTTCCTGAAATTCAAGTTCGTCAAGACCTATGGAATGCATGCTTGTGCATGTAACTATATCATGTATTGAACTCTATCTCTTCAACATCGTAGCTCAGCAAGGCCTATTGAAGGCGTGCTTATCAGGAAAAGTTACTGCTTAAAGAGCTTACAAGATGAAAAATTTGATGCATTGAACCATGGTCACAAGTATATTGATTCCTTCAGAATAATAGTTCATATATGTTTTGCTTCTGCAAATTTAATTGCTAGAGAATCAAAGCTGTATTTCCAGATGCTGGTGCTGCTGCTCTTCTGAAATATCAATGGCAAGATGCAGCTTTTGGATTCTCCAGGTAATGTTTACCTTGTTAATGAAGTTATTGTACTTTCCTCCTTTGACGTTATGCTATATCTTGAACTCCTTTTGAATTAAGTTGATTAAGGCTGGATTCTTATCATTCAGTTCAATTATCATGACTTTGCCGTTTGTGTCATATGGAGTTCTTTTCTGCATTTTCTTTGTACAGCTTAAGTGATCGAAAACCAGTGGAAAAAGAAGATGAGATCATAGTTATGGTTGTTCCTGACTATCAAATGTTGGAGTATGTGGAACGGATTGCTTCTGATCTCTCAGATGATCCGGTAACTATCTTAAACAATTTGCATTCATGATCAGTTAGAGGGAAGGCGAAGTAACTTCTGGAAGGAGAGCAAATCTCTAGTCTTAATGAATGTGTCTAAATTTACAGATGCATGCATCTTTGTGGATGCAAGCGAATTGGATGGACTGTCCTGTTATACCTGTTACTGGAGTTTATGCAAATCATTTGCTCAGCCATCCTTAAGAAGGCATAAATTCTAAAAGCTGCATTACCTGTCACAGTATTGTCATGAATCTGATCATAAGCATCATGAATCATTAAATTAAAGAGGGGGGTTGGCAGGAAAGAAGGATAGGCATTTCACAACCACATTATTATAGAATAGTATAGTCTATTATATTATGCCGACTGAATATTTTCTCTTCCTTTTAGTGCCGATATTCTCTAACATTCTCTTGCATAATTGCAGCCAAGGCCTCTCATCATGTGGAATCCACGCCTTATCAGTGAAGATGTTGGAGTAGGGTTCAATGTCCGAAAGTTGCGGCGATACTTCTTGAGGTAAACCTTCCCCACATATAATGCCCACCAATCTCCCTTTTTTTCTGTAACAACTTTCATGAGGACTTGTTTTATGTGAAACTTAAACTAAATCAAGCAAGCACTCATTTAAGTTTCAAAGATGAACTGCTTTTTGCTGTTAGCTTTGTAAAGAACCTATACGTCCAGCATTAAATGTTAGTTTTGGCATGGCCCGTACTTATTCCTTTTTGGCCATCAAGGACCTCAAAATGCAAGGCCAAAATTTGATCTTCCTCTTCAGTCACAATCCCATGACATGCGAAGCTCACGCTAATAAATGTTATTTGTGAGACCTCTTTTCTTGTTTATAAACATAAATTGATGGCGTTTACTCCTCTATTTTGCACATTGTTTTAGTAAGTCGATAACCCTCCCACTGCTGTGCAGGACTTTTACAACAGTATATTCAATGAGACCCCTCCCATCTGGCGCTGTATTCCGATGTTACCCTGGGTAAGATTCAAATCGTGTGCCTCTTTTCCCTAACATTTGCAGGTGCCTCTACGATTCTTCTTTGGTTTTTATCCTTTTAGGGCCAAAGTTATATGATTCTTGGTAGGGGTGATCGGTTCCCGGTTCGGTCTGGTTCCAAGGTGGAACTGGGAACCGGACCGGGAGAATCGGTTCCCAATTTTGGGAATCGTGGACCGGACCGTTGGTCTTAGGACCGAGAACCGGACCGGACCATCGGTTCCGGTCCGGTCCGGTCCGGTCCAAAAGAATTGGTACTTTCTTTTTTCACTAAAGAATGACCATTCACTAAAGAATAATTATGCTCCGGACCGATCAATCAAATTTGGTTTCCAAGCAATCTAATAAAACTACTCATGTTTTCACGTGCAAAAATATTCAAACTTCACTTGTGTGAATATCAATCATAGTTTTTGTGTTTCATGCTTAATTTTAAGCATAAAACCCATGAACAACGTGATTAAAGGTTGTGCTTGGCTTAGGTTTTATAGACAATCTCTCTTATATACTTTGAATGTTTAGTCGATATGAGACTTTTTAAGGCTTGAAGTGCCTTGTCGTCTGCAAGTGAGGGGAGCAAGAGAGAGAGTGTGAGCATGAGGAGAGTTTTTTCTATAAATAAAGAGTAACAACAAGAGTTTTGGTGGTCTCTTGACCACATAAGAGGTTATTACCTAAATTGCAATTCCGATTGCAATAAGTTTCATATATTATATGTGTTTATATATTATATGAATATAAATTATATATAAAAAAAATTTGGTCCGGCCCGGTCGATCCGGTCGGTCCGGTTCCCACCTTGGAACCGGGAACCGGACCAACCGGCCGCCGGTTCCAAGATTAGGAACCAGGAACCGGACCGCCGACCGTGGGAACCGCTCAAAACCGGCCGGTCCGGTCCGGTTCGGTCCGGTCCCGGTTCGGGCGGTTTCCGTTGCGCACCCCTAATTCTTGGCTTGTTTCATGCCTCAGTTATGTGATTTTTTAGCTGTGTGACCTCTTTGATGTTTCAAACTGCAATAGAAGATAAACTGAAATAGAAGATTGGCTACTTCCTTTTGGTTTGATCTATGAGTTTGATTCCAAATTTGATAAAAACAATATCATACTTGATGAGAGAGATATTTGATAATTGTTGACTTATTGTATTCCAGTTATACTTTATGATACTATTGAATAAGGGTGTCTAGCCTGTTTCCTACCAAAATTGTCGATTGGTTCTGGCTAGTTGAGTTGTTATGAGTGACCCATGGAATCTTATAAGGTTATCTTATATCAAATTTGCGAATCATAATATTGACACCAAAGTTGCTGCGTTATCTGCAACCATTTGGCCATTCTAAGCAATAATCATGGCGTTCTTCTTTAACGCCCAATGCAATTGGTGTCCCATGTGTTTCAACCCTAATATTTTGTTCTCCCTTTTCACTTGGCACCAGATCGTGGAAGGTTTTTTATGATGATAAGGATAGGCCAAGCCGATATTTGCTAGCCAAGGAAATGATTAATCGTCCGGATGCAGAAGACCTTGAGGTTAGTCAACCTATTATCTTGAGTGACGGCGACATGAACATCACATTGACACGACACACAGATTTTTTGTATTGAAGTGCCTAGCAAATCTTATTGGATAACTGGCTTTTAGAGAAGCTTTGTCCTAAGTTACTGGCATTGGCATTCAAAAAGTGAAGACGCATGCATCAGTTGACAGTGGAACATTCTATTTTTGCAGATAATTTATGGAGACGTGGAAGACAAGTCTGAGAAGGGTCCATCGTTCTTCAATGCAGCAGCCGGAATTTTCTCGTCATTAAGTCGATTTGTGAAAGTCATTTCAAAGTAATGCTCTTATAACTAAGTGTATACTATACTCAATATTGTAATTACTAGGTATCTTGACTTTCTAGAAAAGGAATCATGTCCAGGCATAACTCTACACCTCTAGAAGCAGAGTCTATGCTCTTTTAACAGGCTCTGCCTTTAAGCTGGTTCTAATAGCCATAAAATGAAAAACAAAAAGGTCATTTTGATTTGGAGACTGTAACTGAAATGATTTCATGAACTGAGTGTCGACGAAGGAAATCGTTCAAACATTGGATCCGCAAGAAATACCTTTCTGATGCAAATAATGCAGAGACATCATTTTAGCAATCCATTCACGACAAGATGAAACTCACGTTCAAATCATGGAGACGCAACATGGAGACGCAACAGTGCCTGAGCAAGTCAACTGAAAAGTTGAGCAGCTGTGACTGATTCACAACCGCCTCAATTTCCAATCTTTATGTGTCTGGATATATATACCAACACTTGACATAGATATAATTTTCTGAACTCTTCTGAGTTGATGTAGATAGGTATATTGCTAGCGGTACAAAGATCAAGACGCTGTGCAATGAAATCCTTCAAAATGCATGCAAAAACCAGATTATCCTTGAAATAATGATTGCAGAACTAATTTGCCCTGGCTCTCCTCGAGTTAAAACAGCTCAGGTGATGAGGTTGTATCATCTAGTACCACCTGTATCGATTAATGACAACCATATTCATGGTAGTATCAGCTTGCTGTCCTTGACGGGAAACAGAGTAACGCATCAGTGCTGTTACCGCAGAACAGGCAGCTCCACTCGCATTTCAGTAGCAATCCACATGATTGGTCGAACTCCTGGGCTGCTTCTTTGGCTTCCGGAACCGATTATTCTCAAACTTGGCTTTCACAATCAAAGAGTATATCAGATCTGCCTCAGCTGAAGTATCGTACGGCACGTCCATTATACTAACAAGGAAAATTAACAGAAAGAAAACCACGTTGGGTTAATTTGCATGAATAACAAACACTGCATTGAAAGGTATGTGATTAGATGCCACCCAAGAACTAGGCAAAAGCAAGAACACAACCATAGCCAGAGCACAATATGAGTGAATCTTTGTTTAATTGACTAGGGTGGCAAGCATGTATCTAGGAGATTATAGAGTGACCACCTGTCAAGTAATTCTTCTAGGATTATTCTCTGAGAAGGAGTTACATAGTGAATGCAATTTCTTGGGCACTGACCAACAGCAACTTGCACCTGATAGTCATCACCATTTCCTGGGAAAAGCAGCAACTTCAGTTCAATGGTTAGGGCACCTTACTTTTACTTGGAAGATAGGGAGTGACAGGACTACAGCCAGATACTGCAGAATAGACGGGATCTTAATTACAATGTAACGTCATCAGATCAGTCTCCTTTTATTTTCCCCCCCTTCTCTAAACTGATTGCATGCACTGATGCTTGTGCATATAAGAAATTGGGAGGACTTTGCCTGGCAAACTCACCTCGGGAAGTTGCACGAGCAGTTCCTCCAAATGTAGCAAACGTGAAAGCATGTGGGGCTGCTTTGACGCATGAGTATGGACAGCCTGCACAAGACATGGAACATTCTGCGGTGAAGATAAACAGGTCCCACAAACTCTGTGCCTCAAGTCAGATTTGGTTTTGTGGTTTTGCAAGAGAGGATAAGGGTGTCTAATATTCCTGATTTTCCCCATACAAGCAACTAAAAACAAGGTTTGCATTGCACTTATGAGGAGGCAAACCACTCTCAACCGCTAGTGGGTAGTCACAGAAGGTTCAGGCCTCGGAAGCTGTTTACCATTTTCAGATATTTCCTTGATTACGAACTAGACAAGAGAGTACAAGCTCTAGAGGCCTAGATTTCAGCTACAGCCAGTTTTACAAAAGCAGGATCCCATGAAAAAGCACCCTTTTAACAGGTTTAGGCATTGCTGAAGTAATAACTGGATATGCAAAGGTTCAAGAATAAAAGGATAACACCAGTAATGAGTACCTTTGCCGACACAGAGAAGCTCATTCACAAACAGATCAAGTGCCTCACATTCTGGTTCATCAAAAGGATCTAGGCATTCACTGCACAAAAAACAGAACATCACTATCAGATTAACAGAAAAAATATACCATAACCGACTCGACGACTCCAAAACTTCTGACTTAACATTGAACATGAACAGCAAGTCCCCCAAAACAGTTGGATCTACTTCACAAAGATAAACAGCTTATGAGTACCCTAGAAGAGTAGAAGAATCAATAACATCACAAACTTCCAAATGACAGACTGTTTATTTTCCCCCAAATTACAGAATTGAGAGCATATAAAGGTCTGAATTTTAAGGTCAACTGAAAAATGCTCCACCAGCCAATACTGCAAACTGAAGGCATGAAGATCTGTCTCACCTCTCAATGATTTCAGACCGGCTGTAGTTGGATAGCATCTGCACACATCATTCCTCACCATAATCACCGATTTTCGGTCACCATAATTGTGGTCACCAGTTCATAGACATGGCAAGAGCTCTATAAACTAGATACACTTTGTCAATAGAAAAGCTTCCAATGGTGAAAGTCATGCGGTCACACTCACAACACTTACTCATCTAGGAGGCTGAGTATTTGCAGAGTTACCCCCAAAAAAAAAAAATATGCTAGGTCCCTCGAGCAGTAATCAGAATTAACTTCTGGGACAGCATTCCTTGCCATTTTTCTAAACACAAATTCCAGATGTAGAATATTTTCAAGGTGAAAATTCCTTGGCGCTATCCTTGGTTTGGGGAATTCTCACAGTTCAACAAGCAATCCATGTTTCATGATAAAACAGCTATAGTACTATCTGTAACAGCAGACACCCTAAAGCGATTTAACTGATTCCAGAGCTATAGAAATCAGAACCCAGAAAGACGCCATGCTTCTGCTGTGACAGAAGTTCTTTTTCAAGAAAATCGTTCTTGCAAGTGATAATCATCAAGTAACGTTCATTTAGCTTCGCGTTTAGCAATCTCTGCATCACCCCATTTGCCCAAAGATCCTGCTCCCGGAAATGGACTCTCTCTGCCAACTTACGCGCGAAAAGAAAAGTAGGTATCCTCCAACAACGCATCAACCAAGTGACAGGAGAGAGCTAAAAGGAGTGAAGTACTAGGATCAATGATCAAACCTCATAAGCCTGAATCACGAGCCGAATCATCACATCAGAATCCCCCTCTCTGTTCACGTCAGGATGGTACTGCTTCACCTTTCCATCAGAAAGACAACACACGACACATCAACCGCTTCGATACAAAACCGAGAAAGACCAAGAACAGAGTCAAAGCAATCACTACCTTGGCTCGGAAAGCGGCTTTGAGCTCGGCGGGGGAGCAGCTCGGCTCGACGCCGAGGACATCGCGAGCGGACGAGCTGTCGAGAGGGCCGTCGCCGCCGCCGCCGCCGCCGCCGAATCTCCCTCTGCAGCTCACGGAGATATTAGGCCTCGACATGGAAGGTGAAGGGATCAGCGAGCCGGTTGAATGCGAAGCCGTTCTGGGGAGTCGTAGAACTGAAGCAGGCGATGAACTGGAGAGACACAGAAGATGATGCTCCATCTTCTTCCTCTTTTTCTCCTAACATCGTCACTGCTCAAGTGAAGAAGAAGAAGAAGAAGAAGATGACGAGGATGATCAGGAGGGGGGACGACGCAAGATACCTGTTTCGGTTGGCATGACGTCAGAAACGTCCCGCATGTGTGGACGAGAGACACTTGGTAGCTTTAATTTCTTGGACATTTTCATCTTAAATTATTTCTGCAATATAGTTTGGTTTTTTTTTTAATAAGGGTGATCGGTTCTAGGCTCAATAAATTATGAACATAAATTGAGGGACCTAAAAATTTGGGAACTAAGCCAGTCGGTTGCAAGCCCGCTTTTAAGGTTAATCCAGGAACTGGTTGGGCCTTTTTTTTTTGTTCATTTTTTTATATATACAAAATATGGATTGTGTTAATCATGAATGGATTTTTTTTTCTACTTAACGGTAATATGTGAAATACATGCATTACCGAACTAATGAAGGAAAGAACTTAATTAGAGTTGGGGTGAATTGGGGTCAAAACTAGTTGGAATTTGGAACCAAACCGACCAAACTCAGTTCCCTATTCCAAAAATGGAAACGGGAATGGTTCCAATTTGAATAGGGTTGGTACAATGGGTTTGGCTTGAAAGACCTAGGTTCTCGAGTTGAATTGGCTCATATGCTTACCCCTAGTTCTTGATCAACTTACAATAAAAATGGATATGCACAAAGAAAAAATACATTGCACATTCTTTTCCATATAAAATTTCAAAAAAAAAAAAAAAAAAAAACAAAGAGATTACAGAAAAAATCATATAGAAATCTAGATTTCCATTTTGAAAGGTTTATGATGAAATAGAAAGCAAGGGACAAGGCATCTGCTGCACCTCCCACTCCCACAATGGATAAGGCCCGTGATCCCGTTGATCGATGATTTAAGGTTCAACAATGGGCAAGTAGTGATAACCTTCATTTTAATTTATCTTCACTGGTCTTTCAGGACATTCTGCTTAAAGATCCCGATTCAGAAGTCATACCTGATGGTGAAATGCCTATAAGAACAGGTTTAAAAGTTACAGGTCATATGATGTTCCTACTCACCCATATACTCGGCAACACGACAACCTCCACCATATGCAAACTACCGAGAATCGGAAAAAACCGGGAATTAAATCATCCTATTAAAAGTAGATCTTTGATGCTTTGCCGCAACTCCAACTTTTTGATAATGCTCCTAAAGTAACTCGCAGAATTAGACACAGAAGCCAATTGAAACAAATTATTCTAATCATCCTATTAAAAGTAGATCTTCTGTGGTTGCTGCAACTCCCACTTTTTGATAATACTCTTGAAGTAACTCGTAGGATTAGATATAGAAGCCACTTGAAACAAAATATTCTATGGGCCCGACCAAGATGCTGCTGTGCTCACTGCTGACCTTGATACGCACAAGCTGGCCATATCTCCATCCCGGCATCTGTATATATAGAGATAGTCACTGAATGCAAACCAGGCCATTTCCAACAACTTGAATCCGCATTCTAAACTAAGACCAACTATGGCTTTTCGTCATCTTCTCTGCCTAATTGTTTTCTTTTCCAGTGTCCACCACAAGTTATCTTGGATCAAACAAAATAATCAAATCGACTTCTATATAGTTCCATAGTTTCACGGCACCCTAAAATTTCTTTACAATATGATTTAAGGTTCAACGACCTCTAGAATTGACCCAACAACTCAATATTCAACATAATCCTAAATTATACCTTCACTAATCCAATTGAAGGAATCAAGGCTTGATTGGTCCATTTGTCCAAAAGTGCCTTACTTAATTCCCGAAATGAATTTTTGGTAATCATTACCAAATCTAAAAATATTTTTCCAAAGTGGTGAGTCATCATTCTTCAAGAAGAACCTAGGATATTTGAGAATGTTCTATTTTGTCAATTTCTTCATCAAGAATGTGGTCTAGAGAATTCCGTCATCTATATTGGTTCCGGGGCCGGGAAAGGGATCATTAGGTACATCTCAAAAAATCAAATCATCTTCACCCGAGGTTCGACCATCACGCCCCATGCTCACTTGAACCATTTTTTTGGAAAGTCGGTCGGCCTAAATGGCGGTCCTTGGTCCTTTGGTTGATCAAGGCCAATCCTAAGGCTTGCCTAGCACTAAGCCAATGCACTCATGGACCTTAGAATTAATGATAAAATAGCCGGGTCTATCTCAAAACTCATATTCCAATCGGTACTCGATCCACCTGTATGGTTCATGGTCGGTGCATTACCGATCCATAATCAGACATCACCAATTCGAAATTCCTTCCGATCACTAAGAATTAAAGAGGGAATGATTCATTTTTGGTCAAAAAACGATCGCATTTGATCAAGTCGGATCGTTCATATCTCGATGCATAGCCGGGTAGATTCTTTAATTCTTAGTGATCGGAAGGAATCTCGAATTGGTGATGTCCAATCATGGATCAGTAATGCACCGACCATGAACCATACGGGTGGATCGGGTACCAATCGGAATGAGCTTTGGGATAGACCGGTCATTCCGATCACTAAGAATTAAAGAGGGAATGATTCATTTTGGTCAGAAGACGATCGCATTTGATCAAATCGAATTGTTCGTATCTTGGTGCATAGCCAAGTGGAATCACCCGTGGCCAGGCACTATGACTAGTTGGATCGACCCATGATCATCCGCCGATCCAAAATCATCCCGTGACCAATCCTCGTGATCAAAATGTCATCTTATGAGCTAGTGATCCTATCCCATCGGTATGATTGGTAGATAATTCACGGCCAACAACTCGACTAGCTCATAACTAACCGGTTGGTCAATCAGTCGGACCATGACCAATCCTTGGTTCCTTACCGATTGATCCCATGGACAATGGCCCATGATCGATCCTTTTAAGACCTTATGGCCAATCCTCACAGGCTCAGAATTGAGGGTGTTACAATCTTAATGACCAAAATCAGCAAGCAACGAGCCATGACTAGGGAGCCGTGCGAGCGTGGGGCAGAGCGAGGGTGCTTTGCAAGCCGGGCGAACCGCGTGCGAGCCACGTGCGAGCCGCGTGTGAGCCGCACGTGGGTGTCTCATGAGCTAGACAAGCCCCGCGAATTGCGCAAGGCGTGAGGCCACGAGAGAGAACTCCCATAAGGAAGAGTCGTGCGTGAGAAAAGGGACACACGATGGAGACTAGCCGCGACGGCGACTATTCCTATGAGTGGCCGACAGTGGCGACGGCAACTATTCCAGCGTCTAGGATTAAGCCCTAGACTCTAATATCATGTGAGAGAAAAGAGCTATTTTTTTTATTCAGAAATTAACAAAAAGAAAAAATGAAATATTCCCACTTGTTCTTGTTAAAGTGATAAGGAATTTGGAGAAAAATCCTCCATCGCACTCCACTTATGTCAAATGTTTGTACCAAACCACGCAATGTTAGTGGTCATAGCCAACACATTATCATCTTGCAGTAAATGTGGGGAAAATTCCAAATAAGGATCTGAAGTGAATCTATTTTCTCAAATAAGAATCCAAAGTAAATTTTGTGTCAAATAAAAACCCGAAGTAGACTCATTATTTCAAATAATGACCCAAAATGAATTTTGTGTCAAATAAGGACATGAAGTGATCAAGTTAATCTCTATTGAAGACCTTAGCTTGCCGGTAGACATTTTACGGTGATTAAAATAGGGGCAATTTTATCAGAAATTTGTGATTGAAAAAAAAAAGAGGAAAACTATATATTAATTAAGTTTAGGTTATTCATTTAGATATTTACGACTCGATTCTTGTCACTCCTTGCCTTGCTCGACTGGCGGAGAATTTGGATCTCCACAAACAAACAAAGAAGCATATGATTTTCTTCTTGTTTTTAAATTTGTGTCTCAACCGGCAGAGAATTTGGGTCTTCGACTTTGTGGAGGATGGGTACAAGAAATGAGGAGACCATAGAAAATCTAGGGGTTCTTTTGTTTCTATTTAAGATTTGTTAAATTTTCCCTAGATTTTTTTTGGACAAAATTGCGGTCATTGGAAATGTTGCAAGCCAAATATTTGGTTGACCAGCAAGCTCAAGTCTCTATTTGGAATTGATTCAACCACTTTATGTCCTTATTTGAGACAATGAGTCTACTTCAGGTCTTTACCTGACACAAAATTCATTTCGGATCATTATTTGAGAAAATTGATCCACTTCGGGTCCTTATTTAAAATTTTCCCATAAATGTGCATGAAAATAGAACATCTGACCTAACTCGTTATCAATATTCAACCACCACTCCCTAGTCTCCAACTTTTTGATAATGCTTTGTAGGATTAGATACAGGTTGCATTCAGTGACTATCTGTATAAATAGAGATAGTCACTGAACTTGAATCACAAGTTCTCTTTTGCCAAAGGCCAACTATGGCTTTCTGTCATCTTCTCTACCTGCTTGTTTTGTTTTCCAGTGTCCATCGCAAGGTCTCTCTTGCCAATGGCCTGTCATCCTGAACTCAATCCCTCAACTTGCAAACCAACATTGTTCAGGTCACTCCCCCCAACGGCCATGACCTTCTTGAGTTGGAAGATCTCACTTTCTGGTACCACTCGTTTTTGCCCAGAACCATACTGCCTCAGAGAAACAGCAGAGTGTGCTTTATTCATACCGGAATGTTATGACTGGTTTCACAGTGAGGCGGACTTTAGATGAAGTCATTGCAATGTAGGACAAACCGAGATTCGTGGTGGCTCACCAAGAGCAAGTGTATTGCCTCCAAACAACACACTATATATATATATATATAGAACATTACTGAATAAAAAAATAGCACTTTTCTCTCACATGATATTAGAGCCTAGGACTTAACCCTAGACGCCGGAACGACGGCCACTCACAGGAATAGTCACCATTGCGGCTAGTCTCCATCGTGTGTCCCTTTTCTCACGCACGACTCTTCCTTATGGGAGTTCTCTCTTGTGACCTCACGCCTCGTTCAATTCGCAGGCTTGTCCAGCTTGCAAGACACCCACGCGCGGCTCGCACGCAGCTGGCACGTGGCACGCACGCGACTTGCACGTGGTTCACCCGACTCGCGAAGCCAAATATTTGGTTGACCAGCAAGCTCAAGTCTTTATTTGGAATTGATTCAATCACTTCAGGTCTTTATTTGAGACAATGGGTCCACTTTAAGTCTTTACCTAACACAAAGTTCATTTCGGATCTTTATTTGAGAAAATTGATCCACTCCGAGTCCTTATTTAGAATTTTCCCATAAATGTGCATAAAAATAGAACTTTTGACTTGACTCGTTATCAATATTCAACCACCACTCCCTAGACTCCAACTTTTTGATAATGCTTTGTAGGATTAGATACAGGTTGCATTCAATGACTATCTGTATAAATAGAGATAGTCACTGAACTTGAATCACAAGTTCTCTTTTGCCAAAGGCCAACTATGGCTTTCCGTCATCTTCTCTACCTGCTTATTTTGTTTTCCAGTGTCCATCGCAAGGTCTCTCTTGCCAATGGCCTGTCATCCTCAACTCAATCCCCCAACTTGCAAACCAACATTGTCTAGGTCACTCCCCCCAACGGCCATGACCTTCTTGAGTTGGAAGATCTCACTTTCTAGTACCACTCGTTTTTGCCAGAACCATACGCCTCGGAGAAACAGCAGAGTGTGCTTTATTCATACCGGAATGTTATGATTGGTTTTGCAGTGAGGCGGACTTTAGATGAAGTCATTGCAATGCAGGACAAACCGGGATTCGTGGTGGCTCACCAGGAGCAAGTGTATTGCCTCCAAACAACACACTATATATATATAGAACATTACTAAATAAAAAAATAGCACTTTTCTCTCACATGATATTAGAGCCTAGGACTTAACCCTAGATGCCGGATCGACGGCCACTCATAGGAATAGTCACCGTTGCGGCTAGTCTCCATCGTGTGTACCTTTTCTCACGCGCGACTCTTCCTTATGGGAGTTCTCTCTCATGACCTCATGCCTCGTGCAATTTGCAGGGCTTGTCCAGCTCGCAAGACACCCACGCGCGGCTCGCACGCAGCTGGCATGTGGCACGCACTCGACTTGCACGTGGTTCACCCGACTCGCGAAGCCAAATATTTGGCTGACCAGCAAGCTCAAGTCTTTATTTGGAATTGATTCAATCACTTCAGGTTTTTATTTGAGACAATGGATCCACTTTAGGTCTTTACCTAACACAAAGTTTATTTCGGATCTTTATTTGAGAAAATTGATCCACTTCGAGTCCTTATTTAGAATTTTCCCATAAATGTGCATGAAAATAGAACTTTTGACTTGACTCGTTATCAATATTCAACCACCACTCCCTAGACTCCAACTTTTTGATAATGCTTTGTAGGATTAGATACAGGTTGCATTCAATGACTATCTGTATAAATAGAGATAGTCACTGAACTTGAATCACAAGTTCTCTTTTGCCAAAGGCCAACTATGGCTTTCCGTCATCTTCTCTACCGCTTATTTTGTTTTCCGGTGTCCATCGCAAGGTCTCTCTTGCCAATGGCCTGTCATCCTCAACTCAATCCCCCAACTTGCAAACCAACATTGTCTAGGTCACTCCCCCCAACGGCCATGACCTTCTTGAGTTGGAAGATCTCACTTTCTAGTACCACTCGTTTTTGCCCAGAACCATACTGCCTCAGAGAAACAGCAGAGTGTGCTTTATTCATACCGGAATGTTATGATTGGTTTTGCAGTGAGGCGGACTTTAGATGAAGTCATTGCAATGCAGGGCAAACCGGGATTCGTGGTGGCTCACCAGGAGCAAGTGTATTGCCTCCAAACAACACACTATATATATATAGAACATTACTAAATAAAAAAATAGCACTTTTCTCTCACATGATATTAGAGCCTAGGACTTAACCCTAGACGCCGGAACGACGGCCACTCACAGGAATAGTCACCATTGCGGCTAGTCTCCATCGTGTGTCCCTTTTCTCACGCACGACTCTTCCTTATGGGAGTTCTCTCTTGTGACCTCACGCCTCGTTCAATTCGCAGGGCTTGTCCAGCTCGCAAGACACCCACGCGCGGCTCGCACGCAGCTGGCACGTGGCACGCACGCGACTTGCACGTGGTTCACCCGACTCGCGAAGCCAAATATTTGGTTGACCAGCAAGCTCAAGTCTTTATTTGGAATTGATTCAATCACTTCAGGTTTTTATTTGAGACAATGGATCCACTTTAGGTCTTTACCTAACACAAAGTTTATTTCGGATCTTTATTTGAGAAAATTGATCCACTTCGAGTCCTTATTTAGAATTTTCCCATAAATGTGCATGAAAATAGAACTTTTGACTTGACTCGTTATCAATATTCAACCACCACTCCCTAGACTCCAACTTTTTGATAATGCTTTGTAGGATTAGATACAGGTTGCATTCAATGACTATCTGTATAAATAGAGATAGTCACTGAACTTGAATCACAAGTTCTCTTTTGCCAAAGGCCAACTATGGCTTTCCGTCATCTTCTCTACCTGCTTGTTTTGTTTTCCAGTGTCCATCGCAAGGTCTCTCTTGCCAATGGCCTGTCATCCTCAACTCAATCCCCCAACTTGTAAACCA
Organism: Eucalyptus decipiens; assembly: GCA_014182575.1. NCBI lineage: Eukaryota > Viridiplantae > Streptophyta > Magnoliopsida > Myrtales > Myrtaceae > Eucalyptus > Eucalyptus decipiens. Next base: position 29,697,329 of record CM024610.1, on the reverse strand, counting down.
ACATTGTCCAGGTCACTCCCCCCAACGGCCATGACCTTCTTGAGTTGGAAGATCTCACTTTCTGGTACCACTCGTTTTTGCCCAGAACCATACTTCCTCAGAGAAACAGCAGTGTGCTTTATTCATACCGGAATGTTATGACTGGTTTCGCAGTGAGGCGGACTTTAGATGAAGTCATTGCAATGCAGGACAAACTGGGATTCGTGGTGGCTCACCAGGAGCAAGTGTATTGCCTCCAAACAACACACTATATATATAGAACATTACTGAATAAAAAAATAGCACTTTTCTCTCACATGATATTAGAGCCTAGGACTTAACCCTAGACGCCAGAACGACGGCCACTCACAGGAATAGTCACCGTTGCGGCTAGTCACCATCGTGTGTCCCTTTTCTCACGCACGACTCTTCCTTATGGGAGTTCTCTCTTGTGACCTCACGCCTCGTGCAATTCGCAGGGCTTGTCCAGCTCGCAAGACACCCACGCACGGCTCGCACACAGCTGGCACGTGGCACGCACGCGACTTGCACGTGGTTCACCCGATTCGCGAAGCCAAATATTTGGCTGACCAGCAAGCTCAAGTCTTTATTTGGAATTGATTCAATCACTCCAAGTCCTTATTTGAGACAATGGGTCCACTTTAGGTCTTTACCTAACACAAAGTTCATTTCGGATCTTTATTTGAGAAAATTGATCCACTTCGAGTCCTTATTTAGAATTTTCCCATAAATGTGCATGAAAATATAACTTTTGACTTGACTCGTTATCAATATTCAACCACCACTCCCTAGACTCCAACTTTTTGATAATGCTTTGTAGGATTAGATACAGGTTGCATTCAGTGACTATCTGTATAAATAGAGGTAGTCACTGAACTTGAATCACAAGTTCTCTTTTGCCAAAGGCCAACTATGGCTTTCCGTCATCTTCTCTACTTGCTTGGTTTGTTTTCCAGTGTCCATCGCAAGGTCTCTCTTGCCAATGGCCTGTCATCCCCAACTCAATCCCCCAACTTGCAAACCTAGATTTTCCAAGTCACTCCCCCCAATGGCCACAACCTTCTTGAGTTGGAAGATCTCACTTCCCGGTACCACTTGTTTTTGCCCACGAACTATACTGCCTCAGAGAAACAGCAGCGCGTGCTTTATTCATACTGGAATGTTATGACTGGTTTCGTAGGGAGGCTGACTCTAGATGAAGTCATTGCAATGCAGAACAAACTGGGATTCGTGGTGGCTCACCAAGAGCAAGTGTATGGCCTCCAAACAACACACAGGGCGTGCTTTATTCGTAAGGGTAAAATAATCTTTAGGAGCTTTAGGGTTTATTTTATGTGTATATATATAGAACATTACTGAATAAAAAAAATAGCACTTTTCTCTCACGTGATATTAGAGCCTAGGGCTTAACCCTAGATGCCGGAACAGTTGCCGTTGCCACCGTCGGCCACTCACAGGAATAGTCGCCGTCGCGGCTAGTCTCCATCGTGTGTCCCTTTTCTCACTCACGACTCTTCCTTACGGGAGTTCTCTCTTGTGATCTCACGCCTCGTGCAATTCATAGGGCTTGTCTAGCTCGCGAGACACCCATGCACGGCTCACATGCAGCTGGCACGTGGCACGCACGCGGATTGCACGCGGTTCGCCCGACTCGCAAAGCACCCTCGTGCGGCTCGCTCAGCCCCACGCTTGCACGGCTCCCTAGTCGTGGCTCGCTGCTTGCTGATTTTGGTCATTGGGATTGTAACACCCTCAATTCCAAGCTTTTGAGGATTGGTCATAAGGTCTTAAAAGGATTGATCATGGGCCATTGTCCATGGGATCGGTCAGTAAGGAACCAAGGATCGATCATGGTCCGACCGATCGACCAACTGACTAGTCACGAACTAGTCGAGTTGTCAGCACCAAAAAGAAGTAAATTTATGAAACTAAAATTGGGAAAATAAAAAAGCGGTCAAAGGATTTCTTCGCCTTTTGAATCTATTGAAGGGGCAAAACTCGGTCACCTTAATTTGTATGGTCATTTTGGTCTTTTGAATTGTTCACGAGAAAATGAATTATGCCTAGAAAAAGCACATTATAACCTCTCTCTTTTTCTTAACCAAAAATTGAAACAAAAATAAATTATTCAGAATTTCTTAGTTATTTAAAAAATTTGAAAAATGAAGAAATTATACGAAAAATTTACGAAGAAAATTATACGATTTTGCATAGAAACCCAACGGATAAGACGTAGTCGCTCGCGCGCCTCCCACTCCCTAATGCGGTGGGCCAGTGGCTACGCCCATCAACCTCAACCCCCTCGCGCACGTTAGCGCGGTGCCTCCGCCGCCCCGCTCTCTCGGCGGCCCGCAGCGCGGTGGTGGCGGCGGCAGTGGTGGTGGCGGCAGCGCAGTCCGACGCGGAAGGAGCCCTCCCACTCGCGGTGCATGTCGCCGCCGCCATCGTCGTCCTCCCCGGAGTGGCGGGAGAGCAGGCGGTCGCTCTCCTTCTCTCTCCTGCTCGCTCACCTGGTCGCCGCACCCGACCGTACGCCCCTCTTCGTCTCCCGACTCCATGCGATTTCGCTCGGAAGTTCATCGATCGTCGTCTGTTGAGCTCGGTCTCGGATGGTTCGTAATTTAGGGAAGTTGAGCTGAGCAAAACCTGGCATTTCGTCGATTCTGGTGCCTGATTCGACGAATGAACTCAGGATTTTCATGGTGTTATGGCGTCTTGGCGTATTGTTTCGGTATAGCTTAAGCGATTTAGGTGTTCCGTGGCCGATTCTAGTAGTCTTTATGCCGAGTTTGACTACAGATATGACATATATGAATTGCATTATCATTGTGATGAGAGCCTTTTGAAGTGTTTTCAGAGGAGATAACTGAAGAGCGGTTTATTTCATGGCCTTGTGGATCCAAAATTTATGCAATTTGGTCCTTAAAGGAGCAAATTGAAAATGAATTTTATCCTATTTAAAATAAATTGGCCAATTAAGGTACAATTAATCAAACCTCATAAAAAAATAAAAAAAACTAATCAAACCTTATGAACATAATCTAGGGATCTTTTATTGACCTAATTGAATGATTAACGTGAAATGCAACGGGTCAAAATCATGGATGCCTTGAATTGGTCCTAAATAGCTAAAATTGTTAAATTTGCAATTTAATGGGCCAAATTGCAAATTAACTAAAATTGAATTCAATTAGTATCACAATTACCCTATCTAATGAACTACCCATATGTAAGATCACTTATTGCATTCAAATTGAGCTTGAATTGAAACACTCGAGCTTATGTCATCGATGGATCTAGATCTAATATTAAAATTGGACCTAGTTTATGAAATTAAACCATAACAATGAATGGATCAATTCAAATTTTGTTGATTGAAGCTTAATTGCTTGACTTTCTTATGCTTGGGAGGATAAAATTCTCCAAATTGATTAGTTTTGGTATGACTTTCTCAAAATCGATTTTGAATTTGGATTTATCTTAAGAAAATGAGTGAGAAATAATCATCTATTCGCAAGTTATGAATGATCGATTTTAGTCCCCGGATTAGGACTTAAAACGGCGATTCGCAGTTTGACTCGACAAATCGCGAAATTGAATTTGCAAGTAGATCTTAAACAGTCCCTAAACCAAATGTCAAAAAAGGAATTACACCTAATTATGATTAAAATAAAAGTAATTTCATTTTTTGTTGATTTAGAACTTAAAGCTAAAAAAATTCATCAATCAAGGGTCCCTAATTGAATTTTGTGAAATTTTCAACACAAAAGTCAAATTGACATTAAAAAAAAAATGTATTTGTGCATTTTTTTTAATTTTTTCCATCTTTTTGTCAAAAGTTTGATAAAAAATCAACCATTTAATTGACTTTTCCTAAAATGTTGATTTTTTTGGTCAAATCTTTGAATTTTTAAGAAATTGATTTGACCAAAAGTAAAAATAAATCTAAATTGATTTTTGTTAGTAAAAAGTTAAATTTTGATTTGGTATTAACTTTTGGTCAAAGGGTTGACCAAAGAGTCAATATGAAAGTAAACTGTTTGACTTTTCGTGCATTTCTTGAAAATGAGCTAGAAATTTCTTAAAAACAACAATGCAAATGAAAGAAATAAAAAACGACACTTTTTGGCCAAGAAATGGGGCTCCATTGCAACTAGAAACCCAAATCTCAATTTTTTAACTTTTAATGACGCGTCGACTAAAAATCAGGTATCGACAATAATCATCTCTAATCATTTTTATCAAGGTATGTTCACACATTCTCAGTCATATTTCTCTTTACCAAACCGTTCATGAGAGTAGTATAGTTATATGAGCTTGGCTTAGTAAAGTTTTCTTTCATTTTATCAAACAATTCGCTAGTTCCCAAAAGTCGTCCATTTCCAGCATAAGCATTTATCGTCATCATGTATATAGTTTAATCATATCCACCCCATCCTCAAGCATTCTCCTTAAAAGGTCTTCTGCCTCAGAAATTCTCTTTTTACTGCTTACAAAACCTATAATGCAGTCATCCATGGCGACACTGGCTTTGGTCCTCTCTCACTAATTTGGTCCATGAAACGATAAGCTGACTGCAAATTCCCTTACTTGCAACAACCATTTATCAATATTAACTAAATTTCCGAGTCTGGAACTGTCCCAAGTGGATATCCCCAACGACCAAGTGACAGATGAACACGTTTTTTTCTTTTCCCATCCCTCGTAATCTGAACAAATATTTTCTTTCTCTCCCGATCCAAATTCTTGAATTGCAAGGACTGCTTATAGCCACTAATTATTGTTATCATGACCACCAAGAATATACTAAGTGATATTCCTAGTCCAGTCATACATTCCCTTTGGCCATCCTTATGTAGAATCCCAACATCGATAGAAACCACATCATTAAGCATAAGAACAGGGAGTGTTAGATCTTGCACAGCTTCGCACACAAATGTTAGAAATGATCTCGCAGGTTTCTCTGTGAATCGATTAAAGCCGTGGATCCTTTGCCCAACAGATATTGAAGATTTCAAGGATGGCTCCTTTGTGTAGATGCCTTCATGAAGAGAAACCAAAACTTAACTTGCGATCCCTTGAACTCCACCAAGAAGTTTCAAACACTTTTTGTCATGCCCCCATATAATAGATGTGAGTTCTTCTGGTTGAGTACCAAAACTTGCGTCCTTGATTTTATCAGAGAGCTTGTTTTCAAGCAGGCCACCAGCATCAATGAACTATAAAGCTGTTATGAATATAAACTCCAACTTGTATCTTTTTATTCTACTAAAATCTCCTGTGTTCTCCAATAAACAATTTCCTCATCATTGTAGCTGCTTACCACAAAGAAAAACTTCAGATAACGTATCTAAGTGCTAATGAGCAATACCTATACTCAATATCTCATTATCCACTAAACTTTGACCTTCCTCCATATCTTAGAAAATAAAAAGCTCCTTAAATCCATAACCTAAAAAAAAAAACTTCAAAACCGAGCGCAAAACAGCCAGTGCAAACTTTGGAGGAAGGAAGAATCCAGAGTTTCGTCTTTGGATTCGGTAGAGATGCCACCTAAACTCATAATCTCTCGAACCACTACGGCTCTTTCGCTCTTTAAAAGGGAACCAATGATCACTTGGGCCTAAAACAAAACATATGTCCTAGCACCTAACAAAAGACTAATGCGTTATAGGCTAACGCACAACTTCACAATGTTCCATAAACTATACACCCAAATATCATGATCTTAGTTCTAATACCAAAAGATGTCACACCCCAAATCCTAGCAAAAAAGGGGAATGATACGGCCATCCTTCAATAGAAAGGATGCAACCTCTAACCACCCAAACCCAACTCTCAGATGTCCTCGCGGATATTGCGCTCACTCTATAAGTTGCTTATTGAGGGACCTGAAAAGATTGGGAAGGAGAAGAGTGAGTAACCACAACTCAGTAGATAGTACATATCTTCTTGACAGATTAAGTCTCCACATTACACATTTGAAACTCAAAGAGCATAAGATTGCTTGTTATTTATGTAGAATTTCAAGCCAAGGTGGAGATTTATTTAGTATGTCTTGAATTTTTTATGGGCTTCGGCCAACATTAGGGCTTGAGGGCAATATAGATATTGTTTTTCTCAAATTATTAGGTTAAGAAGTTGAGACAAAAACAATATTAGTTTTTCAGAGTCACCTTTTGTAATCCTTGAATTTCAATATCGGATTTTGCTTCTCCTTTTCCTGTGATTTTTCCTGCAAAAATTTCCACATAAATCCGGTGTTCTTTTATTCTTCTCAATTTTAATTTCGTTATGGTTTCTACATTTGCCATAACAAAACCAATCGTTAAAACTTAACCTTGAAGAAATGTTTGAATACCCACTACAACTTCATGGGATTATCCCCCGAAGTAAACCACTCTTGAGTAATCTCCTCTGTGTTACCCATCCGCAATAACTACTACACAAAAAAGACATGTCTTTGAAAGGCTCCCATCACAAGGATAATGCAAATTCAAATATTTCATATCTAGAGTGAAAACTGCGCATAAAGACTATTAGAATCGGCCATGAAACGCCTAAAATAAGCTATACCAAACGATATGCCAAGTCGGCACATTTTAGACTAGAGTGCAATTGAAGTAATTGAGCTTCAATTTGGCTGGTTGAGATTCAACTGAAAATATGAGTCTAGCTTGTGGTCTCGCTTCAATAGGAATTCAATGAATTTGAATATTTTATGCACAATTAGTCGACTTAAGATAGCCCAATTGCATTTCATTTGAACCAATTCATATAGAAATATTTGATTTCATTTAAATCGGGCAAAACCAGAAAAAATATAACAAAATTCGGACAAAAAGTCAACCTAATCAACGTGGCATTGACCTGCGTTGACCAGATTTGACATGCGTTGACCTTTGTTGACCGGCGAATTTTTCCGGCCATCTTTTGGCCGAAAACCACCATCTACTGGCCCACTTCATGGCCAATGCATCTGCACCCTTAATTTTCAAATTTCCAATTTTGTTTCTGATTTTACAAAATTCGCAAATCGACCCCCCATATTATGAAAATTGCAAAAAAAAGACCCCAATTAGTACACGATTGTTCATCATCCGTTTGTCAAGAATGCATCATGGCCTTTGAAATAGACCTGTGCTCAATTAGGGTTCTCTCAACAAATTTAACAAACCAATTAGCTAGGGAGATCCAACCCTAGCCCTTGGATATTAATCCAAGGGCTAAGATATGATCTTGCCCTAAACTTTATAACTTTCTCTCCAAAATTAAGGGGGCCTCATTTTTCAGATCTACTTTCTCTCACTAGTCTCTCTCTGCATCTCTCTCTCGGTCTCTCTAAACCCAAGCCGAAGGAACAAGTTTACAGGAACCCGCAAGAAGAAACCCCATTAATTCTCTATGGCAGAAGACTTTGGGGGGCTTTTTCGCTGCAATTTTCTCTACTCACTCTCTTTCTTCTCATTGACTTTCCTTTGGTCGGTTCAATGGAAAGCAAAAGAGAGAACTTTATTCATTCTCTCATTCATGGATTTTCACGAACACACACGGACTTGTTCTCATCTTCATGGGGTCATCCCCGAAGCTTGACATCTGGAATGAAGTAGATGCACGCTTGCACATAAACAAGCTCGATCAGATGAAGATTCATCTCTTCGGACTCTCCATTACTTGATCATAGCAGCAAGACCGAAGCTAAGTCTTCTTTCCTATTCTCTAGTTTTGACTTTGATGCGATCGATTAGTTGATTTTCCTAGCGATTTTAGTATACCATGATAGTTTATTCTCGGATCATGCTTTGATCTTGATCAGTTTCCTTTTAGCAGATTTTGTTGATTCAATTTCACTGATTTTGTTGAAGAAGGGGGCTGAGAAAACGCATCTACATTGCGACTCCAAAGAGGCATATATGATCTTCAAATCGGCTGCCGAGAAGTTCATTCAAGGAGCTCGTGGATCACAAGTTTCATTTCTCGGAACCATTTCTGAGATCATAGCAGCAAGATTGAAGTGATATTATGCTATTGCGATGGCTTCATCTTGAATTGTACCTTGATTATAATTAGTGCATAATTGAATGCAAACGTTCTTCATTTTCCAGAAGTTCCAAAAACGAAATTGAAGCATTGAAGCTAAGTGTTTGATTTACTTTTTTCTGCTTTGGTTAAGGAGTGTTATTAGATTCAGATCCTCCACATGTTCTTTGCCGGTTCATTATGAGTCAAGGTAAGTGCGATAAAACTCTTTTTAATAGCATCCGATGAGGCGAGAGATTCTCATGTCGTGACTCATGGTCGACAATGAAGGTTCAGGGCCAGGATAGATGCTTATATGATCTGGAATTGATTGTAGTTGGATGCTGAGATTATGTGATTTTCGAGTTTGGATGAGTGACTTTTGTTTTGGCTTGACTGATGCCTTAGATGAGTTTATTTCAATTAGAGTCCTCTTAGGATTAGATAATAGACATCCTGAACTTCGAAACGATAGCTCCCACGAAGTTATGTTTTTGTGTAGCACTTCGTACTTTACCACCATATATCAATGGTACAAGGCTTTAGAGATGGTTTCCATAAAATTACGTTATCATATAGCACTTAGTCATTTTCCAACACATATTAATGGTACAAGGCTCTATAAGCGGCTCCCATGAAATTATGTTATCTTGTAGCACTTAGTCATTTACCGATCCACATTACAAATGGATTCTTAGATCAAAACATAACTTTTCACAAATCAATTCAGAATCCATATCATACATCGGTTTCTCATACCATTTCAAAATTCATTTCATAACCTAGTAACATTTCGAAATGTCTTTCCCATTGAATGTTTCCCAAATTATCAAAGAACCCATTCCATAAATCAATTCTTATATATATATATATATATATTTAAACTTTCATGACACATTCCATAAAACATTTCTCAAACCATTCTCAAATGAATAAAATGTAGTAAATGCCCCTTCCATTACTTTTGCCTTTTAGCCAAATCATGAATCGCATATAATATACCTCATACTTTTCATTTTTGAATTATGAGTTTCCAAATTCAAAAAGGAGATAGAACCACTCACTCAGGATCGCCTATGACCAAACAACAAGGTTCCCTTGAATCAACGAACTTGCGATCCTATCATTTATGTGAGAAATAATGTCAAAATCATGTAAAATGCTATTTCAACTATGGGCTTACGTAAGCTAAACTTAAATTTTAACAAAATAATTCCCACACGTCAACAAATCGTTTACCCAAAGCAATTATTCGAATCTAAATGCATCGCAAAACTCGCACAGGCAATTTTAAAATCTCGCTCCCACAATATCGTTGCTTCAAATCAATGACTGTCAAGCCCCATGACTTTACAATGCCACAATCCACCATTACCAAGAATTGGACTTCAAGGCTCGATTTTCACAAAACTTTGAATATACAACCTAACTCTAAGAACTATTCCGATTGGATGAACAAGGGGCACGAATACTTACCGAGTGTTGCATTATGAAATCGAATCGGCTTGAGGAGGCGTTTGCGGCGAGTACCCCTCTTCCTGTCTTCCCCTTTCTTCTTCTTTCTTTCTTTCCTCTATTTCTCTCTTTTCTCTTCCCTGCTCCTTGCGCGGGCCCTCGGTTAAAAAGAGAGGAGCCGAACGTTCCTTCCCCCCTTTTTCTCTTGTTCTTTGACTTTCAGCAGTTCCTTTTATTTTATTTTTCTTACTTTTCTCTCTTTCGACTTGGTCAAAACCCAAGCATATTTTACAGTAAACACCAAGTTGGGTGTTTTCATGCTTTTCTAGAAGGATTTCTGAGGCATTTACAATGCACTAAGAAGTCAAAGGTATCGAGAGGGAATGGGTAAGAGTCCACAAGAAGAAGTAATCCCGCTGGAGGCCAAAGATGAGGCATCATGTTGGGATGAAGCAACCGAGTTGAGGGCGGACAAAGCTAAAGTTGCGTGGTTAAAGGGCATTGATAAAAGTCTCAAAACACATTAATCACTAATCAAAATTAACAAGTTGTGCTTTCGATAAATCATGTATGTTATCTGGTAAGCTCTCTTTTTTGCTCATTTCTCCTCAATTGCTTAATTTTTTGTGATGCATGACGTTTGTTGTAAATCTAGACCTTCCGCAAATAATTACTAGTGCATGCAAGATGGGATTTCACACAGAAAAATCACACATTGATCAAGCGTACATAGTAAAATCATCATCTCTCAAAACCAGATCCAGCATATAGAATTGTATTGCTTCAAATAATTATTTGTTTTATTTATTATTTCAAATGGATTCATAAGCTATATAATTCAGGATTACAGTTTCCCCGCTTATCCAACCATAGGCTCTTGAACGACGTTGTCCTTGTCATTGATATAAACATATACTCGATTACAGCAAAAAACGGGAATCCCATATTCTTTTCCCACTTTAATCAGTATCACCGTCACTAATGCATTATCCTTCTCAATCACCGCCTTCGCTTTCTCCCCATTTTGTCCCACCAACTCAGGCCACCGGACGCGGACTTGTATCTTTGGATCTGCAATAAATCATTTATCGACCTCAATCTCAGATTATGTTGTCATATTCAACTTATATTTCATGCCTCTATCATCCATGCGCACTACTAAATTTCCTATTCTCAGAAGTCCAAACGACTTATGGTACCTTAAGAGTTGATGTAAATTAGCAATATCGTAAGCTGGAAACAGAAAAACAGAAGGAGCACAAGCCTCATGGAGCGTACCAAAACAACATTCGGAACGATCGCAATCCCACACAGAATGACAAGGTGGATAAGGGTATTTGGTCATATCCCCCATGCTTCTGATCTTCCTTGTAAGAAAGCAAGAAGTAAATTCAATAAATGCTTTGGCTACTATCATGAACTCTAAAAGGAAATCAATCCCTTGTAACCATCTAAGTAGTGCAAGTAAACCGACGTCCAAGTAAAGCAAGTAATCTCGTTCTAATAACTCTCATTAAGATGGGAGGATTACGATGATTGTATTTCTGAAAAAGCAAAACAAAGTTAAATAATTTACGGTAAGGCATTAATTGAGATTCTACAAACACCTAGCTAATCTCGTGTGTATGGCAGTCGACGTGTGTCCAACACTGTTAAATTCGATGGGATTGCTTCTATAGAACATTAGTTGGTGAACCTCATAATTAGACCCCAAAACATTCATTGAGGGACAAACCCCATATTCCCATGACAAAAAAAGCTACATTAATTGATTATTCCATGCTAAAATAACACGGAATAACATCTAGTTTACAAATTTTCTCGACATTTGTAACGGTTCAATACGATTGCTATTGCAACCTAAATTTCGGGTACACCACTTAAAATTAGGTTAATGGACTACTAAATTTAACTTAGCTTGGCCTCTCCCAAATCCATATCAATTCGCAACTTATATTCAAATATTTAGCATGCAAAAGGAAGTTGCCATTAATCAATTTACGGTAGATCGATTAAACACATAAGTAAAATAATTGGAGAATTATTTTACTTGTACGAACCAAAGACTTTAGGTACGGGGACTTGGTTACACTACTTTTCTAATGCCTTTTTGGTACCTTTATATTTTTATTTCGAAAAAAATAGTTTGTAAACAACTTGAATTAATTTTAATTCACTTTCCTAACATGTGTATCATGTGGGTACGCAAACTACCAATTTAACATCTAGATAAAACAACGAATGAATTATATGACTTACCTCATGGCATTGAAAACATCTGCATTGTTAGATCATAATTCAGATCAGCAATCCTAGATATGATTTTTAATTAACACGCAATCACTGAATTTTTATTTTCACTTATTTAATGAGAATCTAATCTATATGCAATGTTACTAATCTAACATGAAATGACATAACTATATGACGTGAGCAAAGTAATTTTTTGTGTTTTTTTAATGAGCTGCAATCTATCCTAAAGAATAAAATTAATTCTAAGACAATTATTTTTGGTATTTTTTCATGAAATTCGAAACTAAAGAAATGCAATAATTAAATGTGCAATCTAAATTAATCTAAATGACCTAATTCTAATGAAGAGCAATTTCTAATTAAATGAACCTAGCAAAATATTAAATGACGTGTATTTCATGAATCTAATTATATATGACATGTGCGTGATTTTTTGTATTTTTTTAATGAAAATTCGTAATTAAAATTGCTAAAAATAAAAATTTAACTAAAGTGTGATATTATCTATTCTAGAAACCCTCTGCATTTTTTTTTTTTAAATCTAACTAATCTATCATGTAATCAATTCTAATATACATGAAATGCAAATGCAATTTTTTTTGTATTTCCAAGATAAACAAAACCATTAAGAGATAAACACCAAATTATCCATCTAAAGCCTTATACATATAATAAAAATTTATGTGTGGTTGCGAATCGAGGTGGTACATTAGGAATTTCAACCATGAATCGAGAAATATTTCAAACAATTAGACAAAATATAAAAAATTAAAACATGATAAAATAAATTTACCTAGTAAAATAAATCTACCTAATAAAATAAAATAAATATTTACCTAAATTTGAATTTTTCCAAAATCCGAACGTAGAATGGACCAACGATGGAGGCTCGGCGTGGCACGGCTCACGGACGGTGGCTGTGGTGGTGGGTCGCCGAGGGGGTTGGTCGCCGGCGTTCGGAGCTCCGGCGAGGGACAGCAACCGGCGGATCAGCAGCGAAACAGGGGAGTCCGGCGTCACAGGGCCGCAGGGCAGTCGTTCGGGGAAGCTCGGAGCAGGCGCGGTGCCGGATCAGGCGGGACAGGGGCGGCACCCGGGCAGGAGCAGCGTCGGTCGCCGGTCGAAGCAGAGGCGGAGCTAGGCGGCTCGGGCGGCTCACGGACAAAGCAGGGAGGAGCTGGCTCGAGATCTGCTGGGGCGCGGGCAGAACCGGAGAAGAAGTGGGGTCACAGGCAGCAGCTTCGAGCGGGCGGAGCAGATCAGCGGCAACGTCGCAGGGGCGCGGTTCGCGGCGTCACAGGCAGAGGCGTTGTCGCTCGGGCGGCGCAGATGGCGAAACTGCAGGGGGCGTCGGAGCAGAAGCGGGTCGGAGGTCGCGGGTCGTCACAACCACAGCAGGGCGACGAGCGGCGGCGCGAGATCGTGGGTGGTGCTCGCACGGGGGGGCCGGCGGTGCGGTGGTCCGGCTGCTGGTGCGCCGATGCGAGCAGCAAGTGCCGAGGAAGACAGTGAACATTAGTTGTCCCCTCACACCCGTGTTTGTACTTTTGCTTCTGCTTTTTCCTTTTGCACGTTTCCCCCTTTGCTTTTTCCTTTTCCTGACTCTTCCTCCAGTTTCTTTCTTTTCTTCTGTTTCTCTTCGAAAGGAAAACACCACGGAAAAGCCTTTTTTTTTTTTTTTTTTTTTGGTCGGTGGAAAAGCCTTCTTCTCTTCTTCTGTTTTTGGCAATTTTTCTTTAACTCAAGAGAAAACTAAGAAAAAACCCCCCTTTGCCTAGTGATCCGAAGAAAAACCCCTTGATGTGGTCGTGTATTTCTATTGTGTGGCCTCCCGAAACCCTACGCGAACAACCTATTTATAGGTCAATAATTAAGGTTTTAATTTTTCTAATTCGATATCAACGAAGATTTCTTTTCTGAACGCAATATTTGCTCACACTTGCCCTATCTGAACATTTCTCGGAAAAATGTCAAATCTCTATTTTTCATGAGCTAATAATATTCGATCATTAAAAAAAAAAATCTTTTGTCAATTTGCTCGCTTTGTGAGCTTAGCTCGATCTATCAATTTAAAGCTTAGAACCACCGATTCGAATTCATTTGTCATCGGTCAAATGTAAATGCAAATTAAATAAATGTACTCAAAATTATATGCTATGCAATTATTTTTTTTTAGGGGTTAAAAATTAATCCATAATTTTTGTGTCATAAATAACTAAATGGGTTGCCCAAAATTTAGGTGTCAACAATCACCTTTAATTATTTAAGTAAAAACAAACTGCAAAGTTTAAATAACTATTAAAGAAAATAGCCTTCATTTTGAAAGGTACATAATTGTAATGGGAGAGTCATTTTCCAACATCCGACGTGACAAATTATGGTTGACCGAGATAAATTATAGAAAAGATCACTTACAAACCGATAAAAAGTGCCGTGTGGAGATATGACTTGAATTACTTGTGTAATAATCAAATAACCACTTGATGTTGGGACTCGATCTCGCCGCCCTCCCTCATCATCACGAGAAGAGAAAATGGGGAAAGGTCGAGTTTAGGGGTACTTAATCACGAGAATTCCCTCACGGCTCGCGGTCCAAAAGACATCATCACCTCGCCTTTCGAATCAAGCCTCTTGTGAGTTCCCCTCCATGAGATCGTGAGATCTCCCAAGCTCGTACCCCGCATGACAGCGGAGTGTCACGATCTATACCCACACGAGCAACACACCTTAGAAGAAGGGGTCACGTGTGAATATCAAATTTAAGGATACCTTTATCATGGTAGCCCTCTCGACAGTATGCCTCACCCATAAGGATGGCATCACTTCATCCTTTGAGGTACTCTCATATCAAGTATACTAAAACATGGTGAGTTTCATCGAAACTCATACCCTGCGCGATGGGTTTAGTTATACGGCCTAGTTGTTTAAGACAACCTAAAAATAAGACGGGAGTCGCCACTAGCCTCATTTTGGGAGTTGGCTAAAAAGTCCAATCGAGAGTTGGGAGTGTTCCCTCGATTTATGTGTAACAAAATATCTAAGTTCAGGGATTTGGGTTACGCTAATATTTCTATTAGCGTCCTTTTGGTACCTAAATAGTACGTTATGTTTTCCTAACATGTCAATGCGTTTCTCTTTACATTTTCGGGATCATTAGTTCTAAACTAAGCAATCATGCGCGATTGGTCATTTTCATTATATTTTATTTCTAGAATAATAAGAAAAGAAAGCAATCAATGGAATTGAAATTATAAGATAGTAAGTAAACAATCAAGGAAAACAATAAATCTACCATACAATCCTAGAAAATATAAAAGAGAGACATAATTGAAAAAAAGATGAAAGAAAGAGAGAAAACTCGCAATTTGTCGGGCTTTATACAATAAATGGAACCCGAGACATATGTCGGGGAAATGAATGGTACATGATAATGGTCGGAATGGACAACGACCTCCAATGTTTTCACACTTTCTTAATCTTTCGGGTCCAAATTTAAACCTAACATAAGAAACTTATAACTAGGTGCATACAATAGAAAGAAATAAACATGCACATCAAAACAATCAAAAGTAAGACATCATGTCAAAATCAATCATTTAAAGAGAGAACTACACTATCAGTGCCATAAGTTGTGTACGACGCTCACTTTGGTGCCAAAAGTTTCCGTCGGATCACTTAAGCGCCAAATCGGAAGAAAAACGATCACTTTGGTGCCACCGGTGACAGATTCTAGCCAAAAATGATCACGTGACTTTTATATTTAAAAATAAAATAAAAAAATCGACAAGGCCTTTAAACGACGTTGTTTTCCGTCCTCCTTAAGAAAACGACATCGTTTTGCCGTCCTAAGTGAATGGCCTCGAGAAAATGATGTCGCACAACTCATTTGGGTTTTTATTTTATTTTATTTGGGGATTGAAATTAAGGTTTTTTTGTTCGATCCTCGCCCAACGCCAGTTGCCGTCGCTCAACCTCCGTTGTAGTAGCATCGTGTCCCAATCTCGGTAACCGGGACTGTGTCTAGCAGCTTCGAGTGGGCATGGAGGGCGAGCCTCTGGTAGCTCTGGCCTTTGATCGCCAGCCAACGGCGACACACAAGGGAGCATCGGCCCCAGTCGCTAGAGCCTAGGTACTGGAAAACGCAGGCCAGACACTCATCGAGGAGATTAGAGATGGAGAGGGAGAGATCAGGGGCGGCGCACTCGTCGGGGGCCTCCTCGAGCACTGGCCAGATCACGGCCTTCGACTTGGCCGCTAAGTGGCTGTCGTCGAGGTCAGGGTCGAAGTCGCAACCGCTGAGCGCGGGGGCCGTTGAGGACGACGATTGGCTCATCGTCAGTGGCTTATCTTCTCTCTCTCTCTCTCTCTCTCTCTCTCTCTCTCTCAATTTGGGGATTTAGGGTTTTGAATTGGAGGAGAGACAACAAACGACATCATTTTGTTATTTAAATGCTGATTGTACTCCCCGGCGAGCCACATCAGCTTCAAATATTAATAAAAAAAGTATCACATCGGATTTCCGACCAACTAGATCGGAGTTGGCACTAAAGTGATCGTTTTTCAAAATTTTTGGCACTTAAGTGATCCGATAAAAACTTTTGGCACTAAAGTGAGCGCCGTACACAACTTATGGCACTGATACTGTACTTTTCCCTCATTTAAAGGAAGAGCAATACGAAATTACAACTTATGGCACTGATACTGTACTTTTTCCTCATTTAAAGGAAAAGCAATACAAAAGTCAAATTTTGGGGTCTCGAAGTTGACCTTTGTTTTTCATACGAGGGTCCCACTAAGACACTTACCTAATCCTTTTTTTTTGGTGACTTATAGCAATTGTTGACCAATTGTGTTTTTGCATAGCCAATAATGCTTATAAGTCCCCTAATCAAGTGATCTACGTAATCCTAGGGTTTTCCCTCAATATCGTACATCGACCCTACCATTCATCTAAAAGTCAAATGCATTGTGAAAATTTAAACATGCATGCAGGTCTTTTGAACTTTCAAGCATGAAAGTGAACCATCAGCGGGTCATTTATTACCAAGGGCATGCGCCAATCACAAATACAAATAGTTTCTAATGCATGATAGGATTATATGTATGGGGGGGGTACATGTGACATTTAAAAAAAAAAAAACGTATCTCGAAATCATTCATGAAAAGTTTTGAGACAAAGTGATGTCTCAGCTATGAAATGCATTCAATTGCTAAGGTTAGCCTGGGGTTTGCATAAATACACTCACAAGTATTGCAGGCATTATGAAGACAATTCAAACCGTGACTTTTACGATGTCAAATCATGATTTTTAAAAAAGGTTTGAAAATATTTAAAATTAAGAAATATCTAGGCTATGGAATACATTCAATTGTCAAGGTTAGCTCGGGACTCGCATAAATACACTCAAAGCGTCGCAGGATTTTAAATATGGTCAAAACCACGATTTTTCCTTAAGCCAAATTAAGTTTTGGAGAAGAACTTTTTTATAAATTGTTTTTTTGAAACATCACATATACCAAAGTATTTTTTTGAAAGATGCAATTTGAAATGGCCAATTGTTTAATAATAAAGATCAAAGCATTTAAAACAATTTTCATGAAGATGGCATATCCTAATTTCATACACAAACTAACCTAAAAGGTATAACTAAACAATCATAATCATGTTTATATTAGGAAATTTCAGAACAAATGAGTAAGGACAGCAAAATTGGGTAATACCTAATGATAATTTGACAGTGAAAAAATTCTCTAACATGCATGACACGTTGATGAACAACTTTTGTGAAGAAAGTTTCCTTAAACAATTTATACATGATTTTATACTAATCAAATAACAAGCAACAATAGCCAGATGGATACCCCATGTACACTGGACAACGCGAGAGGGTCCATATCAAGCTGTCCGACTAATCACGAGAAGGAATTCGGTTGGTTGAGAAGAATGAAGAACATATTGACCCTCACATTCCATCACCATCACCATCAAGGAGATTCGGACGGCCAGGATAACAAATCGCAGAGATGCCCCACGACTTCCGTGGGGAAGCAAATGCAGGACGTGCTCCATAGGAGAAGCGAGAGAGATGTGAATAAAGTGACTGTGTGGTAAACACAAAGTTGGGCGTTTTCGTGCTCTTGTAGAAGGATTTTTGAGGCATCTACAGCACGATAAGAACTCAAAGACAGCGAGAGGGAATGGGGTAAGAGTCCACAAGAAGAAGAAATCCCGTTGGTGGAATGAAGCAGCCGAATAGAGGGCGGGCGAAGCTAAAGTTGCGTGGTAAAAGGTCATTGATAAAAGTCTCAAAATGCATCGATCGCTAGTCAAAATTAACAAGTTGTTACTTTGATAAGTCATCTATGTAATTCGATAAGCTCTATATATATATATATATATTTTTTTTTTTTATCACTTCTAAATTACTTAATTCTATGAGAAGCATAATGTTTGTTGTAAATCTAGACCTCATTCAAGTTATGTTCCTTAAAATAATGGATTTTGGTCTTCTTATTAAAGTGGGCACGTTAGTAACTTGATTTAAGACCTTGGACAACAATAAGCGCATACAAGTTGATTTCATCCAGAAAAATCACATATATTGATTAAACATATGGAGTAAAATCATCCTCTTTCAAAACCAGACCCAATCTTTTCAATAGAATCAGGCCAAATGATTATATGCTTTATTTAGTATATCAAATAGCATCATTAGCTATGTTATTCAGGATCACAGTTTCCCCGCTTATCCAACCATAGGCATTTGAAAGACATTGCCCTTTTTATTGATCCAAACATGTACTCGATGAATCAAAATTGTTTTCTCACTTTCAGTAGCATGACTATCGCATATGTATTGTCCTTGTCAATCACCGCCTTCGCTTTTTCTCTATTTTGTCCCACCAACTCAGGCCATTTGATGCAGAGTCGTGCCTCTTCATCTGCAATCAATCATTTATTGTCCTCTTCTTAGATTATGTTGCCATATTCAACTTACATTGCACGCCCACTAAATTTCCTATGCTCAAAAGTCCAAATGACTAGTGGCTCATGATACGAAAAGGATCGATGTACATTATCTAATCTAGAAATATAAAAAACAAAAGGGGCATAAGGCTTGTGCGCCATACCAAAACAGCATTCGTGTGCACTGCATCTCGCCATAGAAAAACATGGTGGATTGGGGTGTTTGGTCATATCCCCCATGCTTTTGATCTCCTCCTAAGAAATTTGTATACCCATTTTTGCATATAGTATGCATTAAATGCTTTGACTACTATCATGAGCTTTGAAAGAAAAATCCCATCATTTAAGTTGGGCAAGTTTATAAATATATAAGTAAGGCGAGTAATATGATATTAATGGCTCTCATTAAGATGGGAGAATTGGGATGATTCTATTTTCAAAAAAGCAAAATAAAGTTAAATAATTTATGATAAGGCATTGATTAAGATTCTTCAAACTCCCTTCTTTTCTTTTTTTTTTGTCAATCCTACTCTATTCATATTCTACACTCACTCTCAGACTTTTGCCCTGTCTCTTGCAGGACGTGAGAGTCGAAATTTACTCCTGAAACTTACGTGTCCCCACCTCATCCTCCTGAGAATGTGGAGATTTGAACCCCTCACCTCCCCATTCCATGTTGGAAGGGTGGTCACTGGGGCGAATCCCAGTGGTTTCAAACTCCCAATTAGTCTCTAGTATGTGTTGTTAGTCCGTGTGTGTCCAATGGCCTTAAATTTGTCGAGACCCACTATATTTAATGAGCACGCGATTCAACATGCATGTACCTAATCTTAACAATGACGCCTCCCCAATACTAGGACAATAGCTCGTTTGTCCAGTCCAAGTTGTCTACAGCTTCTTCTTCCAATCCAAATTGTGCGTAGTTGATCCCGCTTGGCATTTACATCTTAAATAAAAGAAAATAAAAATGAGTTAGACCTAAATCTGCACATTTGCACATGGTACAAATTTTAGTGCAAGACTTGAAAGGCAAGGATTTTGTGGAAGAAGGAAATCTAACAACAAAGAATAGATAGTGGATATTCAAAGAAGAGAAGTCCCAATTTGTTGAAATAAGGGATATTCAAAGAATAGATAATTCCGCAATTATTTAAGCATATACAAAAAAAGGTAAATTGTAGGATAATTATTAAAAAAAAATAGCCTTCGATATTTGAAAAGCATGTAATTGCTATTAGAGAGTCATTTTCTAGCATCCGACGTGACAAATTATGATCATCTAACTTGAAATCGAATTGAAATATAGAAAAGATCACTTCGTCTATAAAAGAAATGTCATGGGAAGATATGACACAATAAAATAAACACTCGGCACCAAAAAGAAGTAATTTTATGAAAGTAAAATTGGGAAAATAAAAAATGAGGTCAAAGGAATTCTTCGGCTATTGAATTTATCGAAGGTGCGAAACTTGATCACCTTAATTTGTTTGGTCATTTTGGTCTTTTGAACTGTTCACGAGAAAATGAATTATGCCTAGAAAAAGTACATTATAACCTCTCTTTTTTTTTTTACCAAAAACTTTAACAAAAATAAATTATTCAGAATTTCTTAGTTAATTAAAAAATTTCGACAAAATGAAGAAATTATATGAAAATTTTACGAAGAAAATTATACGATTTTGCATAGAAACCCAACGGATAAGACATCGTCGCTCGCGCGCCTTCCACTCCCAAATGCAGTGCGCCAATGGCGACGCCGATCAACCACAACCCCCTCGCGCACGTTAGCGCGGCGCCTCCGCCGCCCCGTTCCCTCCGGCGGCGTGCGGTGGCGGCGGCGGCGGCGGCGGCGCCGGGGCCGGCGCGGAAGGAGCCCTCCCGCTCGCGGTGCGCGCCGCCGTCGTTGTCGTCCTCCTCCCCGCCGCCGGAGTGGCGGGAAAGCAGGCGGTCGCTCTCCTTCTCTCTCCTGCTCGCTCACCTGGTCGCCGCACCCGACCGTACGCCCCTCTTCGTCTTCCGACTCCACGCGATTTCGCTTTGGAGTTCATCGATCGTCGTCTGTTGAGCTCGGTCTCGGATGGTTCGTAATTTAGGGAAGTTGGGCTGAGCAAAACCTGGCATTTCGTCGATTCTGGTGCCTGATTCGACGAATGAACTCAGGATTTTCATGGTGTTATGGCGTCTTGGCGTATTGTTTCGGTATAGCTTAAGCAATTTAGGTGTTCCGTGGCCGATTCTAGTAGTCTTTACGCCGAGTTTGACTCTAGATATGACATATATGAATTGCATTATCCTTGTGATGAGAGCTTTTTGAAGTGTTTTCGGAGGAGATTACTGAAGAGCGGTTTATTTCGTGGCGATAAACCCGTGAAGTAGTAGTAGTTGGGGTTGAGACATTTCTTCAGGGCTTGGTTTTAGCAATTGGTTTCTTGTACAAGTTATCATTTTGCCTTTCGTTATAATGTGCTGCAAGTTATAATGGGAATTTGCATCGATGGTGATTATGTGGTGAAGTTATCTTCACTTTAAAAAATTGAAGTAAGATCTGCAGAGGCGGTTACAAGTTGCTTTATTGACAGTTAATTCCAATTTCGTTTTCCTTTTGTTGAATGCAGATGCTATTGCAGGTGGCTTTATGGATAAATATGTGAAGAAGTAAGTTGGTATGTTTTTCGAGTTATCATCGGGTGCTAGAGTTTGATACTGATCCTTCTTAACGTATAATGATTAGAAAAAGGCTCGACCCGCTAGAGGCATATGTGCCTGCTGTGATATTAAGTCAGCTGCAGATTAAGGATTTAGGTAATCTCTTGTTCTTTGGCATTAATTTTTCCCCTTTTTTCGGTAGGAGAGAGCATCCATAGTTATATGCATCACCAATGGTCTCTTTTTATTTTTCTTTTTTTTCTCATGTTGTTCAGCTGCCTTACTTTTATTTTATTTTCCATATCTCTGCATGATAGAACTAGGCTTTTTCAGTCAAATTAGAGAGTTTGTTACTTGCTTAGCAATGTACATATTGCAGAGAAAACACTGGATGATGAGAAGCCTGAGTTTGCTGCGTGTCGATCAGTTTTACGCTCTGGCCCAGCAGCATCTCTTCGCGTTAACATTCGAGCAGTAAGTTGACAATCTTCTGAGGTCTTGGCCGATCTCATCTGTGCATGCACTAATTTGTTGCTTTCTTTCTTACTCGATTAACCTCTACTATTAAGTACCAGCAACAAATCAATCAGTGGACCAATGGCAAGTTTTGCAGAAGGAATTGTTTTTTCATTTATTTAATTTGACTTACACATATATCCAATACATTGAACAACTCTTTTGAAAGAACCGATGAAGTGGAGTGTATAATTGGACAGACTAGGTCTAGGGACTGCGAAGTTGTGTTTAATTAAGATATGTTTGAGTGGTGCCAATTGTCCAAGTACTTATCTGAATTGTTTCTTCACACTTCCTAACTTTTTATTAGTTTGTGTTGTCGAATTATCTGTTTTGACTCTCATTTTGTCTTTAAGCTCACAAAATGTTTAAGTGTAGTGCTTATTTCAGGCTAATAGTGATTGTGTTAGCATTGTCTTTCATTGTCTTTCATGCTCATTTTCCATTTGCTTAATGGCAGTTTTGCATGCGCTGAGTTCCTAAGAGCTTTGGAAATTTTCTTCGGAACTATAGGTGGCACAGTATGCTTCAGACGGTGGGAATGGTAAAGCTGCTTCCAGTGATGTTGATCAATGTCTTAGGTACTTCATTTAAAATTTTGGCAATAAATGCTCTTAATTTTCAAGTTGAGTTAAAGTAATGTTGATTCTTTTTTAGTATAATGGTGAAGTGACAAGCTGTTTATCAGTGAGTTCATACTTTGTCTTTATTTTAGGATGTGGTGAGCCTTTCCTGTTAGAGATTATTTTGGAATCCTTCTGCTTGCATGTCAGCAGATGATGACCAAATTTTCTAACAGTTTATTGACAGATTTATCGCTGTAATGACTCTCATGACATAAATTGAAGATAGAAATCTGACAATTCTGGGGATAGGAAGTCCTTTATGGGTTGCAAACGATGCACCTAAGCCAGTATATGCAACTGCATTTTGTTTTCAATGAACAGTATTTCTAGAAAATCAGCATTGTGTTATCCTCAAGACAAATTGTACGAGTGCCTTTCCTTCCTTTTTCCATTATTGCTTAAAAAATTTCTTGTGGGTGATATGTTAAGGCGAAGCTTCATTTGGGAGAAAATATTTAAATCATAAGACTAGAAAATCAGGGGTTGAACCCTGTGAGAAGCTTAGTTCTGCCTGAGTTTTCATTTCTAGAGAACAATGCTTCTCTATTCCCCTGAAAAGAAAACACTTGATTTGGGATAAACATTTGGTGCCTTAGTTGAGACTCAAGACTGCAGTACATGGGTTAAATCCAGGATTGGAGGGAATGTGTATTTACTATTTATCCCTTGAACATCTCTCACCTTATTAACTGGTTTCTCTTAAACCAAAAATTGTTATATGATTATCTGCAAATGGGAGCGAGTGTCATTTTAAGAGAGCTGATTATCTTTTTCTTGTAGAGCCTTGGAAGACCTTGATTCCTTGCTTCTGCGCGCATCAAGAAAAGAACCAGACGCCTCAGTAAAAGCCATGAAAGCCAAAATAGGAATTGCAGTTGATGCACTGGATAGGTATCGCTTCATCTCTTTTCTGTTTAAAAACATGCTTTTGCTAGTTTCTGTACACACACAAACACACACAGAGACGTTTTTGTCTCTGGAAACATGTTATTCTCCTTGCTAGTGATGGTTTGTTTTGAGTGTTTAGTTAGTATGAATTAAAATGGTTGAGTCTGAACTTTTAGTTCTTCCATTTACAGCCTCCTCCAGACTGTTCCCCAAGACGTGTTGGACAAAGGAAAGGCTGCAGCAGATGCATATAGGATACCAAGAGACATGGAACCAGAAATAGTAGACCCTGAAATCAAGCAGTTGGAATCAATCTTGTGATTGATGAACTACTGTGTTTTCCTTTCCTCAGCATAATGGGATGATACCTTCCTCTGATACACTCAAATTCAACTAGACATCCCTGACGAATTATTCATTTTACAATCAGGAGTTCCTCAGTTTCATCGTAGTCCAGTGTACCATTCCCGATTCATTCATATAATGTCAAATGAGCAGTTCTTAGTTTGAGCTTTTTGCGTGGGAAGTAACAAGACAGGATAGTGTCCTGCACAAGAGTGTAACCATATTTAGACCCTTTCTCCGTGTATAGGTGATAGACCCTGCATAGTGCAATGGAAACTAACTCCTGATACCTTTATCCAGTACCTTTTCCGAACATTTATTTGGTGTTATACTGGTAAACTCCGCCATACCCTCGTTCCTCAAACGGAGCACATCGCTTCAACCTCAAAGCCCCTCGACCAAAAAAAAAAACTCAGCCTTGATGGCGGCTCAAACTGCCGTAGCTATGATGACCAGTTTAAATGAATGTGCAGTGTCGTTTCTCCTTCCCAGTCACATGATGGGACAATGGATTTCTTCACGTTTTACAGGATTCGGATAGAGCAGTTATGATGATTTTTCTCTTTAGGCTAAATTATCTGTATTATAATTAGGCAGTAATCATGTTTTTTTTTTCAAATGCGTAGACCATTGACTTTCCTAGTTACAAGAAAGATCCACTTGCCTAACATCACGCATGCCCTAATTATACAGATATAAACCTCGAAAAGTTTATTCAATATAGTCTAAGACGTACTAGGTAATGATGTTAGCTAATTGCGTATATGGCTAGATCAGAAATGCTAATCACCGTAATGACCAACTTAATCAATGTCAAATGAATTACTTTATACTGAAATCACTTCCCACCCCAATTTAATGTATTCTAAGGCATAATAGGTAATGATGTTTAATAATTGCGGCCATGGCTAGATCAGAAATTCTAGTCACCGTAATGACCAACTTAGTCAAGGTCACATGAATTACCTGACGCTGAAATCCCTTCCTCACCTTAAATAATAAATTAAGCTATTATAAAATGTTTTTTATTCCTTCCAAGAAACAGACGACGAAGTATCCCAAGTCGAATGGAATATTGATATTCCGTTTAACACATGCTGCTACTCCGATAGGGCAATCTGTATTACTCATCCTAATTGATCTGACTCGTATGATTTTTTTTACAGTATTGTATGATTCTGTACACCTGTGGTAGTTGATTCCTCGTAGAATTATTCTTGCTGAATATTCCAAATCAAAATGCAACGTTGGGTTCAGGACAAAGCAAAAGACAAGAACACAGGATCAAAAGGATATTGTCTGATCTGTGCTGAGAGACTGACCTGAGTCCTAACTAATCTTGATTTATACAGCGAATATTTGGATATAATCGCGTGGAAGAAGAAAAAGAACTACGTACTATGACTTTTCTTTTGAAAATTAAAGAAGAATTTTTCTAAATAATATTTGATGTAAATCTAGATGTCAATATCTGAATATTTTGAAAGATCCCGGGTGCTTTTTGGTCAAATAAAAGTCCAATGTGTGAGGACCACACGAATTTGGCAAAATAAGAAAAGGTAAAGTAGAATTCATCCCAAACAAGATAATTTAACTTGGTGGATCTTTGCATAATTAGTGTTTAAATGCCGTCTTGCCCTCACTTACGGATAATTATTTTTAAAAAAAAATCTGAAAAGATAATATGCAAGGCATGATTAACATCGAGAACCTCATCCTCGTGAACATCTAAACCCGAAGGAGCAATCTAGCACTTGCACTCATTTTCTTTTTCTTTTTCTTAAGCTTTTGTCACATTAATTTATTGTTTTAGCGCAATTGAATTTCTTCAACGCCTATCGATCCGTGCACCCAGATCAGGATTTGGGCCCCAACCTCCCAACCGATGGCAGAAGATCCAAGTGGGTTTCACTGACCCATCAAGCTAAAAGCAATATAAAAAAAGAGCAATAATTATGAAGCCTGCTGACCCAAATTCTGCACACTTAGACTTTGGACAAGAACACAGGATAAACGGCACAAAATCTGTGACTCAGGAGGAATGATGATCCATGTGTTGAAATTTATATTCATACCCCATACAGAAATCTGCCTGCACATATCTTTTACGAAAGAATATTATATGCAAGACATCATCATCAACAGTCACCTAAGTCCCTCCTCTTGCACTGTACTTTGTGTTATTTTCTTGCATGAATCATTGGAGTTTCACAGGATTTGATGGCGAATTTGACTCTTATTTTGATCTGTGATTTGACTCTCTCGTTGTCCTCTGCATTGCACTGCCCTGCCCATGCTTCTTGATCATGACACTTGGGCGGGTCCTATTAGGAGCACGTCACATGCATTATGTCACCTGATTTTTGGATTGCCCCTTTGGATTTCTGCTTACCAGTAGAAGTTCATGTACGGAAGAATGGCATTGCCTAAGAATGTAATTAAGAGAATCTATTGACATAGTGGAGAAAATATTATTACATCAGGTGGTTTTTCTAGAACCTAATGTGGATTTCATTAGTTCTCGATCCAGTAGAATATGTATGTATAAAAGAAATTAGCTAAATAATGTAAACCTTGAAGAGAAATGTTTTAGCAGTTGAATATGCATTAAGTGCTTTCATCATTATGACAAAAGCTAGTTTACCATTGCTTAATCACACTATAAGTGATTTTTTGCATTGTTTTCTTGTTCTATTTAAGTGTCACGAGATAGTTGATTTAGAGTTTTCTTACTTGAGTCAGCCTTACTCGCGACAACACGAGAAATTTATATAGAGAGTTTAGAGAGAGAAACTCTTGCTCAGTTCCAATGAAGTGGATAATCGAAATGAGGGTGGGACTCCAATTTATACAAGATTTCCTTCAAATACAACTATAGATTACCCCTCCATCTAATAGTGGAGATTCAATTTTCCATATACCAATTATCCACATTAACTATAAGAATGCTCTAGAATAAATGTATACATTTCCCATATCACTCTCAAGAATATTCTTGAGTACTCAAAAAGCTTTAAGACACATAGAAGTCTTCAGGTTTGCTTGATTATCCTGGCCACATTAGCAATCCATTGGATCTTGAAACCTTTAGTCCGTGACATAAGGCTAAAACGTAATATGTCTCAATGCCATTATTTTTTAGACTTGTCCATATTGGGGCAAGGGAAAATGACAATTTGATTTCAATCCAATTTCAACTAGGGAAATTGTCCATTCAGTCCTGAACCTATTATATGGATGTCAATTTAGTTATAAATTTTTTAATTTTGCCCATTTAGTCCTAAACCTTTATGCAAAATTCCAATGTAGTCCTTTCGGTAAATTTTTTTGCTGAAAATCATTAACATGATGGTGTACCACTTATAATAGCCAACAATGATTGGACCATCAACAATTTCTAGTGAAATTGACCAAAAAGACTGTTGGAATTTCGGGTAAAGTTTTATGACTAAATTGATAAAATTGAAAAATTTATGACAAATTGACATCTGCACAATATTCTTAAAACTAGTCCATGTAATTCTCTCCCTTTTAGCCCATCAATTAAGTAATAGAAGGAAATATAGGAACAATTTAGGTTTGCCTGACCAGTCATGAAAGAATGACTAGCTCTTCCAATTCTTTGTCGCATTCTATTACATTCTCTTTCATCCCATTTGGGTGCCAAACCCCATATGAAACCCACATATAATGCAGCAACCATCAGACAGTTAAAAGACAAAAGACATACAAGGGAATGTGAGCTCCAGCAAAGAGGACCAGGTCTGTACAAGATTCTCCCTCCCTTGTTTTCTTCCTTTTTCTCAAATCAAAAACCACAGAGAAAGAAAAAGAAAATGAGAAAATTCACTTGCTCAGAACCCTCACACACACCCTCCCAAACCCATCTATAATTGGTTAGTTGGAGTCTCTAAAGAAGGGTAGCTGGATAGATAGATACAGGGATACAGGGACCCCAAGTTCTCTCCACCCTGCAATGCACGCACAAACACGCACCTTCAATTCTTCTTCTACCACTTAACCTAAATCTCTCTCCCTCTCTCTCTCTCAGAGACACAAAACACGAGGTCTCATATTCAGTGCTTGACTTGGGGGTTGCTTGTGCACACTCAGCATGCCAATGGCACCAACAAGAAGTCGGTACTCAAAGAGAGAAGCTAACAGAGGAGCATGGACTCCAGAAGAAGACCAAAAGCTAGCTCAAGTGATAGAAACCCATGGCCCAAAAAGGTGGAAGCTTGTTGCAGCTAAAGCAGGTACTGCAATGCTCAATGCAATCTCCCATTCAGAGTAACTCAAAAAAGTTTTCTTTTCGAGGTAATCTGGACCCATGTGAATTTGAATTGGATTCTTCTGTTTCTGCTGTAGGCCTCAATAGATGTGGGAAGAGTTGCAGATTAAGATGGCTGAATTATCTTAGACCCAATATCAAGAGAGGCAATATCTCAGACCAAGAAGAGGACTTGATTCTCAGGCTTCACAGACTCCTAGGAAACAGGTGAACTCTCCCACCAGAATCACTTCTTCTTGCAACTGATGAGCCTCCGGCTGGAAGTCAATGACTGATTGAATTCAATTGGTTTTCTTTCTTTTGCAAACTATTTCAGGTGGTCCTTAATAGCTGGAAGGCTACCAGGTCGGACTGATAATGAGATCAAGAACTACTGGAACTCTCATTTGAACAAAAAGATAAAGCAGAAGGAGAACCAAAGCAAATCCCCTGAGCAAGATCAGTCTCAGGACCTAAGGAATAGTGCCGCAAGGATGCATAGCATGGCGGGCAACGATGGAGAGACATCAAAGAGAGATGAAGTGATGAAAACTGACTTCTCTAGGGATGAAATCCTCGATAGCTTCGATGAGGGTCCTCTGAACTTGGAGTGGATGAGCAGATTCTTGGAAATGGATGAGAGTTGGTTTTCATTTGCTTAAACAGTAGAATTTCTTCCTTCCTGATTTATGATAAGCAATGATGGGGAAGTGCAGCATCTGGATTCTACCAACCCATAATGGAATAGTATATTCTGGGCAAGAAATTATAGAATATGGAGTATTTTATGGGGAAATTGCCAAGAATGTCAAGTTTTTGCTGTTACCCCTTGGCAAATCTTGGATATTTAGTCAAAACATATCCTTGGTGTTCAACAAGTCTGAGGTTGGCTCATTCCTTATGTTTTGGCAGAAAATTTTGAAAATAAAAGGAAAAAATGACATAATCAGGCTGCTCTAGAACATGTCATCATATTATATTGCATTTGTTAACTCCTCTGAAGACTCAAAGAAGTATCAATAAAATGCGTCAATCAATATTAGGAGGCTTTCTTGGATATGCGATGGTGTTCTCCTAAAGGTTAGCTCAATTGTAAACCGAAACGTTAGTTTATGCAGAATTGTCAAACTTTAATCAAAGTTGAGAACCATGTGCAATTTCCTCAATTGCTTAGAGTTTCCATTATGGACATGAAATTATGATGTAACCTGTGCACTAGTTTATGTCAATTTCGACCGTAACTATCAAGTAAAGTAAAGCATCGTGCAGATCCAAAGTGATCGTCCATTTTTGGTATAAACAGCAAGTCTAAGTTTGGCAACAGGGATAACAGAGAACAACAGAGAACTACAAAACTTCATCAGTAGTTCGGTCCCAATTATCAAAAGCAGACAACTATATTAGTCGTCACCTAAAACTAATTTAGCTGAGTCTTTGTGTAGATTTTGGCAAAAGTATGTGCGGCCGTCCAGTTCCATCCATGAACAGAGACAAAAGTCTCCCCCAAAAGATGTTGTGAAGATGCAGAAAGGAATCATCTCATTGTTTGAGACAGATTCAGAAATGAAATAGTAAAAGAGGTAAAGAATCTCTATTTATGTACATAAGGATGAACTTTTGTTTGTTTTTATTTCCCGGCAACACGGGCATGGGTGGGGACAGTGGCTATATGGATGAAATTTCGTTTCAGCAAACAATGACCTTATTTGGGTTATCTGCAACTCCAGGCTTTTCTTTGCCCATCTCTCGGAATTTTAGCTCAATCAAATGTCTGCTGAACAGAAAAAATATGACCCTTGGTGTCTCATAGGCACAAGATTTCGTCACCATTTTCACGAGGACCTAATGAGACAAGCAGAGAGTAAAAGCAGAATTCGCATACTAGACAAAAATTATGGGACAGATTGTCCCGGACAGAGTTCTTGCCGTTCCAATGACTTGTGTTTCCCCTTTGAGCTAATATTTGACAAACCAATGAAGCATATATTCCCTTTCACGTAAATCTTGCATATGAGCTTGCATGATGAGAAATAATGCCAAAAAGTTACCCTTTATACGGAAGAGAATTGCTACACATTGTGCTTTAGCTTGATTTTATACATTTACCCAAGTAAAGACTTTTTTTCTGTTATCATATGGCCATGTCTGAAAATTTTGTCAAATTGGGTACCGGAGGCAAGCTGAATCGGTTGACCAAGATTCTTTATTTCTGCAATAAATATGTACGTTCGGGCAGGACACAAACAAGAAGGATTTGAACTTTAAAAGCCTCAAATCTCGGGACCACTAATCTTGACGTAGCTTATTTATTTACTTTCACAACGACCTAAAAGGTTGAACCCGGCGCAGTATCATTGGAGCTCCATGCTGTGGCTGGAGAGTAATGACGGTATACGGGGCATGGACATAAGCAGGAGAGAGCTGAAACTCAAAATTCTGCAATATCATTGCTAGGGCCATCTTCGCTTCGATTGTCGAGAAGTTCTGCCCTAGGCATATTCTGGGTCCCCACCCAAATGGATAGAATGCCAACTGATGCTTTGAAGCATTCGAAATGCCGTTGGCAAATCTCTCTGGTCTAAATTCATCTGCATCGTCGCCCCAAAGTTTGGGATCAAAATGAAGCAGCAGAGTCGGAAGGAGGATGTCCACTCCAGCTGGGATTGACATTCCACCTAAAGTAGTATTTTTGCAAGTGTGTCGGTAAAGGGCAGTCACAGGCGGATATAGTCTCATGACTTCGTGTAATATCATCGATACCTGCGAAAGAATCACTTAAGCCAGTGCTGCTGACCAGTATACACTACACAGTTACCGAAAATATTTCCCATTAGTGAAAATTTACCATGCATCTTTTTGAGTGATTCTTAATGGGGGCTTAGTAAATGGGACTGGCAATTGAGAGATAGAATGAAGAAAACCTTACAATTTTTAGGTGATTAATCTCATCGATATCGGGAATCCGGTCCCCACAAACCTGCAACACCTCCTCTCTTGCTTTCTCTTGCCACTCGGGGTGCATCGACAGGACGACCATTGTCCAAGTGAGCCAGTTAGCTGTTGTCTCTTGGCCTGCGAAGTAGAACAACTTGCATTCCTCTACGACATCTTCGATTGTCATGTCATTTTCAGCTCCTCTGCATTGCAGTAGCAAGCCAAGTAAATCATCGGTACATGATTCTCCATTCTGCATCACCTTCTCTTTCTCTCTGATTATTGTGCGTATCATCGACTTGATCTGTTGGTCTAGATAGTATCTTCTCTTGTTCTTCTTTGTCGGTAGCAAGCTGCATAAAAAGGCCGAGCATGAGGAAGCTCAAAATTGAATTACATAGACCATTGGCTGCACAAAACTCTTGTATGAATTTAATAATACTTATGGCATTAGACAAATTGGATCCAAATATGCAAAATCCTATTAATGCACCTGAAACCAGGCAAGTATAGGCTAAAATAAGCTTCAAGAACCAGGACAGCTTGTTCCTTCTGAAGCTCAAATATCTTCTTGCCTTCTTCATAGCTGCTCCCAAAGGCAGATCGGGAGATAATGTCAGCTGTGAGGTTTTGCAGTTCAGTTGCAACATCAACTTCACACGATCCTTGAGAGTTGGTCAACTCCTTCAGTCGATCCATAAGGTCGCAACAGCTCATGGAAAAAGCTGGTATCATCCCCTGGCAAATGAAAACTTATTAGTGAACTATATTGCTATTTGATTCTAACATGTTGTGCCTAGCTACTGATCTCCCAATTGCTTACTTCTGTACAAATATTTGTTGCATTTTTCACAACAATTGGGCAGAAAAATTCTGAATAACAGTATGTGCAAAAATATGAAAAGACCTTCAACATCTCAAAGTGGAAAGCTGGTGTGATCAATTTCCTACGTTTGGCCCATTTTTCTCCTTCCAAAGTGGACACACCAAGCTGTAGAAGATCGACTAGAGGGTTGGAAGGTGGTTTCACAAAGTGGCCATTCTTGTCTGCTAGCACCACCTTGATAAGCTCTGGGTCTGCCACTATCAGACTTGGTCTTGTTTCAATCCAACTCAAGCATACTTTACCTGCTCAATTTCCCATGCTTTAGAAAAACTTCAGAAAAGATAATACCGCCCTCACAGTGCGAAAATATACGCGAAGATTTACGCAAATTCAATCACAGAACCATGATGCTCCTGGACAAGACTCTCTGCATCAAGGTTCTCTTTTATCAGGCGAAAAGTAGATAATTGCAGAGTGCAGTGTCGCGTCTATTTTGCTTACCATACTTGTGGACCATTTGCTGAAGTAATGGCCTCACGCGCTGCACAATCCGATGATCAAGACTTGCAGCAGGCTCAGGCCAGGCTTCTTCGGTGGACCTCGCCATCTGCTTCAGGTCGTCACGGAAGGGACTGTAGGAAGTGCCTTGGAGACCTTGATTTCTCAAGTACTTCTCCAGAGTCTTGGGTCTATGCCAATAAACATAGTAGACTTTCCCCACGCAATACATGAACAGAGAAGCCAAAGAGAGTGCTAAAGAGCTCAAAACGTAACTCTGCATTTTTGCTCTCACGCAATTTCTAAGCTCTGTTTCAGAGCTTGTGGGATCGGTTAGCTTGGAGGAAATGAGCACTGAGTCTAAAAAATTTATAGCGGTGTGAGGCATGAAATGATGGTCATGTTTCCCCACATCTCTTCAATTTTTTCAATTTTTTCTTTTCTTTTGGTTTGAAGAATTGATTGCCGGGCCAACAACACCAAAAACATCCAAATAAGGAGCGACTCCTAATAGGTTTTTGAATGATAAATGGAGCATAAATGAACCGAATTGCATATTAAATAGGCGAAAGTTCCTTAATTACACATAAGATACTGGAATTAACTCACAAGATGTGTCTTTTGGAAGTATGATTTAGCATATCCGGACAACCTCCTAAGAAAATGTCTATATATACACCAAATAATAATATCATGAGACTTAGCATGGAACAAGCTAAAATAAGGAATATCTTGGATGAATAATTCACGGTATCACAGCATCTTTATTTAAAAAAAAAAAAATTCTTATGGATTTCATTGACTAAAATAAGAACGTGTGGCTACCAAATTCTCCAAAGTTTGTCATTTACCGGTTCGTGATATTTATTGATAATCTATTTAGTGGTTGACATTTATGGTGCGCCAATATGATGGCAAATTGCAATATGGAATTATTGATTTTGGAGTCCCCACAAAAGGGCTCTTTTGACAATAAAATAAGTGGGCAGTGTAATTTAATATGTAGATTTTCTTTTTTAAAATTTTCTTGTTTCCTTGGGCACCAAGCCATAAACAAGGGCTTGGTCATACCGATTGCTTTGAAGTTGACTTTCTTTGGACCAAAGTGATGAGGTGACAGAAATTGGTGCACTTTCGTCTTATGCCTTGGTTTCCAAGAGTTCAATAATCCGCCATTCTATGGGACCATGCGTCCTCTTCAGCGCCTTGCTATCCAAGACATCAATAAGAGTAGGGCCATGTACAATATTCTTAGGGGTCGCAGTCCATCATAAACATATTGATTATTGATTTACGATAAAATCAAAATATTTCGTGACCAGTACCAACTATTGCAAAGCAATATGTTTTTGTTTTCTTCTATTAGGGCAATGAATAGTGGAGAGTTGCGAATTTATTACTAATAACACGAAAAAGGGGATAAAAAAGAAAAAAAAAGAAAAATTCAAAACCTAGCCAACCTCCCTCTTTGGTCGCTTCGATCAGTTCACCTCATTGACAAACCGAAATCGAGCCGAAAGATCATATACGAGAATTCTTCAAAATAGGAATACAAATTCGAGGTTGGGTGGGCCTAATCGGGAAAGCCCATACCATACCCTTAAGAGAAGCCACCGGCCCAACCCTGTCCAAATCACAGAAGACCCACTTTTGAGAAGGAGAACTCCGTGCTTTACTTGGGGGGAAGATTTGCAGGATCTGATGAACGAAGCAGGGACCTCAAAGAAATCAGCAAACGTGAGATATCCAGTGTTCTGGGGAGATTCACGGCCGACCAGAGAAGAAAAATGCCGTTGTCTCATCTGAAAAGAAGAAGTTGGTTGCTTATCATGCATGGTATGTACGTCCGGCGTAATGTAGCTATGGCTGTTGACCGTATGATGAGAATTTTGCAAGTGGCTGAGCGTGCTTTAGTAGGTGCACTGATGCCTGAATGATGATTATGACCCTGTGGCCAATATATCCATCATCTGCTGTGGTCAGGCCAGAGGACTTACACCTTTTTCGCTCCAAGCGAAGAGAGACTCGAGTCTAGGCTATATAAAGTAGAAGCTACCCCGAGAATCAGATGGCCATTGCACTTGGTAGAAAAGTTAGTTCGAATACTCGATCTTACAATTGACCAATAATTGAATGAGCCTAATTAAAAAATCAAGATAGGATAGTGTCATCTATCATATTTTGTGTATCAAGATAGAATAAAGTTGGATATATAGAAATATAGTCTAGATGAAAAATTTTCTACGGGAAATACGATAAAGGTGGATAGAATTTCTTATGTTTAAGGTATAAAAGCTATTTTTCTCAAATAACAAACTTCTTAAATTAATGAAAATTAAATATAAATATTATTTGTATTCTAATATAAAATGAAAATTTTAAAATAGCAATATATATTGAATTTCTTTCTACTCCATTATATATATTTCGTATTTTCTACTAGTTACATTGCCCTTTGTGATAGACGCACGAAAAGATTGTATGATAACTTTATGTTGTTAGAGTAATTAAATATTAAACTACGCATTATCTAATAACTTAAACTTTTATATTAGTTGGCAGTGATCCTACAAAATTTCACATAAAATGCCTACCTTATTTGATGCATTAGAAAGCGTCGAATAGACCAAAAACAAAATGTAAATTTGTATAATGTAGTATGTTCCATGAACTCAATGACAATAGTAAAAACGTTCATATTATGTTCTCCTTTTTTCAGCAGATAGTAGTAAGACTAGAAATGTTCATTTCGACATGCTATCAGACCCCATTGTTGTTCACCGTCGTTATCATGTGAGATATCAATCCATTCGGATTTGCTTTCAGTCGTGGATTCCATAGTTGTTTTCACAACAGTATAAGAGTATGATTTTCCTCTCATCAACTGCCGAGAATGGGAATGAATCGATCGAGTATTTCTAGAAATGTTTAGTCTGACAATCAGACATCTAATGTTTTCAGTGATTGAACTGCCTAACAATCATCCTCTCCAAACACCATCGCGTCAATCCGTAAATTCCCGGGACTCACAAGGAGGAATTAGCGAAACTGATGAGAATGAATCGATCCATTTGCACTTCTGCTTTTCACCATCTCATTCAAGAATCTGGCGATCTCGCTAAGCCTCTCATTTCTTCATCCCGTCTTTGCATTGTCTCATTTGTTTTCACATCGCTCTCACACTTGCCCATCCACTGCTGGAGCGAGTGATTCAATGGATTGATCTGAATTTGTGGCCTTCGTGATAAACAAATGCAGAAACGGCGGATTGGTGGAAGCCAACGATGCTTTATTCTGCTTGGAGAGGATGATTCGAATGAACCCTTTGCCTTCAACCCCCCGTTTTGCCCAACTCTTGGGGGTTGGCCAAGATGAAGCATTGCGCCATCACCATCGACATGACCGAGAGGATGGGTTTGGAAGGAACGACTCCCAATGTTTTTACTCGCAGCATTTTGATGAATCGCCTCCGCCAATTGAAGAGGTCCGATCTCGGTTTCTCAGTTTTGAGGTTAAATAGTCAAACTTGCACTAGAACCAACAACTGTGAGCTTTAACACTTTGATAATGTAGATATAACCACATGCCAGGAAATCCGTTCGATTGCTGAAGAATTTGTAAGAAGAAGGCGGGGAGCCAGATGTGATCACGTACTCCACGATCATCGGCAGTTAATGCAAAGAGCATTGGCAGTTATTGCTTGGATCCTTGGTGTCTAGTATCGACTATTTATTGGTATAAACCCCTGCAAAAAAAAAAAAAAAACAAGACAAACCTTTATCTCCTTGGGAATTGGAAGTCCAGACTTTGTGATGCTGCTTATATGAGAGAAAAATGAACATGCGCTAGCTTATACTGTTGCATAAACAGAGCGGACTTGGAAATTAGCACGTTGGCATTATATCAAATATTTCATGAAATAGTCATCATACCGGTATACCACAGAGGAGGTGGCATTGGAGTCCACATGAGATGGTCCCAGTAGCACAGGTAGCTGCAATCCTCACCAATCCTTCAATTATGCCTGAACTTTGAAGACATTCTCTTCCAATAGCATTACTAACTAGGAAATGAGGAAAATGGCGCAAATACCACCTTCTTGATGTTCCGCTTCATTTCCTTTTTCCTGGGTCATCACCAATGACTTCTATAAAAAAGAATCGAACACGTATAGTGAAAAGTGCTGTTTTGGCTAGAAAGTGAGATCAGACCGTAAAATTTCATGAGCAAGGTGGTGAGTACGGGAATGAATCGATCAGAGTATTTCTAGGAATGTTCAGTTTGCCAATCAAGTAGTTTTCAATGATTGAACCGAAAACTATGTTGTTATCAGACATCTAGAGTTTCAGCGATTGAATTGCCTAATAATCATCCTCTCCATAAGCCATCGCGTCAATTTGTGGATTGTTGGAACTTGGAAGGAGAAAATTTGGCAAAACTAATGAGAATGAATCGATCCATTTGCACTTCTGCTCTTCACCGTCTTGTTCAAGAATCTGGCGATCTCGCTAAACCTCTCACTTCTCATCCCATCCTTGCATCGAACCATTTTTTTCACGTCGCTCCCACGGTTGCCCATCCACTGCTGGAGTGAGTGATTCAATGGATCAATCTGAACTTGTGACCTTTGAGGTGAACAAATGCAGAAATGGCGGATTGGTGGAAGCTGACAATGCTTTATTCTTCTTGGAGAGGACGATTCGGGTGAACCCTCTTGACTTTACCTCCCTGTTTCGCCCAACTCTTGGGGGTTGGGGCCAAGATGAAGCATTACCTCGTCACCATTTACATGATCGAGCGGATGGGTTCGAAAGGAAAGACTCCCAACAGTTCTTTTTTTTTTTGATCTGTAAACCATCATCATTTTATTTACTATTTCATATGATGAAACAAAACACTCAGAGCATCAGAGCATAGTAGATCAAATAAAACAGGGGGGGATTACGAATCCAGTCTGGGGGTAGAGAGTTGTTTCGGCATGCCTTCGCGATCCAGTCCGCAGGGCGGTTTAAGTTTCTGGTACAATGGGCCAACGTCAGGCCCGGAAGGTGAAGTAATTTTGCCTGGGCCCGGCTCACGGTCGGAGTCAGTTCCCAACTCAACTCAGTTGAAGTCTTCAAAGCGTGCACAAGAGATAAGCAGTCAGAGTGTACTTGAGGAGAGAGAAAGTTCCGGGTCTCGATGAAATTTAGGGTTTCGTCGATGGCGATCGTCTCTGCCTGGAGAGCCGAAGTCGCAGCGACTGGCTTCGCGAAACCATCGACGATGAGGCCTCGGTGATCTCTGCATATACATGCTATGGCCGCGCGGTGTGGAGGAGTCTCTGTCATCTCAGCGGGGGGTTCTGTCATATCGGTGTTTGCTGTGTTCCTTTCCAGATCTGGGTCGAAAGCTGCATCCACATTAATACGAATCGTTCCTGGAGGAGGTGGAAGCCAAGAGTCAGATAAGTGTTCGGTTTTCTTCTTGTTGTTCTTTTTGCCATTTACAGATCTATAGCTCTCTGTAAATGCTTCTGCTCTGGCTATGATTGAGTTTGTTCTCGGAACCTGCTGATTGAATATGAATCGATTTCGTTCCTTCCAGATATTCCATAATACCTCAGCAATTAGGTTGAATTTACCCGAGGTTGCTGAACACTGATTTATGTCACAAATCCATTCTTCAAATCGGGAGAGGCCGACTCTGGGAATCTGTATATGCAAGGGGGCCGAATTCCAGACCTTTTCAGTCCATGGGCAGAGCAGAAAGGTGTGCTCTAGCGTTTCTGCTTCTGTTTTGCAGAGAGGACATAAGGGAGAAGGTACGATTTTGCGGTGGTGCAAGTTTTCCTTTGTAGCTAGGGCATTGTTGCAAGCATTCCAGAGAAAAATTCTTGTTCTGGGTGGGATTGTGGGCTGCCAGATAATTTTCCATAGTTCGGGACTGGCCTGGTACGATGTTGTTGCTTGATTGTCCTGTTTGATAACAGAGGCTTTTCTAAACGTGAAATAGCCACTTTTTACTGAGTACTCTCCTGTTTTTGTGTGCATCCATACCAACTTGTCATTCTCGTCGGGTAAGCCAATGGGTGGGTGTGGCTAGAATTTCCTGCACTCTCCTTTCATCGAACATAGAATGTATTAAGGGCTCATTCCATGTACCTGTGTCTGGATGTATGAGTTCTGCAACTTTCTGTGGTTCATGTTGTGGTGCTGGGCCTTCTATTTTACCACTCTTTAGCCATCTCGCTGTTCTAATTGAAGTGTTTTTGCCATTGCCGATCCTATGCATGACCTGAGGAGCAACCGAGTCCCTTGCCATGATGATGCTCTGCCATCCCCACGAAGGCCTTGACCCCGCCTTTCAGTCCGAAATCTCCCCGTGAGTAATATAGCCCTTTCCATAATCTGGTTAACAAAGAGTCTGGGTTTTGAATTATGCGCCACATCTGCTTTGCTAACAGTGCTTTATTAACAGTCTGTAGATCTTTAAACCCCAAACCCCCTTCGCCTTTCCCTGTTTTCAACAAGTCCCACTTTTTCCAGTGTATTGCGTTCTTTTTCTCGTTGCTTTTCCACCAAAAAGATGCAACCTTCTTCTCTATTGCTTTACAGATTGATATGGGAATTTTAAATATAGACATCGCGTACTGAGGGATGGCTTGTACTACTGAGGGATGGCTTGTACTACTGCCTTTATGAGAATTTCCTTTCCGGCTTTTGATAACAGTTTTTCCTTCCAGCTGCTCAATTTGGAATTTACCCGAGCGAGGATCCAAGCGAACATGTCCTTCTTGGAGTTTCCCCAGTCTGAAGGTATGCCCAGGTATTTCCCTGTCTTTGCGATTTCTGGAACCCTAAGGGCAGATGCCATATTTCTTCTTAGATCTGTAGGACATCCTTTACTAAAGTAGATGCCTGATTTGTTGAGGTTAATTACCTGGCCTGAAGCAAAGCAGTACTGATTGAGTATGTCAGCAAGGTTTTGACATTCCATTACTGTTCCATGCAGGAAAAAGATTGAATCATCCTCAAATAGCAGATGGGACAAAGTAGGGCAATGGCTGTTCAATCTGATCCCAGTGAGCGTACCCTCCTGCATAGCTTTCTTCATCAGAATCGACAACACATTGGCTATGATGATGAACAGGTAAGGTGAGAGTGGGTCTCCTTGGCGCAGGCCACGGGTAGGTTTGAAAAAAGGTAACGGTTCTCCATTAAGGTTTATGCTGAAGGATACTGTGCTCACACATTGCATTATCCATGTTATCCATTTGTCACAAAAGCCCAATTTTGTTAGGCATGCCTTAAGAAAATCCCACTCAATGCGATCGTAAGCCTTTTGCATGTCCAGTTTTAAGACTGCTTGAAATTTCTTCCTCCTGTTGCTAGTTCGGAGTCTGTGGAGCACTTCCTGTACTATCAGTATGTTATCCTGTATCTGCCTGCCTCCCACGAAAGCGCTATGCTCCTCTGCGATGATATGGGGTAAGATAGGTTTAAGTCTGTTTGTAAGGACTTTAGAGATTATTTTGTATAGGAAGTTGCAGAGACTAATAGGGCGATATTGCTCTAGTTTTTCTGGCTGTGGGACTTTGGGTATCAGTATGATTTGTGTTCTGTTTAGTGCAGGATCTAGATGGCCTGTGGTGAATAAGAGCTGCAGTGCTTGATGGATGTCTTTGGAGACAACTGGCCAATGCTCTCTGTAAAATATACCGTGGAATCCATCAGGACCGGGTGCCTTAAAGGCTCCAAGCTGCTGCATAGCAATGGTAACTTCCTCCTCAGTGAAATTCTCCATTAAGGTACAGTTCATCTGGTCATCCACTAAAGTAGGGATGTGTTGTAGTATAGGTTGCCAGTTACGATCTCCCACCGATGTGTATAAGTTTTTGAAAAACTGTTCAGTCATTCCCTGTACCTGCCGTTCCCCTCTTACCCATTCACCACTCTCGTTTTTCAGCATTCTTATCTGATTTCTACATCTCCTCTGAATTGTCGTTGCATGAAAGAAACGAGTGTTTTTGTCGCCCCACTTAATCCAACTTAATCTCGATTGCATGCCCCAATACATCTCTTCTTGTCTCCATAGTTGGTCGATTTCTTTTGTTATTTCTTTTTCCCGAGCTGTCTCTTCATGTGTTTGTTTGTTGTTCATCAGGTTCTGGAGCTCTTCTTTGAGCAGGGTGATTCTCTTCTTTGCATGGCCGAATTTTCTCTTGCTCCACTGCATTAACCTCTGTTGTACTTGCTGCAATTTTTCCACCAGATTAAGGTCCTGTGCAGTAGGTTCATTCCAGGTATCCGTGACAATGTTTTTGCTTTCTGTTTCATCGGACCAGTACGCTTCATATCTGAACTGCTGTCGTTTTCTTCTTTTAGGTTGATCCAGAGATATCATGATAGGACAGTGATCCGAGCTTATTGCTGGGAGTGCAATGCAGTCTGCCTCAGGGTAAGTAATTCTCCATTAATGTGAGCATAATGCCCTGTCAAGTCTCTCCTTAACCAGGTTCTCTCCCTCCCTTTTATTTGACCAGGTGAAAGAGCATCCCTTGCAATCCAGGTCCATGAGGGAGCATTGATTAACAAAATCTCTGAATACTGTTAGCCGGTAAGTTTCTACCCTGTACTTCCCCTCTTTCTCCCAGTGATTCAGTATTTCATTGAAATCACCCAAGCAAAACCATGGTATC
This sequence comes from Eucalyptus decipiens, assembly GCA_014182575.1. Lineage (NCBI taxonomy): Eukaryota > Viridiplantae > Streptophyta > Magnoliopsida > Myrtales > Myrtaceae > Eucalyptus > Eucalyptus decipiens. The sequence continues at coordinate 29,656,406 of CM024610.1, read as the reverse complement.
CGGTAGTGTATACTCGCAGAGTAGATTCTTTCCCATAACTGAATTCTTTCTCTGAATACATTGGGTGCATGGAGAAATATGATTTTCATTTTCTGATCTCGATCTGTCAGGTGGCACTGGGTAAAGATTGCTGTGGCCGAGGTGGATTCAATTGTTAGCTGCAATTGATCGTCCCAGAATAAAGCTAGGCCCCCTGCTGTGCCTTCGGGATTAACGATGTAGCTGTTCTGGAAGTTAAGTCTTCTTTTTATTTTAAGCACTTTCTGCTCTGAGTTCTTTGTCTCCATAATAAAAACAAGGTTGAGCCGTTCCTGAGTCACAGTGACTCGCAAGGCCTGGATTGTCAGGGGATTGCCCAGCCCCTGACAATTCCAACTTAAGAGTTTCATGGGTACTTTGGTGGCTTATTAGGGCTAGCCACCAGAGCCCATTTTTCTGACATTTCTGCCACCCTAATTGGTGTTTCCACAAGCTGGATACAATTCTCTCGCATCTTTGAGATGTTGGTTGTGCTCCATATGGACAGAACCTTTTTGCTTTTTTTGCGTTAGCCACCTTTACACTCTTTCCTTTCTGTTTTGCAGGGGGGTCCTCTTCAGGTCTCCTGTATCTTCCTTCATCTGTTCTTCATGAATTGTCAGGATAGACTCCTCATCAATGCAGCTGTTTCCCCTCTTCTGGAGGCACTTCGGGTCTAGCACGATTAAGTCCCGAGAAGAGGAGGGTGTGTAGGTGGCCTGATCTTTTGTCTGAGTGTTGTAGACATGTGTTTGCTGGGATGTTGCTGAACTAATCTGCTCTGTGTCTGGTATAGGAGATAATGGGGTTTCCGGCACCACCTCCACTTCTTCAGGGGGGAGTTCTTTCTGCCCATAAAAGATTTTGCCATAGGGGCTGAGATCCCTCACATCAGCTCGCAGCCAATCACCATACCTGGTCGGTAAGTTTTGCTCCATCCCTGACTCCTTATATGGTAGCTCAGCACACTCTGTAGTATAATGACCAATTCTGCCACAGGAATAGCAGTAGTGGAGTAGCCTTTCGTATTTAAATTCAACCCAGAGCTTTTTATTATCTAGATTCACTATCACGCCAGTCTTCAAAGGTTGTTTCAACGACAGTGTCACCCTGGCTTTACCCATCTTATACGTGCTATTTCCTTTTTCCTCCAGCTTTACTTCCACAACTACTCCTATTTTTTAAGCAATTTCCTCGATCACATCATAGGTAACTCTCCCATATGGTAGTCCAATGAATCTTACCCAGAAATCATAGTGATTATAATCATAACAGAACTCGGGTGTATCAAGTTCGCACTGCCTAAGTATAAGGAGATGGCTGGAGAAAGACCAGGGCCCCGTCTGTAATATTCTCTGTGCATCAGCTTCCGAATGGAAGGAGAAAGAGAAAAACCTAGGTTCCAATGTGGCACAGGTGAAGTTTTCTGTCTTCCACGCTTTTCGCATCAGAGTTAAAAATGCAGTATAGTTCAAGGCTGGGTTTGTGTAGAATTTACCAAATAAGGTTTTGCGACATTCAATCAGTTTGTTAGTAGAAATAGCACCTGGGATATCGACGACCTCGACTGCATTCCAGAGTTTTCCCATGCTTTTGCATAGAGCTGCAAGCCTTCTTTCTTCGTTGTTCTGATCTGCCATAATGTTATGTGTAAGGGCTAGGGTTTTGGATGAATCGTGACTTAATCGGTTGAAGGGAGCTCTGACTGTTGGGGGGTGGATCGGAACTTTGCTGTGGAGGAAGTTGGTGAAAATTAGGGTTTCCGAAAGGGGGTTTTACCTCTATTCGACGATTCGCAAAGAGAGGTGGAAGGAAGGGGAGCTCAGACACGAAGCAAACAGAAGCTTCGAGGTTGAGGGCAGAGTAACGGATGAAGGGAACTACCCAGCTGGTAGAGGGGGACTACACAATCGGTAGAGGGGAACCTCCATGGCGGAGAGAGCTTGCTTTTGACGTATGGACACTCTTTTACTCCCAACAGTTCTACTCGCAAACATTTTGATGAATTACCTCTGCCAATTGAAAAGATCCGATCTCGGGTCCTCAGTTTTGGGTAAAATGGTCAAACTTGGACTTGAACCCACAACTGCGAGCTTTTAACACTTTGATCAATAGGCTCGTTGGAGAGGGTAGAATCCCCAAAGCCATAAGCTTGGCGGATGAAATGTTGGCCAGACAATCGGGGTAGATATAACCACGTGCCAAGCCATGATGAGGGATTGTGCAGAACCGGCAATACTGGAAAAGCCGTTCGATTGCTGAAGAATTTGGAAGACACAGGCTGAGAGCTAGATGTGACCATGTACACCACGATCGTCGGCGGTTATTGCAGGGAGTATCAACAATTTATTGGTATAAACCCCTGCAAAGAATTAAAAAAAGAACATTTCCTTGGGAATTGGAAGACCGGACTTTGTGATGCTGCTGCTGATACGAGAGCAAGGAAATTGAACTTGTGCAAGCTTATACTATGAATAAATGAAGGGGACTTGGAAATTAGCACTTTGGCATTATATCAAATATTTCATGAATCATACCAGTATACCATAGAGGAGGTGGCACCGGAGTCCACATGAGAAGGTCCCGGTAGCAGTGGTAGCTGCAATTTTGTTGTCAACTCAGTTGAGGCAATCTTCTTCTTCTCCTTCCCCTTCTCCTTCTCCTTCTCCTTCTCCTTCTTCATTTCTTGGTGAGATTTTGTTCCCTTCTCTTGGTTGTGTCCTTCGAGGCAAGTCATTAAGAAGTTTTGACGACCAGAAGGTGTGTCTCTTATAGTTTGAACCGCATCATCAAATGTAAACCCTGTACTTGGGTCTCACACTCATTGGCTTTTCCAATTAGCTGTTGTCACATGAGATTTTGAAAATAATTATAATTCCACTGGCTACATATGTCCTTCGTGATAGATTCAGGAAAAGAATGAATGATAAATTCAGGTTGTTTATGATATTTCATCAAAAGTTATGAACACTAACAAATTCAACCTTAGAAGACTTATAACTAGTCTCCACCCGGGCACTTGCTAAAGATGGTCAGAAAATGAGGGCGAGATGGTTGAGAGTAAAAATGTGTCACACTTTCCAATCATCTCGAAGAGAGATAAAGGCGCGGCTGCATGGATCCTTAGTTCTGTCTATTTTTAGATGTATTTGGAATGAAGAACCTAAAATTAGCTGAAAGTAGTAAGCATAGACTTGAGAGTCCATCAATATAAACAAGGTTATTTTGACCTGGTCCAAATTCTGGCGATCTACGAGTGACCTCTTCAATGAATCTCATCTATCAACACCAAAATCTGGGGACATTAGTTTTGCTACACATTCCAGGGGTCTTTCATTAGTTCACAGTTGGATCGCAATCAACAGAATTCATTATCAGCCAAAGAAATAGAAAACAACAGACTTAAGAGAAGAGAAGTCAGCAATTAGCACCATCATCCTCGTTTGTGCTTATGAACAGAACGGATGCTGAAAAGGCAAAGTGCCCAAACTACATAACAGAAAGGTGTACTTGCTACTTGGTTATTTTGCAATATCCAATTAGCGAAATCAGCAATATGGAATTGTTTGCTAGGAGGCTATATTTAACTTTACAAATTTAATGCTACATACATGAGATTTAAGCTTGTCGTATCAAAGACCTTTATCACAACATTCAAAAGATATTATGAACTGACAGAAAAAGAGGAGATTGTCATCATCATCCTAGTTCATGGATTTCTGGTGAAATTCCACAGCTCACATAATATAAGCACACAAGTTGCTCTATTATGGTACAACTGGTACTACATACTTCCATCTACAGAGCCTCATTGGGTTTGAAAGTGATATCATTAGAATGAAACCGCATCAAACAACTTCGCATCAGGGTAACGTGCAGAAAAATCAGCACGTACCATATTCAATTAACAGAGAGGTAGAACCTAACAAGCACCCAACACATTCAATTAAATATAAGTACACAAGTCACTCTTTCACAGTTATGGTAGGACTGGCAATGCATACCTCTATCTACAGAGCCTGACTGAGTTTGGGAATGATACCATTAGAGCGCATTGCATTAAAAAACTCTGCAATTGGTTAACATTTAGAAAAATCAGCACGTATGTATTTGCTTAATAGAGGTAGAACCTAATGAGCATACAAAAAGTAGATTCAACTGAAAAATAATACATTCACAATCATTCAATTTTGTGCTGATGAAACCATATCAAGTGCTTTGATCTTCACGGGCATAAAAAACTTCCTTAGGACACTCCAGTTGGCCCGTGAGCCTGTTCAAGGTCGCACAAAAGCTAGCCTTCAGCTGTTGTTGATGACGCCTCAGCAAAACCACTCTTCTTCATTTGATCGTTCTCTGGTATGGGCTATGAATTGCCTCAGCCAAGTTAGCCAAACCCAGATCAATCATTTGATAAAATGATTCCACGACAACATCAGGATCAAACGGGATGCAAAATAATAAGCAAAATCTTAAGCTCCTCACCTAGCTTATTTTACAGAGCAGGCAAAAAATTATCCCAATTATGCAAAAGGTCATCTATACAGCTCTTTAAATTGAAGTCCAAAAATAAGCCTTGATCATTACATAGACCAGCCGGACCTGTCACAAAAGTAGAACCAATTTATCTCTCTTGATAATCTTTCAACAGTCTCACAATTGTTTATGGAAAGCCTACCTACAATCATAGATGAAAAAGGCTAGCCAAAACCAATTTTTACTTTTTTTAATCACGCACCAGAAAAAAATTGAACCTTGATTTTTATTTTAGCTCAGTTTCTCTTCCTTACTGGGAATTCATGCTCGAATGAACAATGGACAGGCTTTCCCATCATCACGAAAAATCGAGAGCTGTTTGTCCTAAACAGGATATCTACCAATAGTCAAATATGACACATAAAATTGCTCACAAAAGGAGTTCAAAATGGCGAAGGATTGATAAAAAATTCTCATCTTGGGTTTACCAAGAGGGAAACTGTAGATCACTAAGTAGTTCTTCTTTACCTATGTCGTTAATTTTCATTTGTTGCCTCACAAGCCGCCAATCTACTTGTAAAGTTGCCGATTGAAGATTAGCTAAAAAAATATTGCCGTGATGCAATCAACAGCAAATATATTTAGGCCAATCCAGATCAAATAGATACCAAGCGTCGAGCAAATAATTCTTAAAAGATATATCTATCAGAAAAGTATTACACTTTTCGCTCATGCTAGTTGTTAAAGGACGAAGAATCTCACCAGATGACCAACACCTTCTAACGTATGAAGAACCACAATCGGATCTAAATTTTGATCTTGGCTGAAGCATCATTTTAGCTTCTAGGACCGACTTCTCCACTCTTGCAATTATGTAAGACTAGGAATTGAGTCTCCACACCACGTAGATTATGACAACCATTGATATTCAACTCTTTCAAGTTCCAAAAGCATCATAGGTCAGGTAATCTTTCGATGGAACCATGATTGCAGACATTGAACATCTCTAACAACTCCACCTTATCAAGACCTTGTATTTTGACTAGATTGTCGCAATAGCAAGTATTTAATCGCTTCAAGCCCTCGTAATTTCAGATGGATCAGCCTTATAATGGACTTGCAGCTATATGTATGTATTGTCTCCAAGAACTCCAATTTACTTGGCCCTAAATTTCAACTAGATTTTCGCAATCCTCAATTTCCAATCCTTTCAGAAGATTCCATTGTGAGAGGTCCATTCTTTCAATGGACTTGTAGTGTTTTATTGACAACTCTTTCAAGTACTTGAATCCGTCAAGCTTAGACAATATCAACTTAGGACAGCAGTCAACACAAAGTTTCAAAAGTGGGAAGTACTCAAGTTGATCGTATCCATAAAAATGAAGTTCTTCCAGGTGGAATAGGTAAGAAAGCTCTGGCAACCCGAGAATTAGGGAATTGACTTGAAGATATGTTAAGCCGGAAGTAAGCTCTAGCAACAATCGAGCTCCTTATAGCCCTCTTGGTCAAGGCATTAGAGAGAAGAAAGATTCCGAATGCATTTTGGCGGGTCAAATATCAATGTGCCAGTGATATGGAGAATCACGAGTGAAGACAAGTCATCTTTTTCTCTTGGAATTCCCCCTTTTAGACTATCACAAGATTCAAGAAATATCCTTTGACAGTTTGTTCAACCTACCAATAGCAATGGATAACTATTCAAGGTCAAAAATCCCCAATGCTTTGCAAATTCGGTAAATCCCCAATTGAGGTAGGAATTTCTTTTAGTGAACAACACCCATAAAGGTTAAGGTATTTGAGAGAAGAAAGATTCCCAATTGAGATAGGGATTCCTCTCAATGACTTGCAAGCCTCTAGTCCAAGTACTTTGAGAGAAGAAAGATTCCCAATTAAGTTAGGGATTTCTCTCAATGACACACAACCCCATAGCTAAAGTTGTTCAAGAGAAGAAAGATCCCCAATTGAACTGGGGATTTTTGTCAATAACTCGCAATTTCTTAGATCAAGTTTTTTGAGAGAAAAACTTGAGCTAGGGACTTCTGTCAATAACTTGCAATCCCATAAATCAAGTTGTTCGAGAGAAGAAAGATTCTCAATTGAGCTAGGGATTTCTGTCAATGACTTGCAACTCTGCAGATTAAGTTGTTTAAAGGAAGAAAGATACACAATTGAGCTAGGGATTTCTGTCAATGACTCACAACTCCTTAGATCAAGTTGTTTGAGAGAAGAAAGATGCCCAATTGAGCTAGGGATTTCTGTCAATGACTCACAATTCCGTAGATTAAGTTTTTCAAGAGAAGAAAGATTTCCAATTGAGTTAGGGATTTCTCTCAATGACACGCAACCCTGTAGAACAAGTTGTTTAAGAGAAGAAATATTTCCAATTGAGCTAGGGATTTCTGTTAATGACTCACAATTCTGTAGATCAAGTTGTTCAAGATAAGAAAGATTCTCAATTGAGCTAGGGATTTTTGTCAATAACTTGCAACCCTTTAGATCAAGTACTTTAAGAGAAGACAAATTTCCAATTGAGCTAGGGATTTCTGTTAATGACTCACAATTCTGTAGATCAAGTTGTTCAAGATAAGAAAGATTCTCAATTGAGCTAGGGATTTTTGTCAATAACTTGCAACCCTTTAGATCAAGTACTTTAAGAGAAGACGAATTCCCAATTGAGCTAGGGATTTCTCTTAATGACTCACAATTTCGTAGATCAAGTTCTCTGAGAGAAAAATTCTCAATTGAGCTAGGGATTTCTGTCAATAACTTACAACCCTCTAGATAAAGTTCATTGAGAGAAGAAAGATTCCCAATTGAGTTAGGGATTTCTATCAATGACACGCAACTTTGTAGATCAAGTTCATAGAGAGAAGAAAGATTCCCAATTGAGCTAGGGATTTCTCTCAATAACTGGCAATCCCTTAGATAAAGTCCTCCGAGAGAAGAAAGATTCCCAATTGAGTTAGGAATTTCTGCCAATGACACACAACTTTGTAAATTAAGTTGGTCAAGAGAAGAAAGATTCTCAATTGAGCTAGGGATTTTTGTCAATGACTTGCAACCCTCTAGATCAAATTGTATGAGAGAAGAAAGATTCCCAATTGAGTTAGTGATTTCTCTCAATAACACACAATCATTTAGTTGAAGTTGTTCGAGGGAAGAAAGATCCCCAATTGAGCTAGGGATTTCTGTCAATAACTTGCATCTCTTTAGATTAAATTCTTTGAGAGAAGAAAGATTCCCAATTGAGCTAGGGATTTCTGTCAATGACCCACAATTCTGTAGATCAAGTTGTTCAAGAGAAGAAAGATTCCCAATTGAACTAGGGATTTCTGTTAATGACTCACAATTCCGTAGATCAAGTTGTTTGAGAGAAGAAAGATCCCCAATTGAATTAGGAATTTCTGTTAATGACTCACAATTCCGTAGATCAAGTTGTTTGAGAGAAGAAAGATCCCCAATTGAATTAGGAATTTCTGTTAATGACTCACAATTCCGTAGATCAAGTTGTTTGAGAGAAGAAAGATCCCCAATTGAATTAGGAATTTCTGTTAATGACTCACAATTCCGTAGATCAAGTTGTTTGAGAGAAGAAAGATCCCCAATTGAGCTAGGCATTTTTGTCAATGACTTGCAACCCTCTAGATCAAATTGTATGAGAGAAGAAAGATTCCCAATTGAGTTAGTGATTTCTCTCAATAACACACAATCATTTAGCTGAAGTTGTTCGAGGGAAGAAAGATCCCCAATTGAGCTAGGGATTTGTCAATAACTTGCATCTCTTTAGATTAAATTTTTGAGAGAAGAAAGATTCCCAATTGAGCTAGGGATTTCTGTCAATGACTCACAATCCCTGTAGATCAAGTTGTTCAAAAGAAGAAAGATTCCCAATTGAACTAGGGATTTCTGTTAATGACTCACAATTCCGTAGATCAAGTTGTTCGAGAGAAGAAAGATCCCCAATCGAGTTAGGGATTTCTGTCAATGAGACACAGCCTTTTAGCCAAAGTTGTTCGAGAGAAGAAAGATCCTCAATTGAGTTAGGGATTTCTGTCAATAACTTGCATCTTCTTAGATTAAGTATTTTGAGAGAAGCAAGATTCCCAATTGAGCTAGGGAATTCTCTCAATGACACACAATCTGCTAGGTGAAGTTGTTCGAGAGAAGAAAGATTCCCAATTGAACTAGGGATTTCTCTCAATGACACACAATTTGCTAGGTGAAGTTGTTCGAGAGAAGAAAGATTCCCAATTGAGCTAGGGATTTCTCTCAATGACACACAACCTTCTAGGCAAAGTTGTTCGAGAGAAGAAAGATCCCCAATTGAGCTAGGGATGTCTGTCAATAACTTACAACTCTTTAGATCAAGTTTTTTGAGAGAAAAAAGATTCCCAATTGAGCTAGGGATTTTTTTCAATAACTCACAACTGCATAGATCAAGTTGTTCGAGAGAAGAAAGATTCCCATTGCTAGGGATTTTTTTCAATAATTTGCAATCCTTTAGATCAAGTTGTTTGAGAGAAGAAAGATTCCCAAATAAGCTAGGGATTTCTGTCAATGAAATGCAATCGAATAGATCAAGTTGTTCAAGAGAAGAAAGATTCCCAATTGAGTTAGGGATTTCTCTCAATCCCCAACAAAACCCTAGCTTAAGTTGTTCAAGAGAAGAAAGATCCCCAATTGAGCTAGGGATTTTTGTCAAAAACTTGCAACTCCGTAGATTAAGTTGTTTGAGAGAAGAAAGATTCCCAATTGAGCTAGGTATTTCTCTCAATGACTCGCAACCCCCCAAGTCCAAGGAAATGAGGCTCTTGAGTTTGCAAATAGAATGGTCGACTTGCTTCAGTTGGTAACAACTAGACAATATGAGAATCTCCAACTTCGTGAAAGCCGAGAGATTAGGGGTATATCTTATCTCTTGGCTATGTGAAAGGTCAAGAACTTTTAGCTGCTTTGCCACCTGTACAAAAGAGAAAAAGCTGTCAAAAAGGAGTTTAATGGATAACAAAACAAAACAAAGACCATAGAAGATGTCTTTTTTTCCATCTTACCATGATCGAACTCCATCCTCCCCAATCATCTGTAAACACATTTTGTGACAATTCCAGCACCACTAATTTAGATAGATCCAAATTGATTGCTGAAGAAAATATATCGGACATAACGTATATACATTGAAGCCATCTTAATTCAAGAAACAATTCATTAAAGTCTCCACTTAAGGTCCTCCAGCATAATGAAAGGAACCTTGAGCTCGATAAGTTTTTAAACAGTTCAGTTGTGCATGTAGAGGAATAGCCACGGGACCAATAATTGAACACCCTCCTGAAACGCTGCATATCAAATCAATCAATTGAGTGTCTGAATCAACTTCTAATTTTTTACTTTTGCTTTTCTAAACCCCATACTTTCACAATTTGTCAACTTTTACCCCTCGCCAAACATAAATGTTGATAGGTAAACACACATATAGTATTTCGATAAATTTTTTTAATATTCAAACAATATTTTAAATAAAAGAACACCCTTTCTTGCTTTAAAAAATTCAAGACAAAACACCTCAATTCTTACCTCTCGCTTTTTTGGAATTTTGTAGTGCATGTACTTTGATTTTTATTAAAGTGGAAATACATGAAACCTTTTAAAACATATGAATGTTAAAGAGTACCCATGGGTCACTTGTTAAGTAGCTAAGTAAGCACCTGATTTTCAATTTGTTAACTATTGCAATTAAGTGTTTAATCATTCTTTAGCAATACATCTTTAGCATTTGAATAATATTTTAGATTTTGACGGAAATTGTAAGAGAGCTGGCTTTAGACCAACTGAAAATGAACTAATTAACTTCCTTACATGGTGTTATAGTTAGATTAAGGTCTTAACATATGGAACAGTAGGTTTGTCAATGCTGGGCAACATCTTTTGGCAAACTCTGCCACACGAAACTTTCTAGAAAAATCTAATGTTACCTAAACAGAAAAGTGAAGATCCGTATGTCCATTTCCCGAGACTGGCACCATTTCTTTTCGCATCTTATAAGTCAAAAGTACTGCTTAAACTTTGTTGCTAAAGGAGATCATTTAATCGGAATAAGATGGTGACAAAATCCCAGACGGATTGATTGACATTAACAACAATACTTTATTATTTTTTCCCCGAAAGCTTAGCTTATCAGTGACAGTATTGGATGACGTTCGAGTATCGAAATTTTAATCTTAAACTTTCTATTGGATTAGCATCTCGAGATTGACCACATATAAATCATGCCGCCACTCAATCTACACATTGACATGGCGTAAAGATTCAGAGGAATAGAATGAGATGCCCATAACAGAGATCGCAAGTAGCCAAAGCTACTAGTCGGTGGCTAGGCCTCCAGCAAGACTCAGTCGCTTGAACAGCGTAGAGATGCGATTCTGGATCAAAGTGGGCACCTAGTCACGCTCCGTTGGGCATGCGATTCTGGATCACAGCGGGCACCTAGCCACGCTCAGTTAGGCACTAAGGAGACATATCTAGTGAGTTATTTTTTCTTTGCAATTTATTCTATGGTCAGGTTCTTTAGGATTTACCAAAAGCAATATAAGGAATAGTTGATAGTTTTCTGAAAGATTTGGCTGAAATATTTGAGAGGCGACCCCCCGCAGCTCATTTAGTGGTTAAGGAATGTGCTTTTGTGTATCATGTTATGAGTTTGATTCCTGGCACTATTAAGTGTAAATAATTTCCTGTTTGAACCGCCCAGTCGAACTTAATTAAGCTGGTGTCCCACCTGGCAATGAGTTAATGGAGTATTTCACCATTATGGAACTTATGTAGCCGTTAGTACCCACCTTTGTCAAATAGGTTTTCTAGAGGTATGTTGATGTAAATTATTGACATTCGTTTTTAGCATGGGCATGCTTCTCAAGAGGTGAATTAGAAATTAGAAATTAGTACTCATCTGTTAACATGCACTTCTAGAGCAGAGTAATTTCAAGCCAGTAGCGGCCCTCACTTGACCTGTTCAAGAAAATGCATTCGTAACACCTTAAAAGCAAAATTCGACCTAGAAATGGTGTTATTTTTGTAAATGGACTTTGCTTAATGTCCACAATACTCTATACACATTCTACGCGCATGTTATGTTAACATTATGCTTATTTTCATGTGAACTTTGTAGTAACTCTTAAAAATAAGAAGAGAATGGTGATAAAAATTGGGGATGGTACAACAAGTTGATGAAGACGATATTATATAACCGTTAAAGGTGGGGAATGTGTTGGTTAGAGAATGAGTACTCTACCAAAGTGAGACCACTCCTCTGCCATACTTTTTATTAGTAGGAGAATCCTTAAATAATAGTACAATTGGAAGGGACCTAAAGCGACACCAATTTCATTTCTATAATTATAGCATCATGTTACATTAGATATAGGCTAGACATGACCCACGCTATGCATACCATTTATATGGGATTAAGCAAGTGACACCAATTGATGTTTCCAATGATGAGCAATTCCCTCTTAAAACAGAAGCAAAACACGTGTGTATATATATATATATAATTAAGTATGTTTAGACAGTGGGCAATTGCGATTGATGATGGTGGTTTCCCCTTTTAAGAGCTAAATGATGAAAATAGCCCATGGATTCATTTAAATAATACGATTCATAATAAACTTGATTTTGAGAAAATTTTGGTTGAGAGAATAATAGAGAAATCTCTCCCTTGAAAAGAATAGTATAGGACTAGGTGTCATAGGATGTATGTGGCAAGTAACGCAGAAGACAATTGATGCATGTGACATATGATGCATGTGGAAGTTACATGTGAATGGCCTAGAAACAGAATGGACGACACGAGGCATTGGTATAAAAGGGGTATTCGGAGGTAAGATCAGACAGGCACGGCACAACAAAGTTCATATGTTACTTTCCTCGTAATTTTCCTTTTATCGCACTTCCGTTTCATGCAATTTCATTTAATATCTTTTTAAATTCCTTATAATTCGATTTTTAGCGCATTTAACTTTTTCTTGTGCACTCCATCCAAGAGAAGTATGTCCATTGTTATTGGGGAAAAAAAGGAATGCCTTTCGAATGCGGTTTCCCGCCTGAATTTTTACTATAATGAGAGATGTTTTTTTTCTTTTTTTGGTTGAATTACTATAATGAAAGATTAAGAACTATCAACTTATAAATTATAACTGTCTTTCCAAAGAACATGATTTGTCCATCTATATGTGCTTTTCCAATAGAGATAAGGATACTATAGTTATATCTTCATGATAAATTTATTCATGTCAGTTTTGTGCATATGCATGGTATGGGCTCACGACTAGTTGATCCATATTTCACAACACTCAACACCTTTCTTCTTTCACATGAACTTTTGTAACAACGGTATCTGCTCCAAATTGAAAGCATTACCTTGTTTATCATTTTGGCTTTTTCGAAATGCTATTTATAGGCCGAGTGCAAAGATACAATAGGGCAAGAGATATAAGTAAACATTTAAAAAAAAAAAATTATCAACTGATCAACATAACTTGAAAGTGCATATTTTTTCATTAGTTTCTTAGAAATATTATGAATAAACTGAACTGCCAAAAGACATTTGTTTTGTGAAATATGAACTTCCACGAACACTATCAAACCAAAGATAGAATTCTTCTCTCTTTTTTAGGTTGGGCTTAATTTTATGGTTTGACTCGTTTGTTATTATCTGTACTTTATCTATTAACTAGTGAAAAACTCACGGTCAATGTTATTTCTATTAAGAATAGTTATTGAATCAACAAAAGAATGTGCTCTTTATAATGGTATGAGCGAACTAATTCAAATTAAATCGAGAAAATAAAGCTTCTTCCTTTCCCAACATCTCTTGGTTAATTGCAAAGGTTAATTCCCCCCCCACTGATCATTCATGACCTACTATGCTTCTCTAAATGGAAAATATAAAATAATGAAACGACATGAACATTGACAATCTAAGTAAAAATTAAACTTACTTTCAAAATTGACTGCATGCTGAAAATGTTATTTAGTAAAGAAAAAGGTATCGATATAATAACAAGCATGACATTTCCTCTAAATTGTCGAGTTTGTCGAGGGTTTTTGGCACAAAAGGGCATTGTACCAAAATAATATAAAACAAGCTGGAGAGGAAAGAAATGTTTATTAAGAAAGGCGAAGGAACAGACAACGAGAAATGAAAGAAGCAAAGGAAGGAAAATAAGAAAATCCACTCTTTATCACACACCTAAATCCATGAGATGAACAACGTCAACGTGATCCGACCTTAAAAACATTGTAAGGATTTTCCCTATAAGATTCTTAAGGTGATTTTTGCCATCATAGCTATTTAGACACAGGAAGAATGAAAAGACATACATATACCTCGTGGGCGGAAGGGGATCTTCAAAATCAAAATGGAAAAGAAAAAAAAAATGAAAGTGTATCAAACATTGATTTCCTAATACATAGGAGCACCACAGTAAATCCAACCGTACTAGAAAGCAAGCACCTGTGATGAGTGTGAAATTTTTCTTTAACGCTACTGATTTGGTTAATTATTAGTCATTATAATCAGCTCATGTTGTACATTACCGTTTTGAATGAAAATTCAAAACATCTTCATTTATCTTATTTCTGATGTATATGCTTCATCTTAATTAAATTATTGTAGTCTTTTAGATTATCAATAGTTTCAAGTAGATATAAAATTACATACTTTTAGTGAACGAGATTTTCAGTGTAGAATCGTAGTTAAAGAATCTTAAATTGATTGCAAAATTAAGTTTTTGACGGATGTAATTTATATCAATGCATTTGGATCAAATAATGTAACTTTTTCATCCTTGAGACACTTATAATACAATTATTATCACAATTTATCTACGGGGGACATAAATGGGTGTATGAATAGATTTTTTCCTAAAGAGTAGGGGTATCTGCTTACACTAGATAAAAGACTAAAATGGATCACATTAAATTTATGGAATTATAAGAGAGAGAGAGAGAGAGATGTTACCTCCATTCGCAAATTACTTCTCAAGCCTTTATTTTCAAGCCATGGCTCCAGCCATCTCTCGGGTAGTTGTCTTTGGCAAAAGATGCTCCCTTCAAGATCTCTCAATTGGTCATGCATCCTAAACTCACCACAATCTTCAATTTTTATCTTCAAGCCTTTATCTTCAAGCCATGGCTCCAGACATCTCTCGGGTAGTTGTCTTTGGCAAAAGATGCTCATTCCAAGATCTCTCAATTGGTCATGCATCCTAAACTTACCACAATCTTCAATTTTTATTAAGCACCTCAGCTCCAACTCTTTAATTCCAAGATATGGAAAAAACTTACAGTCCTCCCACATGTAATAGGCATATTTGCTGTTTTCGCCGATTAAAAAGCAAGCAATATCCAGAAAAATCTCCTTTTGTGTAGGTTCCAATGCATCATAACTTATCTTCAACGTCTTTTGGACATCTCTATCCGGTTCAATTCTTAATTTATCCAACATATCTTGCCATACCTTTCTATCTACTTTTCCATATAAGTATGAACCTATGACCTTGATAGCGAGGGGAAGCCCACCCATGGTAGATACAATTTCATAAGAGATACCCTCAAAATCCTTCGGACAATGGCCCATGCGAAATGCGTGTCTTTTAAATAAAAGCAAAGAATGCACCTCATCTAATTCTTTCAATTCATACTTGTAGTCCACCTCAAACTCAGACTGATCAAGTACAAATTTGTATCTAGTTGTAACAATGATGATACTTCCTGCAGTAAACCAATCACGTTCTCTAGCCAAAGCATCTAGCTGATTTTGATGATCAATATCATCCAAAAGAATGAGAACCTTTTTTCCTTTAAATCTAGATTTGATCAAATTAATTCCATCATCAACTTTACAAACATCATTTTCAATTTGCAATATTTCCTTAATTAGTAGATTTTGTAGATAAGGAATACCATTGTTTTTGTTAGCTGTTTCCCGTATATCTGGAAGGAAACTACGATCCACAAAGATATTCGATAGCTCATTATAGATGACCTTGGCAAGAGTTGTTTTACCAATCCCACCCATGCCATATATTCCTATCATTCGAGCATGACTGGTAGGAATGTCTACCCAATTCCTAATTTTGTTGACATGATCGTCAACTCCAGCTAGGTGCTTCGGAACATCAAGCTGAGATTGACATCTCAACTTGCTTAAAATCATTTTGGTAACTTCTTCCACTAATTTTCCTTCCTTCCTGTTAAAACAAAAAAAAACTCATCATAACTTCATACTTTTGCTTATCTCATCAAAAGACACCCACATATATGTGAACGATGGATGCAACCAATTAACATGCACAATGTTTTGGTTTTACGAATGACAATATAGGATGATGGTGTAGCGGTCATTTTATTTTTTCCCTTCTTTTTCTTCTTATAGATAGATCTTATTGAAATAAGATAAGGTGGTGCACCGAGCAAATTAAGATTCTTTAGAAGTAAAGTGTTTGTTATGAGGCTTATGGTCACTGCTAGTTGAAGGATAGGAGGTCAATAATTTTGGTTACAAAAAGTTTAGGAGAAGATGTTCTCCCTCTAAGGCCGGCGTATCCCACGGGCCTAAATGGAGGACTTATAATTAACTTTCAGATCGCCTATCAATGAAACTTACTGGCAATAGCAGGTCTTGAACCTAGACATGATCTGTGTGAAGCAAGAGGCGGTCAATTTATCCGGCAGTTACCAAGCTTTGGAAGACTGAGTAAGGGATCCTAAGGTTTTAGACGTTGTTAGTGTAGTTTTCAGGGTAAATCTTAGGGACTACAAGTATTTGTAGTCCGTTGGCCATTATGGTTATTCACTGGGACATTTTGTGATGTTTTGTAAGCTTGTAGTGGAAGCAGTTCATCCATATGACATTGGTTTATCTAAATAACAATACTTAGGGGAATAAAAATAGAAAAAACAAGGTGCAGGCAGAAGGTAGTACCCATTGGCAAATTTCTCAGATTCCCATCCTTTCAAGTTACTCACTTCTGTAAGGGCTCGTTGACCTTCCCGAATGTCCTCCTTATCAAAACGCTTCTTACGCGAACGGAAGGCCTCCCCAAAATTTCCATTTAGATACCGCACATCCGATGGGAGCACTTTGTAAAAGATGGGCAACACTGTCTGCGACCTGCTCTTTTGGCAGTCCATGATGCATGCTAGCTCACGAAGGCACCATTTGCTCGAAGCATAATTTTCAGAGATGATGGGGATTGAAATCTTAGATCGCGTGATGGCATTAAGAATCTCTGAATTAAAATCCTTGCCAATTTCAAGGCTGTTATCGTCCCTGAACACAGAAATTGGTACAGTCCCTACACTGATTAGACTGCGGTAGAGGTGATCAGTGAATTCGTTGCGAGTGTCGGAGCCTCTAAAGCTCAAGAACACATCATATTGATCGCTACCTCCTCCCGTGGGTATGGAAGGTAAGGACGAAGAAGCAGATGCTCCATCAGTGATCTCTTTCTCAGCAATCCTTCTCTTTTTCTCCCTTACTGCTCCTTTTTTTTGCGCTCTTTTTCTTTTTCTTTTTATTTTGCTCAGATTTTGCCCTTTCCCCATAGAAATCTTATAGACAAAAATGAAGAGAGGATGCCAACCTGCTGTACAAGAAGAAGTAGATAAGCAAATGAAAAGGCAGAGCACGTGCTTTTTGGGAGGAGAGCATATGATTTCTGAACGATTTCGAATCCAAAATGTTTAATGATCAAGTCAGTCTGTTGACTAATTGAATAGTAAAAGTTATTGACTTAGGCGTGCATCTTTTCTTTCCAATGGACGGCGCTTTCTCGTCAAGGCAACATCATTGGGTTGTGTCCACTCATGGACAAGAAAACAATGGCTAGTCTTCATCTCTACATACGTGCTCTATAGTCAAGGCTCCTAATCTTTGGTGGAGAGCACATGCATTTTGAACGATTAATAACACTAAAATGTTTAATGAAGAGAAGATGCCTTCCTGCTCCATTAAAAGATGTAGATAAACAAGTGAAAAGGCTAGATAAAAAGCACCTGATTTCCAAATGTACACAATATCTAATGAATGATTGGTCTATTGATTAATCCAATATTACAAGTTGTTGTTTTGGAGCAGTGTAACGCACATCTTCTCTTTCCCATGGACCTCATCCTCTTGATGCATGGAATTTCCTAATCAAGGAGATTTTCATTAACTGTCTCTTATTGTTTGGTTACAAATTAAACATGTCGCCCACATGTAACATTAACTAAAGCTAACATGCTGATGCCTATATTTCATCAGGCATTCTCAAATGCATATGCCCCTAATGAATCTCAACTCTTATATTATGTCGTTTTCATATGAGACTCAATAATAACAAAGGTTCAGATTTATTAAGGTCATATGCACTCGGGTCCTCTAGGAAATTTTCATATTTGCTCCAATCATGCCTTTGATCAGTGGTTTAATGAAAGCATCTATTTGAAAGTACATGCATATACGTTGATCTTTACCTTCACCAAAGTACTGATTATTGATATTCATAAAATCTATTATCAAATCTTCGTAATCAATTGAAAATAAAACAATTTAAAGGAAATAGTAATCAAATTTGTGAGTCATTAAATAAGAAATTGTCATTTAAAAATTAGAAAAGTGAAGAGCCAAAATAGGCAAACTCTCTCTCTCTCTCTCTCTCTCTCTCTCTCTCTCTCTCTCTAAAAAATAGTGTGAGCTCTTCCCCAGCAGTGGTAGGCCTTCACGAACCATTCTTGCTAAATGGGTCATCCATGTCCATATCCTCGCCCTCATTACTAATGGTTTTTTTTTCTATTTTTCTTATTTTCTTCATTTCCCTAACCTCCACTGATTAAGTTATCAACTCTCTCAGCAGTATATATTCCCAATGCCCTCCTGAGTTTTCTCCTTGTTTAGTTCTTCTCCTGCCACGTCCAAAATGTCTGACAATATGGGTGGATTTAATGAGGGGCTAAGGGTGCCCTGCCCCAGCCAACTCTCGGAAATTATGCTTAAACACAATTATTTTTACCAAGCAAGAACAGATTAACACGAAATCTTTAATTAAATTTGTAATTGATTGAACAGAAGCAGTTGCAGATGCTTTTAGTCCTTGCCTTATCTTCTTTTGTATCTCACCCTCTAGTCAAGCCAAAAGACGTTGGCTTGGTCCGCTCACAATGTTAAATTCTTACTTGGGCCATAAAAAACTAGAATCTGTGTACAAGCAAGTTGCATTCATTAAAATAAATAAGCAAATGTTTTGTTTTTGTTTGATTATTAAAAATCATAATTTGATAAATCATTTAAAAGCTGATAAATGAGTTCAAACGAAATTGGAAATGTGTGGAAAATAAAGAAAGGGCCTAGTTAGTGATTAGGAATGTGATCTTACATTTTAATTTCAAATTGTCATATTCTGAATGAAATTGGAAATGACATAGAGATGAACAAAAGGTCTTTGCTATTTCTCTTATATTTGTTCCCCGCTGACCTTACGTATTAGCAATGTCATGCAAAACGAATCCACTTTAACCTGATATGACATCACTGAGTTATTCTCTTCAAACTTTGAAATTTAAATAATTGATCAACAATTTATCTGTAGAATAGAACTATCATTTGTTAGATGACACCAAAGAAGAAGCGAATGCTCCTTAGTGCTCTCTTTTTCTGCACTCACATTCTTCCTCTTGAGATGATAGAATACAAGCATAGAAAAAGAATCAGTGCAACGAGCATAGCAAAGGAACGACCGGAAGCGGTACGGTGCATCCCTTTGTTTGCCTTGCTCTGACTTTGCCCTAGTCTGAACAACTTGAAATTAGGTCATGATTTGATCGAAGGAGAAGCAGAAGAGAAGAAAATAAAGGGAAACTGCTGAGGAAAATTCAGAGAGGACCAAGGTTTGAAAAGAATGGCCTTCAGTGCGTGCCCCCTTTTTCCTCGAGGGCCCACCTTGAGAATATCATTGCAAAGTTTTTTTAATCCAATTAAATGGACGTAGAATAGGATTATAGGCTAAATCCGTGATAAGTCAGATTAAATTGATTAATTACATTTTAACGAATGAACTTATAGTCTGTTGCAAAAAGGTGAAAGATTATGAACGATATAAAGCTGAGTGAGTGTCCTAATAAACATGTATAGTTCAATTTATTTAAATGTTTTCATGTTCATACGTTAAAGATCAATTAGTTTATTTTTATCTAACACAAAAGATCTTAAGAAGCATCATACTATGGATTTTGGTATGTTTTATATTATGATGATGACTGAAGCTATCACTGATTTGAGAGCAGGTAAAAAGTAGCAACAGAGATTTTTCGTTTGAGAAAGTGGCAATAGAGTTAAAAATGCTCCAACCTTAGCATAATAGCTATTGTCGTTTATGTGTGTGAACTATACTTTTTCATTACTCAATTCAACCTCCTTTTACCGAGGTCGGGACACCTGGAGTGCCATAACTTGGCACGCCGGGACACTTAAGTGCCATAACTTTAAAATGGTACACTTAAGTGCCATCATCGAGCAAAATGGGACACTTAAGTGCCACTCCGGCGAAAATCCGGCCAAATGGCTGACGTGGCAATTTTCCGGCGACCTTAGTCCAAAACGGCGTCGTTTTGCACGCTGACGTGGCGGAGAAAACGCGAAAACGACGCCGTTTCGTGTCTACGTGTAATTAATAATATAAAAATTAATTAAATTATAAAGTATTCAAAAAATAAAAAATAAAATTTAAAATTTAAAAATTTTAAAAAATTAAGAAAATTTTAAAAATTAAGAAAAATTTAAAAGTTTTAAAAAATTAAGAAAATTTAAAAAAAAAAAAAAAAGGGGGGGGGTCGAAGGGCGGGCGAGGGTCGAGCCCTCGCCGCCGCCGCCGCCCCGCCGTCGCCGGGAAGGGCCGGCGACGGAGGGGGAGGGTCGGCCGGGGTCGCCGGGAGGCCCCGGCCGACCGACGCGCGGGCTCGCGGCCCTCGCCCCGGATCCGGGCGAGGGCTCGCGGGCCCTCGCCCGCCGGCCGACCGGCCCCCGGCCGTGGCCCGGCGACCCCGGCCGACCCTCCCCACTCCGTCGCCGGCCCTTCCCGGCGGCGGCGGGGAGGCGGCGAGGGCCCGCGAGCCCTCGCCGGATCTGGGCGAGGGTCGCGGCCCGCGCCCTACCGCGACCCTCGCCCAGATTCGGCGAGGGCTCGCGGGCCCTCGCCGCCTCCCGCCGCCGCCGGAAGGGCCGGCGACGGAGTGGGGAGGGTCGGCCGGGGTCGCCCCGGCCTGGGCCGGGGTCGCCGGGCCCTGGCCAGGGGCCGGCGAGGCCGGCCGACCGGCGGCGAGGGCCCGCGAGCCCTCGCCCAGATCTGGGGCGAGGGTCGCGGCCCTCGCCGAGATCCGTCGAGGGATGCGAGCCCTCGCCGTCGGTCGGCCGGGGGCCGGCGACCCCGGCCGACCCTCCCCCCTCCGTCGCCGGCCCTTCCGGCGACGGCGGGGGGGCGGCGGCGGCGAGGGGCCCTCGGCCCGCCCCTTCGACCCCCCTCCTTTTTTTTTTTTAATTTTCTTATTTTTTTAAAATTAAAATTTTTAAAATTTTCTTATTTTTTAAATTTTTTTAAATTTCTTAAAATTAAAAATTTTTAAATTTTTAAATTTTTATTATTTTTAAATTATTTTTTATGCTGATTTGGAGCTCCGGCGAGCCACGTAGGCGAAAAATAATAATAAAAAAATGCCACGTAGGATTTCCGGTAAGGGTCGCCGGAGGTGGCACTTAAGTGTCCCACTCGAAAAAAAAAGTGGCACTTAAGTGTACCATTTGGAAGTTATGGCACTTAAGTGTCGTCTTGAGGTTGTGCCAGTTGCAGACTTGCGCCGTATCTTCGCCCTTTTACCCTTTTTTGGGGTAACTAACTTTGTCAATTTTCAAAACTTTGAAGGAAGAAAAAGAGTTAGAGGTGAAAGGCAATATACTTTATAGGATTATATAGTCCAATAATTCGAGGAAGACAGCATATTATTTGTCTATAATGTCCTATAATTGTCTAAGGCAAAATTGTGAATAAAATCTGATTAAGAGAGTACTTGCTTTTATGGGTGATTGGCTACAGAGTGTATAGGTTCTGGACCAAAACCCTGAAACCCACCTATCAGAGCATGTTCTCAATTTTCGGAATTGAAAATTGAACCCCCTTGATCTTGAAATTTGCCGTGAACCGCCCTATTACTTTTTCTTTTCTCTTTCATTTTTTATTTAATTGATCTCACACCATCAGAGACAAAGAAACCTCACGATCCATGAAAAGGCGGTCCTTGGCTTGAGGGGAATAGTGGCAATTTTGCGCGCAATAGAATTTAGCGCGCTCGCATTCCAACTCTTTCTATCTTAGCAAAGGATCGACGTTGAATTACGATGCAAACGAACAATGAGACAGAGAGGCCACATGATTAGTCACATCTACAGTCGAAAGCAAAGGCTTCGCTTTTCTACGTAAGTCCATTATAAGCTGGTGACACACCAAGTTAACAGCCACCCACATCAGACAAAAAGAGCCCAAAACACGCTAGTTCAGCCGCAACGAATCAACAGAAATGACACGCTAATAAGAGATGAAAAAGCGATTACCTTCTGCGCGCTGAGTTACAAAAATAGGTGCGAGATCGGAGAGAGAAGACCCTAAATAAGCCTCGCCAGGAACTTTCAAGAGGGAAATGAACAAAGAAAGTGAGTGCGGACTGTAGATGATAGCCTTGAATTGTTCTGCAAGAGAGAGGCCAGATGTAAAAGATACATAAAGTGAGAAATATGAGAGAGAGAGAGAGAGAGAGAACTATCAAATTCCAACCGCTCATACTGATCCGTTTGAATAAGGGGAACGTAGTAAGAAAATCTACAATAAATGTGACGACTGTGATTTTGAAAAAGTCGATGGAATTTCACATGTTATATTGTGCATGCTTTTAAGGATGTTAGATGTCTTGCAATGAGTAATAATCAAATGTTTTTATTTTCTTCTATCAAAATGTAATAGACTATCCGGCTCATCTGGAGGAGTGATGCAGAGACGGAATTACTCAGATGGGCTTTAATGTTTAAAAAGGAGTTACCTTAAAGCACATCAAGTCGTGTCCGAGTCTCAAAAGCAGCACAATTATGAGACCACCTCCACGCCTCAATCTAGAGCTATCAAAGCCAGATATCTCAGAGCGAAAGACAAGCGTCTCAAGTGATTTCTGGTGATTGGCGTTTCTGCTCCTGGGAAACAAGCACTCGAGACTTTAATAAAGCTTTACTTGGAACCTCTTGCCCTTGCCCCCAGAGGAGACGCGCAATCTTGTGGAGAGGATTGCGTTTCTTTCACGAGGCAATCGTACTACTTTTTTGCCCTCACCTTTTTGACCAAGACCACACAAACAAACCTCCCTTCCTCGAAATTGCAAGACTCCCTCGCTGTAGACTTTAAAGAAATTTTCATTGCTTCTCCGCAAGAACCACAAGATCGTCGCCCTTTTTCCTTTTTTGTCGTAACGTGATCATCACTTTTGCTCGGCAAACTTCCGCAAGGTGTTCAAATCGGAATTTGCTTCTTCTCTCGCCTCAAAAGTTGAGCGAGACCTGCTCGGGATACACGCAATCTTGCCGTGGATTGTGCGTCTTTTGTGTGGTTATTTGTAAGGATGTCGGACTCGAACCCAAATCATGCATTTTCAATTTAGTTCAATTCTCGATTCGGATGATAAAAAAATAACTTTTTTTAGATTATTTAAATTCGATTAATTAAGTCAAATCAAAATTCCCAATAAAAATTAAACGTCTGACTTAAAATCTCTCTCATTTTTTCACCCTTATGCAACAAGACATAAAAAGGAAAATTGAAAAATCAAATCAACCCAAATCAAGTTTTTAATTTGAGTCACGATTCGATTTGATTCAATTCTCATTTATTGTTAATTTGAAATGAATCGAACCATTAACACCCCTAACAATTTACCTAACTAACGCTCACCTTTTGTCGGTTCACCTTGTAATTGGACCACGTGGCTGCAAAAATCAAAGTGAGGATGGGTAACTTTTCACTTTCCTTACCCATTGGAATGAAGAGGAATTAAAATTAATCAAAAATCTACTTTCTAACTTATTTTCAATAGTCCAAAATATTTAACATATATAATCTCCACCTTTGGGCAAGACTACCTCACTGTAGACTTTTAAGGATACTTTGTTACTTTCTCTTTATAATTAGACCGTGTGGCCACTCAAATCAAATTAAAGATGAGCAACCTCTAGCTTTCCCCGACCCCATTTATCAAAAGAATCCATACTTTACATTGGATTCAAGGTGTTCACATTGAGAAATTAGTTTTCACATGGTGGTACTCCTTAAAAAACCGCGTAATCATTTAACTTTATTTGGCAACTTTTGCAAAAGTGTTAAATGTAGGAAATTACTTCTTTTCTTGCCTTGAAAGATGAGCCAGATGTGCTTGAGATACACACAATCTTACCATGGATGTCTTTGATGACACAATTTACTTCTTTAACCCTCACCTTTTGTTGGATCACCATGGAATAGGACCACCTCGCCGTGCAAATCAAAGTGAGGATGAGCGACCTTTTGTTTTCCTGCGCAGGGAAATGGAAGTCTTTTGCTAGCATTAAAAATGGATAAAAAAAATCTACAATTTAACTAATATTTAGTGAGTTTTTTTTTTTTGTCAGAATATTTAGTGAGTTAGATTGTATATGACTTAGCAAAAATTTAAAGAATGGGCGGTTATGAATTTAAAGTAAAAAATATTTAATTACATACAAATTCAATGAGTCTAAACTGCATTCACATGTAATTCAGGTTAATCAAAAAAGAAAAAATAGTAATGATTTTCCCATTTACTTTTACATGGCTCCTACTTTAGTGGGCCTCTTGCTTGAGTGTGGTACACGCATCATGTGGAGGCCAACTCACGTGGTACGACAAATGAGTGGGCTTTTTCTCTCCTCTGCCTATTCCTTCGACCAATGTCCATGTGACGCTTCATTCATTTCCTACTCATTTTTCTAGTGATCATTCAAGGCATATTTAATAATCATCATTTTTTGTATTCTTTTACTCTTTCAAATATAAAAAAAAAAAAAACAAAATCTGTTTAATAATATCAATTAATTTTTGTATTTGTTAGAATAAAAAGTAACCGGTAAATAAATTTGAAATATATACAACAAGTAAAATAAATCTATTTCTTTGTTTTCGAAAATAGAAATAAAAAATATAATTTCTAAACAAAAATTATTATCGATAATAGAAATATTACTGAACGCAATAAGTGAATCCAAGATACACTCATCTTAATTTGAATTTAAACCGTTAGATTTAGCAAGACTCATATAAAACTTATGTAAATTTTGTCATTTTCAATGATCCAAATCCAATATAATATATATACACACATATACACATATACACATATATTATGACTATGTAAAAGGCGTAGAAAGCTAGTGACAGCAAGACAACCTCACCTAAGACTTTCGAGGATATTTTGTTACTTCTTCTTTGTAATTGGACCGCATGACTAGTTAAATCAAAATGAAGATGGGCAATCTTCAGCTTTCCCTAACCCCATTAACCGAAAAAATCGATACTTTACATAGGAGTCAAGGTGTTCACGCTAGAAGATTAGTTTTCACATGGTGCTACCCCTCAAAGAGCCATGCAATCGTCCACTTTACTTGGCAACTTTTGCAAAATTAGTCATGTTGGAAATTACATCTTCTCTTGCCTTGAAAAATGAGCCAAATGTGCTTGGGATTAGGGGTGAGTATAATCTAGATTAGACCGGTCCACCCTCTAATTCTAAAATCAACTCGCACAATATCGATTCTTAATCTTTTGAACCGAAAACCGATCCTATTGAGTCTGGGACTAAGGATTGGACAAATTCAATGGATTTGCTTTGGTTCTAGGATTAATTTGGGACCAACCAATAATTTTTTTTTGTTTTATTTTTTGTACTATTTGAAAAGGCGATCGAGAACTAGATTGATTTAATGGATTTAGTTATGCGTGAGGTTAGCGAAGAGAGGCAAGCGATGCGAGTGTGAGGTGGGGTAAGCAATGAGTGTCTTGCTCATGTCGAGTAGCGAGTGACGTGAGCTCACTCGCATCGAGCGACGAGCAAGAAAGTTGTTTCTTTTGATATTGACAAATTGAAGACTAAAAGGATAAATAAAACATAAGAGAACAAATACGGGAAGAGGATACGTGATGAGCTATTTATGCCATTTTGGAAGCCATTTTGGACTCCTCATTGAGATATTTCCTCATTTATAAATAATGGCCATTGATGCCATAAAAGGCATTAAAAGTTTAAGTTATTAAAAAGTAAAATTACTTGGACTCCTCGTTAAGAAGCCGTTTAATGCTGTTATGATTTTCTCTATATAAAAAGGTATAAATAATATATTAGATATATGATATATTTTAGATATACTATATATAATATATACAATCAAGGTTGGTCCGAGTTAGACTAATCATAAACTTCCAAGATCGATGACCAATCCACACAATGTTAATTCAAGGATCCCAAAACCAAAGATTGACCCAATCCCCTTAGGAATTGGATCAGGACCGGTAGGGTTGAGTTGGTTTAACCTTGCATTGATTCTCACCCTTACTTGGGATACACATAATTTTGCCGTGGATGTTTTTGATGAGGCAATTTGCTTCTTTAACCCTCACCTTTTGTCGGATCTCCTTGTAATTGGACCACCAAGCCGTGCAAATCAAAGTGAGGATCAGCAACCTTTTGCTTTCCCTACTGCAGAAATGGAAGTCTTTTGCTAGCGTTGAAATGCGTTGAAAAACAATCTACAATTTGACTCATATTTAGTGAGTTAGATTGAGTTAACAAAAATTTAAAAATGGGTTGCTATGAATTTAAAGTGAAAAAATTTAACTACATACAAATTTAATGAGTCTAAACTACATTCAAATGTAATTCATGTTAATAAAAAAAGAGAAATTAGTAATGATTTTTTCATTTGCTTTTACATGGCTCCTTTTTAGTGGGCCCTCATGCTCACGTGTGGTACAGCCCAACATGAGGAGGCCAACTCATGTGGCACGAGAACTGCGTGAGGTTCTTCTCTCCTTCGCCTGTTCCTTTGACCAATGTCCATGTGACATGTGACTCATTCCGTACTCATTTTTCTAGTGATTATCCAGGTCATGTTTAGTATTCGCCCTGTTTTTATATTTTTCTATTGATTGAAATAAAAATAAATTCATTTGATAATATCAATTAATTGTTTTATTATTTAGAATAAAAAATGATTATGGAATAGATTTGAAATAGAAAAAAAAAAAAAAAAAAAAATCTATTTCTTTGTTCCAGAAAAATAAAAATGAAAAAAATTATATCTAAACATAAATTATTTTCGGGAATAAAAATATTATCAAATGCACTCTTCATGAACTTGATATACACTCATCTTAATTTGAATTTAGACTGTTAGATTTAGCAAGACTCATAGACTGTTATATATAATGTTTGTGTAAAAGACATAGAAAGCTAATAGTCACATTCGAGCAAGACTCTCTCACTTTAGACTTTTGAGATATTTTGTTACTTTCTCTTTGCAATAGGACCGGGTGACCAATCAAATTAAGACGAGCGATCTTTAGCTTTCCTTGACCCCATTAATAGAAGGCTCAATACTTTACATTGGGAGTCAAGGTGTTCACATTGTAAAATTAGTTTTCGCATGGTACTACTCCTAAAGAGCCACGCAATCATCTCCCTTGCTCGGCAACTTTTGCAGAAGTGTTTATGTTGGAAATTACTTCTTCTCTTTGCCTTAAAAGATGAGCCAGAAGTGCTTGAGACACGCATAACAGTCTTTGACGAGGCAATTTACTTCTTTAGCCGACTAGCCCTTCCCTTTCATTAGTTTTCGTTGTAATGGGATCATGTGGTCGCACGAATCAAAGTAAAGATGGACAACCTTATGCTTCCCTTATTTATTAAAATATAAGTCTCACACCGCTAGAAGCGTTGACGCGGTCTAGTGGGAGAGTGGAAGGGGTGGAATTGGTAGCAAAGGCGGAGAAGTGATTGGGGGGGCTCTTGCTTGCGCATTTTGGTGGTTATTGGAATATTGTTGGTGGTCGTGGTGCTTTGATGGTGGCTGCGGCGTGGCTCGTGGTGGTGGAGCATGGGTGCAATGGGTGATTTGGCGGTGGGCGGTGGCGGTGGGCGGTTGGTGCTGTGGTTGAGCTAGCGGCATGCCCGCGGTGGTGGTGTGCATTTGAGGCGGCAGAGGGGCGGCGGATGGGGGGTTGCGTGGTTGGTAGTGCGTTCGTGGTAGCAGCATAAGTTAGTGGGCGGCAATGATTGCCCGCCAAACGATAAAAATGAAATTCCACATTATTTTTTAACCAGTAATTAGAGAGAAAGAAAAATAATGAAATGTAATTTCGCAAAACAAAGAGACGCCAAGTTCTTATTATTTAATCCAAACGAGACGCAATAATGTATATGAATCTTTTTACTAATGTCTGCATATCTTGAAATGCTAAATGTAGTAGAAATGGCACCTTGACCCCTGAAGTGTGGAAATGACACGAGCGACACTTCAATGTCAAAAATTAAGGAAATAATATTTAAGTGTCAAAATCGGAGCAAAATAGATCGATTAAGCGTCAACGGTAAGAAAATCCGATCAAAATACTGACGCAACGATTTTCCAACGAGGTAAGTGTAAAACGATGTCATTTTGCTACTAACATGAGTAGATAATTACTATAAATATTAATTACATTAAATTTAAAACTAATTTTTTTTAAAAAAAAAAAAAAAAAAAGAAAGATGTAGATTGCTGGTAGCGAGGATTAAATTTAGTTTAATTAATATTTATATTTAAAAAAAAAAAAAAAAAAAGAGGAGGAGGCAGAAGGCGAGAGTTGTGCCCTCACTGCCGCCTCCTCGCCATTGTGGGGAAGGGCTGAGGTGGGGGACCATAGCCGACCCTTCCCCAAATGGCGGGGAGGCGGTGGCGAGGGCTCTCTCACCTTCCGCCTCCTCCTATTTAAAAAAAAATAAATAATAATATTTTAATTTAATTAATATTCATATTAAATTTTAAATCCGCGCCAAAACGACATCTTTTTGGTGTTTTTTTACTAAGTCAATTCTCCGGCTAGTCACGTAGGCAAACAATATTAATAAAAAATTGTCACATGGGATTTCTGGCGTGATTTGCCGGACTTGGTAATCAGGTGTCCCATTTTCATAAAAAAAAAATGGCATTTAAATATCACTTTCCTAATTTTTGGCACTTAAGTATATCCACGTATTTAGTTTTGGCACTTGAATTGTTCTTTTACCTAATAGAAATTATACACGTGTCATTGACTTTTTTAAAATGTAATCAATAGAAAATACGTCTAAAATTGTTGTTGCGTTAGAGGTGTATAGGAACAAAAGGATATTGCTTAGTATCTTCATCCAAGACCCATTACATACCATCCTCGAGGATGGACCGTTGGATTCATAACTCCACCCAATAATCTGAAATTACTGCATAGCACTTCTTCTATCTGCCAATGCAGAATCTCTAGTACATGGATGTACCCAAAAAAAAAAAAAAAAAATTTGGGAGATGCATGCACTCTCCCAAAAAAAAAAAGTAATAAGTCCAGCGGAAAAAACTGCTGATATGCATATTCCAGTTGTGAGTAAGATTTCTTTTTTCGACAAGTTCAGCTAGTAAATCTATCAAAAAAATCAACTATTAGGTTACCGCATCACTCCGTGAGATTTTCTCTGAGTTCCTACACTTTTGGTCTATAGCCTGAATGCCTTTTCCTTTGAAATATCTGCTAATTTACTATGAGATCTATCGGCAATTAGCTAGCTTGGTCTGTTATGCACCTATTATCGTACATGTTCCACTTAATGATTCGAAGGGCTGTTTGAATCAATTGAGGTTTGTTTTATGATCTAGATAAGACTCATACATGGCACAACTAATTTTAACCCGCACCTTCCATTCTGGCAAAACCAGAATAAGTTATTACATTTTGTTGGTACATTCATAATAAGGTGTGATTAAGATGCACCGATTTGTTTTGATATAATGGAGAGACACTTTTTCAAAAGGTGTAAGAGAAATTATACAAATAACTTATGGAGATAACCATTAGAATTGTTTTTTTTTTTTTTTTGGTGAAAAGAAAATAACCATTAGAATTGTTGGTAGAAAGAACATTCAGAAAAACTGTTCTTTCTTCTTCTCTTCTCTCCATCAAATATCAAAAAGGCAATTCCATTTCTATTTCAAGAAACCAATCAACATTAACGCTGTGAAAGGTGAATACTTTCCTCGTGATTGTATTCGGACCATCGTAAAGTCGTATCGTCCGTTGTTCACTCGTGATTCAACTTATGCTCCTGGATAATTTGTTTATTGCGCATTCAAAGAAGTTAGTTGTTTCTTCTGCCACTTTTCTTCCAATATTGGTATTAGAGCCTGTATTATGATCTTTACCTTATTTTCCATCATTGTTTTTTTTTTTTTTTTATCACTTGTTGTTTGATATGGGGATGAAAGGATGAACTTCATATCATCTGGATGTTCATTGCTCAAACATTCCAACATGAATTGTCGAAAACGAATCAAAGCGAAGAATGGGTTTGGAGGTCGTGAATGACTATAATGTTTCGGCCATTTTTCAGAATATTTTTTTGGCCAAAATTAATTTTTGAATATACATGATGAAAGTATTTGTCAAGACGATCAAAACAGCGAATGGCATTCCGTTAGATGCACCCACATGCGAGGCCTGAAGCCGCGGCGTGTGAGCGCCACACCCCACATGCGTTGGGAACGGCAGCTCGTGAGCGCCACACAAGTAGCGGCTAACCAATGCATGATGAAGTTAACCAATGGTCGATAATTGACCCACTAACATCATTGATGACGTCACTCACTGGCTATTTGCCCGGTCGGTGACCAATCGGCGACCTAACCTGGTTGATTGGTCAACCGGTTTGATCGGTTGATCGATCAGACGGTTGGACTGATTGGACCGGTCGCCAGTTGGACCAATTGAATCTGCCAGGAGCCTCGTTGGTTCGCTGGCCCGTGTGGGCATGTAGTTGGTGGGTTTGATTCATATGGATGTGCTGTATATTATGGTTTAGTTATTTTTCTTGTTTGAGGCTTTTAAAATAAAAATGCAAATGGAACCCTACGTATGTATATTTTGGGTTATAAATACATTGTTTATTCATTCTAATTTGTATTTCTCTATACTTTTGAAAATAAAGAAGCTAGTCTACATGTAAATGACCACATATGTGTTGGATAGAGTTTGGTTTGATGATAGCATGTATATTCTTTAACATGCTTGCAGTTTCTTAGTTCCAAGTAAACTTAAATAGTGGCAAGAGATCATCGATCTTTTTCATTATGTTATGAATTCCACTTTCGATTATAATTGCCACATGATTGTTTTATGTATTAGTTCACATCATGCTATGCCTTTAAATATTAATAGAAAAATGTGAAAATTACATGAAATCATGTAATTATTTTTTTTTTCTAGTGGAATTCATAAGTTGGTAGAATTTGAAGGAGTTCTCACCTAAAATTTAAAATTTACGCAAATTAAACTAGTTAATAAAGTATAACAATTGTATATAGAAATTAATTAGGAACATAATGAACTTTCATTTCGGTATATTTTGTTGAATTATCATTAATTTAGTTTGTCTTTACTACAAATTATACACACAATTTTACTGTGGATGTCTTTGATATGGCAATTTGCTTCTTTAACCCTCACATTTTGTCAGATTTCCTTGTAATTGGACCACGTAGCCATGCAAATCAAAGTGAGGATAAGCAATCTTTTGCTTTCCCTGCCCATGGAAATGGAAGTCTTTTGTTGGCGTTAAAATGGGTAAAAAAATCTATAATTCAGCTCATATTTAGTGAGTTAGATTTTATATGAGTTAGCAAAAATTTAAAGAATGGGTTGTTATGAATTCAAAGTAAAAAAATTTAACTACATATAATTTAATGAGTCTATACTACATTCAAATGTAATTCATGTTAATCAAAAAAGAGAGAATAGTAATGATTTTCCCATTTGCTTTTACATGGCTCCTGAGAGTGCTAGTATGAATAAAATAAAGGAGTTAGGGAAGAGAATAAGAACACAAAGTTTATAGTGGTTCGGCTTAATCCAAGCCTACGTCCACTCTCCCACGCTAACAGCCTTCTTGGCTGGATTCCACTATGCAATCAACAAGAGATTACAACTGAGTGCAAACACTTAGTAGTAGATTACACTATCTCACTAAGTCACTCTTTGGTATTTCTCTCACGATTACAAACGTTTAAGCTCTCCAAAGACAAGTGTATAATCGAAGGTCGCTCGAGACTTTGGAATTATAAATTCTACGCTCCGTCTCTTACTTGCTCATCGGTCCATGATCTCCTTAAATACTCCTCCACTTCCAAACTACCCGTTGGACAAGTATCCCGGAGAATCGTCTTCCAATATACCCATTGGACAGCTCGTATCTAGAAGATTTGGTAACCGTTGAGTGACAAAGGTAGAATCCCAAATTGATTCCGATCGCCCATACAAACGGAATCTTGGTTTCCATAAGTAAAGCTTCTTCGTATAGAAAGTTCTTGTCTTCAAGATCCAATCGTCAATCAATTAGATTGAATCAATCAAATCGATCTTGATGTGGAATCCAAACCGGATCACTAGCCGTTGTATGATTGGGCTTGAGTTACGATTCATCGAATCTGGATGTAAAGTCTCGAGTCGTAGACTTTACAACTGAAAGTCAGTAGACTTTACAACTGGTCGAACATATCTCGCTTCGAACAGATTTAGCTTTAAGGTCTGTACCTGGTTCAGCTTCAACATAGAGTCTGTCTTCCGGGTTCGGCTTCAAAGCATAGAGTCCGTCTTCTTGTTCAACATTCACGATCGGTTTGGAATTAGTCGAGTTGGAGACTTTTGATGTAGAATGACTTTGACACTAAAGTCAGCGGTCTTCGCACTTTGAGTCTTGAGTCCGCATAGTCTTCAGACTTTGACACGAAGTCCTGGAAATCTTCATAATATACTTTGGACATATGTTACGTTCGCCGCCGTCTTCGACTTTGATAAAATCCTTTACATGTTCTATCATCTGCATGGTCTATTACTCAACCATCAAACATGTTAGTAGCCTTTGATTTATTTTGTCATCTTCAAAACATCATAAGGGATTTCCCTAACAGTTCCTTTGTCGGCCTTAT
The DNA here is from genome assembly GCA_014182575.1 of Eucalyptus decipiens. Classification (NCBI taxonomy): domain Eukaryota; kingdom Viridiplantae; phylum Streptophyta; class Magnoliopsida; order Myrtales; family Myrtaceae; genus Eucalyptus; species Eucalyptus decipiens. The sequence goes on along the minus strand of CM024610.1, from coordinate 29,623,573 downwards.
GCTCGAGTGCGATACAACCCAGCCTGTGGAGGCCAACTCATGGGGTACGACAATTGCGTAAGTTTTTTCTCTCCTTTGCCTGTTCCTTTAACCAATGTCCATATGACACGTCACTCATTCCCCGCTCATTTTTCTAGTGATTATTTGGAGCATATTTGTAATCATCCCATTTTTCGATTTTTTTATTTGTTGGAATAGAAAAAATAAAAATATATTTAATAATGTCAGCTAATATTTCTATTCTCCATAATAGACAAATAGCCCATGAATAAATTTGGAACAAAAAAAGTAATTAAAATATATTTCTTTGTTCTTGGAAACAAGGAAGAAAAAAAATATTCCCACATGGAAAATATTCTTGAAAATAGAAATATTAACAAATGCATCATGAGCAAACTTGATATGCATTTATCTTAATTTTAATTTATATCATTAGATTTAGCAAGACTCATATAAAACTTATATATATATATATTTGTGTAAAAGGCAAGAAAGTTAATTGTCACCTTCCGGCAAGACTACCTCACTTTAGATTTTTGAGGATATTTTGTTACTTGCTCTTTGCAATTGGACCGCGTGACCAATCAAATCAAAATGAAGATGGGCGACCTTTAGCTTTCCCTGACCCCATTAACAAAAAGAATCGATACTTTACATTAGAGTCAAGGTGTTCACATTGTAAAATTAGTTTTCGCATGGTACATTATTTAAAGAGCCACGCAATCATCCCCTTTGCTCGGCAACTTTTGAAAGTGTTGATGTCGGAAATTACTTCTTCTCTTGCCTTAAAAGATGAGCTAGAAGTTCCTGGAATACACATAATCTTACCGTCTTTGGTGAGGCGATTTATTTCTTTAACTGACTAACCCTTCCCTTTTGTTAGTTCTCGTTGTAATGGGATCACATGGCCGCACAAATCAAAGTGAAGATGGACAACCTTTTGCTTTCCTTATCCATTAAAATATAAGTGTCACACCGCTAGAAGCGCTAACATGGTCAAAAATCTAACTTTTAAGTCATATTTAATTAGCTGAATAGTATGGGTTAGGTAAAATTCAAAGAAAAGATTGTTGTGAATTTGAAGTAACAATATATTTTTTTTGGTCGTGAAGTAACAAGATTTGATTCAATATAGCTTTTAATAAGTCTGAGCTACATTCACATGTAGTTCATGTTAATTAAAAAAAGAAAAAGAAAATAGTGATGATTTTTTTATTTGCTTTTTATATGGCTCCTTCTTAGTAGGCCTTCCACTCGGGTGTTGTGAAACCCAGCATGATGAATGCAACTTATGTGGTACGACAACCGCGTCGCGTATTCCTTACTCATTTTTCTACTATGTATTCCATGAACCCAATGTACTCTTGCCGTCATTTGAATTTAGACAATTAAATTTAGTGGAACTTGTTAGACGCAAATCGCGTAAACCCCAAGATCTTGTATTGAGATAACAGAACTCACATAAAATTTATATGGATCTTGTCATTTTCGGTGGTCCAAATCTAATTCAGTGTATATACCATGTCTGTGTCAAAGGCGTAGAAAGTTAATAGTCACTTTTGAGCACTTCTACAAGTCCTATAAGATCCGTGACCATTAAACCGCTAAAGAATAAATCTCAGCCTTTCATCGAATACTGTTAAATTACCCATGAGGTACAACAATTCAAATGTGACGTACGGCAAAATGCACTAGAATAAAGCAGGTGGAAAATTGGTCTTTTGCTGAATAGCATTTAATCTACACTTAGGCCTTTGACCAACAATGAAGAATCGATACCAGTGTAAAAGTCGATGTATTCATAGTGGAGATTAATTTTTACATGATGATACTCTCTAAGAGCTATGTTAGAGAAAATAATGCAGGTGGAAACGGGAAAAGACATTGAGACGTGTAGATCATTTTCTTGGAAGTGTTATTGCCTTAATTTTGTGGGAAAAGAATAGAAAGTAATACATTTCACTTTTATCAAAAATTTTCGGAGACTCTCTTCATAAAACTTGTGCAAAAACTTTAGAGATAATAAACCACCGGTCCTTGAAATTTTAAAATTCGTTCTATGTCGTCCTTGTACGTTTTTTTTTTTTTTGCCAATATGATTCTTAATGCATATTCTTTTTGTTCAAGCTAGTCATTCGGTCATAAATGAATACAAATTCTGGAAATTTTCATAATCTTCAATCACTGCATGGTCCACCGGCATAGTGCGTCTCTCATGGGTAAATTGACATGCTCTCGAACCCTATGCAACTTGGAGATGAATGATTTCCCCACAAGGTGCATTCAATTATATTTTCAACTCCTTTAGTTTCAACCAGTTTTTGGTTACCCCAACAAACTTGGACAACATACCTATAAATAGTGGCATAGCTATTAGGCTCAGAGTTTCTCTGACATCAAGAAATCGTAGATCAATCAGTTTCTCAATACGTTCAGGTAATTTAGTGAGATCTTCACAACCCCACAACATCAAAGCCTCTAGGTTGTGCAATTGAACAATTGATTCAGGAAACCTTTTGATATTAGTATAAGAAGTTAGGACAAAAAATACAGCACCAGAAACAACTTCTGATAACAATTTCTACTGAATTATCAGAGAAAACCTTTGAAGAGACTATACGGAGCTGTATGCCCACTATGACGCCACAAAGAAAATGCATAGTATGTTTGCGATTATTATTGCGAAATACACACTGGTGGAGGAAAAAAGGTTTGCAAAAGACCTTAGTCACATGTTAACAACATGTTAATGTCGATGTTCTTTCAATAGTAAAGCCAAAGATTTTTCTAATCATTGGTCCACTAGAATCGTTCATCTAATTAGGCAAAACTATAACCCGATAAGTGATTTTCAATGTGTTTTGATGTAATATCTACCATAATCAATGGAAAAATAACCACAAAAAAGGTTTGGATGAGGCTGTTAGATTTCTAACGATATCAATGTTGGAAAAATATGGCTTCGAAATGGGTTGAACAATGAAATCGGATCGAGTAAAACAACTCGGACTTTGAGGCGTAATATCACTATCTTTAAGGATTTATTTGCCCCACAAGTTGCTAATGGTCACCGGCAAAAATCCTGCAGGATACAACAAAGCCTCGGATGAGAATACTATATAGCAATTCTAGTATTTTTCTAGGATCTCTCTAGGAAACAATTGAAAGAATGGCCGTAGTTTTTCAGACAAAAAGCTCGAGAAAGATGAAAAATGATCACTCACGTTTTTCGGAAAATAACGAGTATATATATATATAAAACAGTCTTGCAACTCTTTGTGAAAATTACCAAAAAATGAACAAACACTTCCTTTAGAAAATTATTCAGATAAACAAATGCAACTCTTCGGAAGAAGTCGAAAACCGAACAATTGCAACCCTTCGGAAAGAGTTGCAAACCGAGTGAATAATTTTCCAAAGGTTGTCTTGAAAAGACAAACAAAATTCGGAATAAATCCTTTTTTTTTTAAATAGAATTTCGAATTTTCATTTTATATATTTTATTTCCGAAATTCTCAAAATAAAAGACAACCTTTGAATTTACTAAAAGTTAATAGCGTAAAAAAATAATAAATAAATAACAAAGGGATTAGTGTTAATTAAATCGTGGGCGTGGAAAGTGCGCCAAATAATCGCGCCCAATCATTCTTTTAAGTATATAAAGAAAATCCCACAGTTTTAAATAGGCCCACTACTTCCCACTTTTCCTATGTGGGACAAGGAAAAACACTCAGTTTGTTTTGACAAACAAACCTCCAACAATCAACACAAAGAGGCTGCAGAGTGCCGATCCCAGGCCTGATGTCACCTTATGCTAAGTAATTTGACAGAAAGAGGATGCAGGCTGCAGGTGCAAATGGCCTTTGGATTGATTAGGCAATGACTTTAGGGGCAGCTTGCACGTATGAAATGCCGGTTTCGACTGATATTTGGAACTGCATTATGGTAAAATGACATTTATCTGGAATTGCACGTGATGTTTCTCTCGTTCAGTATTTCATAATACCGTTCTACTCTGCTTCCCCTGTTTCTTATAATGCTCCAAGAGACAGAATTTGTATCAGTCCTGGATTTGGATGGAGTGCGGATGGATTTCTACATGTGGTGCCAATTATCATGTCCTAGAAAAATGAATTTAAAATAGCAAAAATCTCACTTATGCAGAAAATTGTCGGCTGACAAATTGCTAAGATGTCCAATCTTCAACGAGAAGACTGTGATAATGATTCAGCAAATCAGGAACTAGATGAGTAATTCAAGAGTCTCCAGCAATCCTAACTGCCAAACTATGACAACAAGAATCACAACCTCCACGAACTGTTTCAATGTGAACAGATGCTTCAAAAACAAATCAATCATAACTAAAGCAAGCAATTAAATAACTTGTATATATAAGGGACTGAAGCGTTGTAATTAACAACGCAGGGTATTAATTTTCCCTCACTTTTTCATGAGGAAAACCTTACATGGTTACATGTAAATACACGTACGATAATTACACAAATTAGTGGACAGCCATTGAATAGCACCGAGTTGAATAGCGCTTGATCATGCTGCAAGTGCCATTAAACTTGGTACAGTTGTATATTCCTGTCAGCAACGAATCTATAGAGTTCGATATGTTGCTGATACACGGCGACAGATCTGGGAAAGTAAAAATGATCTGCAGTTACACTTCAATTTCAGTGCAACAATAAACACCTAAGTAAAGCTTGAGCAATGAAGACTGTCGTCCCCCTCAGCCAGTTGAGTCAGAAAACTGATGGAGATCTCCAGCTGAGACGTTGTGAGTGAATCTCTCGTTAATTTTCTTATCGAATATAAGCTTAATATGCAATTTAGTTTTGATGCCAACTGTGACATTTTGACAAAGTAAGAATATCGTCAATTTATTGGTATAAACCCCTGCAAAGAGAAAATAAATCTTCATTTCCCGGGGAACTGGAAAACCAGACTTTGTGATGCTGCTGATATGAGAGTAAGAAAAATGACTCTATGCTAGCTTATACTTTCGAATAAATAGTGTGGACTTGGAAAATTGGCAATACTGACAGCTCGCTGTGTTTACAAAAACTTTGGCATTATATCAAATTTTTTATGAACTAGTCATCATACCACAGAGGGGGCAGCACCAGAGTCTACATGAGAAGTCTCTGGAAGCAGCGGTAGCTGCAATCCTTACGATTTCGTTTGTCATCTTCTATCTTCAAACACATTCCCTTCCCTTTTTTTTTGGGAGATTTACAGGTGCATTTTGTGGTCAACTGAGTTCAAGCAAATGGAAGATAGCATTACTAACTCCACAAGCTTTAAGCATCGTTCTTTGTGGCTAGCTCGTTGGTCGTTCCTGACTTCTTGGAGTTCTTTGGACGTGCAGCAGCTAACTTGTTAGACTGGGTTTCCAGCGAAATTGGAAAAGTAGTTTTCTTGATTGATTTAACTCGCTCACATCAAAACCACGAGCACATATGGTACAGATGAAATTAACCTTGCCAAGTTGGAGTGTCCAGGACAAGCATCAACGGAACAAATCAACCTTGCGTAGCATAAAATTCCAATGCTTCATGATCATAATGAAAAATCGGAGAGCTGATTGTTTAGGAAAATGTTCTTGGCAAAAAGTTAGTAAGAATCAAAGAAGAACGACAATTTACTTGCTCTTTTTCCTTAGTTTAGGGAAGCATCAATTGTCTCACAACTGTAATACATGAATTATCACATCATTACCTTCGGAATTCAATCATTGGTAAGCCATAATCATATGGGCATTCTTCATAGTCCTGTATGATGTGTGTTCTAGAAAAGTACGGTATTGCTCCCAATGAGTCGCATCCAGAAACATCCAAATAAATCAAAACGCAAGTTTTCAAGTCCTCGAAGTTCGGCAAGTTTGTCGCAGTCTTGTGCCACCAGAAATTGTAACATCTTACATGTCGACAAATCTGGTAAGGTCTTGATTGACTTGCATGTGATATCTAGATGCGTCAGATATATCAAATCCTCAATTCCGAGTATCTCCAGAATATCAAGCGAATCCTGATGGTGAGCTTCTCTAAATTCTCGAAATTTGACAGGTTTGGCAATATCTTTAAGGATGGACATTCGTCCATGTATATGCTTTGGCAGGACAAGAAATTCTCCAGACTCAATATCACGAAGCTCAATGCACCAGTTGTTTTTGGTCAGACAATGGACCAGTTGATGTTCAACTCTTTCAGGATCTCCAAGCACGACAGATTTGGTAATCTTTCCAGGGACTTGCATGACCAGAGTTCCAACTTTTCTGAGAACTTCAACCTATAAAGGCCTCAAATCTCAATTAGACTTTTGTAATTTGCGGCCTTTAATTCCTTTAGACGCTCTGATTTTGCAAGGTTCAATCTCAAAATGGGCGTGCAATTAGTGATATGCAGTGCTTCCAAGAACTCCGAACGATAAATGCCTCAAATTTCAACTAGATTTTTGCAATATCTAGCAGTCAATCATTCAAATGATTTGGTTTTGGAAGGTCCAGTCTTCCAATAAAACGGCAAAAATCTACATCCAATTCTTCCAAGTGCTTCAACCTGTCAACACCTTGAACTTCGACTAGATTGTCTTCCATATCCAATGGAGTGCTTAATCCATAGTTCTCACTCATTGGCACGCATCTCAGGGACTCTGCACATTGTCTAAGGCCATCCAGCTTAGTCAACTTCATGCGACCTACTATGGCCGACGTCATTGGGGACATTGCAATGTGTCGGCGTTCGCTTTGCATCATTTTGGGGCATTCACAGGGCTCAAATCCTAGCAAGCATTTCAACTTGCCACATATCGTGACATGAAGCTTCAATAGTCTTGGAGGAAGCTTTGGGAGATTTTCCATCGAATATGCAATCATAAACAGTGTGTTCTCTTAGATGAATTTGGTAAAAAAGTGGAGGCAAAAACTCTTAGTGACTTGCAGAAAGTCTAACCCGGAAGGGAGCTCAGGCAGTGATTGAAACTTTTGGCAGCTCCCTAAGTCAAGATGTTGCAAAGAAGAAAGATTCCGAGTGATCCACGGCAAGCCAGAAATGGATGTATATGTTGGAAGTTACACGAGTGAAGACAAGTTGTTAAAATCACTAGGAATTTCCCCTTCTATTTTAGTACAACTTGAAGCATCCAATTGCGGGAGATTCCCCAACCTTCCAATTGCACCTTGCAACTTTTCGATCCTGGTAGAAAAAATCTTCAGGATTTCCAAATTATGCAAATCTCCAATGGAAGATGGTAGTTACATTACGCTTGTGTTGGACAGGTCGAGTTTAGTCAGGGATTCCATCTTCCCAATGGAGTTTGGGATCTATGTCGATGGGCAACAAAGTGTGGAAGTAGCGCACAAATGGTAAGCTCTACAACTTCTTAAGGTACTCAATGTTGCCTAGAAGTTCGGCCATTCCCTCACAATTGCATAAATTCGAGGGTCAACAGATTCACTGGATGGCTTATGGAGTCCGAAAAGTCAAACCAGAGCAGAACAATGCTTGGCACTAAGCTTCTCCAGCTTCCTCATAGAAAAAATAGCAGGAATCTCTCTTGTAGCAATCGAATCCAAAACAAGTTCTTTCAATTCTCCTAATTCATTAATAGAAGGGTGAATTTGCTCCGGATGTTCACATTCTTTAAGGATGAGAATTTCTAGATTTTGGATAGTCGAGGATTCAGGAGTACATGGTAAATGACCACACCTAGTAAGGTTCCAAACTTTGAGCCACTTCGCCATCTATAAGAACAAAGAGTATAGTGGGAATTAGTTGTCAAGGAGTAATCAGTATTAGAAACACAAAATCATGATGTGTCGTTCCGGCCTATCCTAGTTGAGCTCCATCCATTCCAATGTTCTGTGATTGTGCTTTGTGTGAATCCCAGCATGACTGGTTTCTCCATACGCAAGTTGGTCGCCTCGAAAGATGGAGGACATCCTGTCCACTGAAGGCATCTTAATTCAAGAAATAGCTTCTCAAAATCTCCGCTAAAATTTGCATCCCTCGCTTGGAGGAACCTTAACCTCAATAACTTCCTGAATTGTTCATTTGTGTATATCCGGTCCTCTTTGTCATCTATTTCTTCTGAGCCTTTGTCAAGACAAATGGCCTGAATCTTTTTTGTTCCCTATAAGTTAAAAAGTAATATTTTTCCAATGAAAAAGCAAGCAATGTCCAGAAAAATCTCTTGATTGAGGGCGCGGATGCTCCGTCGGCTATTTTTAGTTTCGGGCGCCGTCACCACTGGCCCTCTCTCTTCTTCGTGCGATGCATTCCATTGCTTGGATTGCTCTGGATCTGCCATTTCTGCGTTCTTACTCATGAAAATCAATTGACCCATGGGCCTTTGATAAGCAGATTCCATGTCGTTGACGTAGTATAAAGTAAACCATCGCTAACTTAAGGCGAGTTAGTTTGCATGAGTTCTTGCTTGCACGATCCAGATCTAAAGCGCAAAATGTAGGAGTCGTCTGCCATGGAATTCTTCTGAACCAAGTGCTTACCATACCATATCAATTAAGAATTAAAGATAGTGGGACAGTGGTCTAAAATTTTCTTATGATATTTTTTTTTATAACACGTGATATCCAACCCTTTTGGCTCAATTGATCCCATATCTGAAGGCAAACCACCACTTCTATGTGTATTAGATTATAGGTATGGCCTCTGAAGTTACCATTTGAATATGAAATCTATTGCATCCAAATCAAACATTTAATCACTCAATCAGTCCGTCAATGCTCATGAGTTCTATTAAAGGCTACACGAATCTATCTTTCGTCATTCTCCCAAATCTCTCTCTACCTAGCCCCAATTGTTATCACAAGTATATTTACTCCTATATAGTGTAAGACGTGATTTATCAAAGCCTCACCAGTTTTTAGGATCTAATTCCAAGTAAATTATCCATGAGAGATACATTTACCGATTTTGCATTTTATTTCATGGAACTGTACGTGAAACCACACTAATGCTCATAAGTTGTTCATTCCATTCTAGTTGAAATTTGATCTAACGATAGGTGGAGATCTAAGTGTAGGGAGCTGCAACTTCTATTTTCACTCTAATCTATATAGAGTAAAAGTTTCAATCGATTTCTATTAAAACTTCAATCCGTTTAATTCAATCAACCTCTGCATATATTGTGATCGATACGATCGTTATTGTTAAAGAATAGTTTAGTTTTTGCCAACACAGAAGAAAATTTGGTTCCTGCGGAAGACACCAAACAAAGAAGCTTAGTAGTAGTGTCGATTTTCCCCACATGGTAATAACTTTCATAGCACCCATGCTAATTAAATCTTATTTATTTATTTTTTGTATGAAAGTAAGGGTAAAGCCAAATACAAAATATTAATGTCGAGAGCCTACTATTCCTTCTTCTTTTTTTAAAATAATAAAACATGAAGTTACTCTCCAGAATGAAGTGAAAAGAACCTAGCATCTAAACATTTATTGATCCCAAGATTAAAAAGCTAGCCAGTAGTATGATTTCCTTCCATAAAGTTACGTTACACTTAAACTCAAAAAGAGAGCTTGACAGCTTCATGATACTTTAAACAAAGATGAGTCGACGTTATCAACCATAGGCCAACATTATATATATATATATATATATATATATATATATATATATATATATATATATATATATATATATATATATATATATATTTTGTTGTCATAGTGTATCTTCTTTAAAATCAAAATCAGTAGACATGTGGGCAAATCATCTTTTTGCCTTTTTGTATAGGCAAAACGGTTAAAATCCGGCGACAAGTGATTCAAAATATGGTCATCATCATCGAAATCTATTTCGCGTGCGTATTTTTCTCATTATGTGCAGGAGAAAACTCCACAAACTAGAAATAAGAAAAAAAAAAAAAAAAATTGCAAAGAAAAAGTGTTTCGCGGCATCGGAATTTTAGGAATGGATTAACACCCCGTCCCTCTAGATCTTGGCACTTGTTGCAAATCGCCCCATGACTTCTCAATTTTCGCAATGCTCCCTCAAGTCTTGGAAATTGGTTGCAAAGCCTCCCTAGTGTTGGCTCGGGCCAATTTTCACAGGGGGCATACGTTTTCAATATTTTCACAAATTTAACCCATACTTTTAAAATAAGTAGTCAATAATAAATTTTGCATTTGATTTTGATTACAGCCTCCAAACCTCGTCCAAACTTTCAAAGGCATCTGTAATCACCTAAAAGATTTGTGTATCATTTCTACAAATGGTTTATTAGGGCTCGTAATAGAGGGTAAGTCAAAAGCAAATTAAGAAATGCAAATAGAAGTCCTAACATTGCGAGAGACAATAGAACCTGCAGAACTTGTTTGTTAGCACATATTAAAGTGATTACTCAGTAAGTCATTCATTTTGATTATTAAATAAAAGACAAAATAGTTTAGCACTAAGATCAATCTATAGCAAGATGATATGAACTTCAGATTTTCATGCGGTGTGATGATGTGTCTAGTTATATTATAAAAAAAAGAAATACCAAATCGCTATAACTACCCTTTCATAAAGTTTTTGTGTGAGCAATATATTTATAAATCAAAGGAAATGATTTTATAATTTCTATTGCTGATAAAAAGTGGGAGAGAAATAAAAGGGAGAGTCAGGGCAACTTTGCCAAAGTTTGGAGGTTAAAATGCAATTTGCATGTTATTATCCGACAGATTTACCCTCCACGAAAGATCAACTACAAGCACACGGTCGGTGCTCAAACTGAAAAATAATGGAAGTCACCCCAGTCCGACAGTGCAACCGATTTCAAATTTTTGGGGAGACATCGCAAAAAATTGAAAAGTCAGGGGAAAATTGTAATAAATTCCATAACACAGGGGGTCAAAAGCGCAATTTACCCATATTCCGGCCACATCCACCATTCGAAACCAAAAATCCAAAACCATCAAAACCGACTCCATACACATTCCCATCTCTCTCTCTCTCTCTCTCTCTAAATGGGCTGCTGCGGCGACGACGACGACAACGACCGGGAGCCTCCACCCCGGACCCCTGATCTCTCTCCGCCACCGTCATCCGCCGCCGTCGCCGCCGCCGCCGCCGCCGCCTCCTCCTCAGCCTCCGCTGCCGACGATTCCACCATCTCGCCGATGAACTCCCACTTCTCCGCCCTCGCCTGCCGCGACACCCTCCGGCTCATCTTCGAGAAGCTCCCCGTCCCGGACCTGGCCCGCGCGAGCTGCGTCTGCCGCATCTGGAGCTCCGTCGCCTCCGATCGCGACATGGTCACCCGAGCCTTCGCGGCCCCCTGGAGGTTGAAGGAGGTGGTCGGCGTCCCGAGCTCGGGTAGCTTCTGGAGGGATAACGGCGTGGGGAAGTTCGCGATCTCGCACCGGATTAAGCGCGGCGATAGCGTCGCGAGCCTCGCCGTGAAGTACTCCGTCCAGGTAATGGAGTTTCTGTCCCTTTTGCTGTATTGATTGTGAGCAATACTGTGAATTATGTTGGCGGCGAAATGATTTTCTCACGCACTATACTTTAAACGTTTGCAAATGACATGCTTTGGCGCTGCATTTTCGATGGAGACTCACTTTCGGCAGATTCTGAAGAACAAATGGACTGCTATTTCAGTTAAAAGTTAGCTAAAGTGGTGTGTCCAGCTGCAGCATTTGAAACTTTACGAAGAAGGTTTCCTGGTAGTATCCTTCAGATGTTTTGGAAGTCATGTTGGTTTGCTCTGCGTGTGGTCATGGGCAGACAGGGTTAGAAATAGGTAGGTCCGTTTGAGTGATGATGAAGTGGATGGAAGCTGGAAGCTTGATTGTGAATTTTCATGGAATTTCTGGTGAATTGGCTCTGCTGATGGCTTGGAATCCATTTGTTTTCCTCCTCCAGCATAGACTGTCTATTTGGTTACTTCCTTGGCTCTGAGAGGATGGGTGGGGATGGGTTAGGTGCTTTTCATAATATGTTAAGTACTTTGTGATCCTGAGTTTGATTGCTAAAATGGCAAACCCCAACGAAAGGGGGAGTAAAATGGTGAGTTTGGTGAATGAACCAACTATTTGGTGACTAAGATCATTGAATGGTCAAGGACTTGTGGGTTGAGGAATGTTTTATAGCTAGCGACAATGTCAACTTTCTTCCTTGAAGAGGCATTCTGGCGTACCTCCACCACCATAACAGCCAAAGTTGGATAGCTCTCTTGATTGGTGCAAGATTGTCTAAGGACATAGTTTTGTAGAATTTTGAGTATGGCTCTCTTATACCTCCATTCGATAGGTTCTGGCCTCTTTGATAAAGGTTAGCTTGTGGAGTTTACTAGGAGAAGAAAAAGGTTGACAAGATGCTAGATGTTCTATATGTCATTTGATGATGTTCATAGCTTCTTTGTGCTGGCTGGCGGTTGAATGACTTCAATGTAAATGACTGATTCATTGAGTGGGGTTAGTTATATGGACCATTTTACACTGTTGTTCTATATTGTACCAAAGAGGTGGTAGGATAGATGCTCAATGGAATCTCCTACTGCAAATCTTATAGATTCATTCCCATTGGAGAAAGCCAGACTAATTGATATAGGAATTTTGTAATTTTGGAGTAACTTCATCTTTTGGCAAATCCTAAAGAAAAGAAAAAGGAAATGGTTACACTCAGAAGTCATTGTCGTCGTTTCTTATGGAGGTATGGAGGAAGGTTGGAGCTTGAATACAAATGTTTCGTCTTAGCGAGCATAGGATCCTCTTCAAGTGAAACGTTCTGAAATCTTTTGATGTGACTGAGTTTTGTTAAGTTTGCCAAGCAAGAAGCATCTCTGGCTACTAATAGCCAAAAGATATGATTGATTGGCAAGCAGATATTGAGCATCTTTAATAGATAATCGAATCTCCTAGTTCCCAGAACACATCAGGCTAAATGATGCTCTGATTTTGCAAGTCATCAGTATGAAATGATGGGTGATGCACTTTTGTGATGGTCATGATAGTTCCTCTGACTTAATAACACCAACATAGAAATAGTAGACGATTCTGCAATGGTGGTATTGATTTATCGAAATGGTTGAACGTGACCCTCAAATTTTGAGACCAGAACATAAATTGTTTGTGTAATTAGGAAATGAACTTGTCTTTTTATGGAACTTTTCCATTTTTTTGGTCATAATGATCCCTGAAGAGTCAATAATGATGTATCATGTGGTCCATGATTGTCAACTCAGATCTCTCTGAGTTCAATGTTTTGATAACTATTGGTAGAGACTTACTTTTAGAATGGCTTCCCTGAATTTTTTTCCTTCCCTGCTTAAAAGTTTTTTTTTTGTTGTACATGTCCTTTTTGTCCCTGTCTACACCGAATATTACATGCTTAAAAGAATATTTTTTTGGTACTCTCAGGTCATGGACATAAAGCGCTTAAACAACATGATGAGTGACCATGGTATATATTCGAGGGAGAGATTGTTAATCCCCATCAGCAACCCTGACATTCTTATCGATTCCACATGCTACATAGAGCGAGATAACCATGCAAAGAGGGAAGTCGCCGTGCTCTATCCAGAAGGCATGCGAGACATAGAGATAAGTTCTTTGTTGAAGAGGACAACCTCTGAACAGGGGAAGAAGAGAATACTTGACTTGCTTAGGAGGAGCATGCAGGTTGATGATGGGACTGCTCAGTACTACTTGTCTATCTCCGATGGTGACCCAAGGGCTGCGCTCTCAGAATTTTCGGAAGACCGTAGGTGGGAGAGACAGGTGGGCTTGGCCTAAAGGAAACGGTTAGGCAATATCATGGCCCCTTTAATAAGATGAAATGGGTGGTGAAGGCACTTGAAGCCCGGGACTGGAATTGAACCTATTTCTTCATGTGTGCCATTCTTCAATTCCTCCGAGCGGTGTCTGTTTCTTTGCATTCTTGGTTCAACTCCAACTGTCGATTAACTTGTTTCCCCATCACTCTGTTGATACACCATTGTATAATGCACTTATAATATGCATTTCACATGAAAATACAGTGTCCATGAGGAAAAGGGTGGTGGTGCTTGTATGATTCTCTGATCAAGTGATCAACCTACATATATGTTTAGCCATTTGCAAAGAAATGGAGCATATGATTTACTTATGCGTGGACTGACTAATGTATTTACGGAGTAATTTGTGTGCGGATCGACTGATGCTTTAGCGAATTGTACGAGGTGTTGATACACTTTCAGCTGAACTTGTAGATGTAACTATGGGTGGACAAAATATTTTTGTATCCGGTGACTGCGGTTGCTAAAGAAGCCTCGTGAAGAAGCCATTGGAATTTAGGAGCATCGTGGCTGACCAAGGTGTTGTTTGGCAATGCTTAGGGAACATCTGTTTCTCTAATGGACAGAAATAGAAGAAAAACGCATTTGATAATTTTATTTTTCAGAAATAAATTTGAAATAGAAATAAAAAATAAAAATAAAGTTGTTTTTCATTTTCGGAATAACTCCAGAAACAATGGTCGGCGATCGGCCAAACCACGCCCAACCCCCTCTTGAGCCTCGCTGTGGCTAGGCGAGGCTCCCTCAAGCCTCATTAAGTGGCTGACAAGCCTCGATGGCCTAGCGAGGCTCCACCTCGCCTAACCACCATGAGATCGGCCTCACCTAGGTAGGCAATGCCGACCTTGCGATGGTTGGGTGAGGTAGCCAGGGCAAGGCCTCACCTAGCTATGATGAGGCTCGGGGGATCTTGTCAATGGTCGGCGAGGCTCCCCCAAGGTTGGTGATCGGCTAGAGGAAGGAGAAGAAAAAAAATTATTAATAAATGAAAAGAAATTTTAAGTCAAAAAAATATTTAAGATCGTGGTACCGTTACTACTTTGATGTGCGCAGAGAGGGTCCCATACCGGAAGAGGACGTGCCACAATATGTTTTAGAGGAAGCACTCGGTGAGGGGACTGCCGATCCCAAGGACGGAGCGGTAGATGATGCTAGGGATCCCACGCTTGGGAGTGAGCCAACTTCTCCAGTGTACACAATTGAGGATGCCAACTGGAGCGAAGAGGAGGGTGAGATCGTGGAGCAGAAAGAGGAAGGACCGTAGGAGGATCAAGAGTGGGAAGAGCCAGAGGAGGAGCCTGATGATGAAGATCTTGAAGAAAATGAGCTGAGTGAAGAGGAGTCTGAGGAGGATCAAGATGATGATCTTGAGTATGACCCGGATGAGGACTGAGACCTCACCTTGTTTTGTGAACCCTGGGTTATGAACTGATATGTGAATAAGTGTTAGACCAGACCTTTATGAATAATATTGTAATATATACTATGACGTGTGTTTGTATAAAAGTATGGTTGTAAATTTCAATATGAAAAATATGGTCTTACTTTTCTATCACATTGTTTTATTGTCTGAGGATTTATAATTGCTTTCGCATGTCCTTATAAAAATGAAAGAGTTGGCGATACATCCTGGGATATCGCTTTTAAAATTGATTAAGTGAGAATGAGCACGTGACCGAGGATTGGGGCGTGACAACATTGACCCCGGCCACCCACAACGTCGCCGCAACCCAGATTTGGGTCGCGGAGGTCACCTAGGTCATGTCGAGGTCTGTCGCGGCGACCTTCGGCGACCCATGACCTCGCCGTGACCGAGATCTAGGTCGCAAAGGTCGCCAGAGGTCGCGGTGACCCAGGCGACCCACGACCTCACCGCAACCCAAATTTGGGTCGCAGAGGTCGCCTGGGTCGTGACGCGCGACCTTCGCGACCTCGTCACGACCCAGATCTAGGTCGCGGAGGTCGCCTAGGTTGCTGGCAAGCTCCGTGGCGTGGTGGGTCGCACGATGGCAACCCACCACGCCACGACGGCAATCTGGTTGGCCGGCCGCGCCGTGTCCTCCGCATGGTGACCCTAGCTAGACATTACCCTTCGCTAAGCCACCTCCCCCTCACCGGACCGCTTACCCTTTGCTGGCAACTATTAGCTCTTCGCCAGCGGTAATCGGCGAAGCCCTTGACCGGCCAACTCTCCTTTTTTTTTTTTTTTAAACAAAAGTCTTTTGCAAATTCAATTTACCTAAACACTATTTTGTACAAAGATACTTCATAAGGCCTTTACATTTTCTTAAGAACTTTTCTCAAAAGTCTTCCCAAATGTACCCTCAATTGGCAAAATTGATGAATTGATAAAAGTGCAATAAATTTAGAAAATTTTGGGCAATTTTCCAGAGGCATTCCAAACAATCTTTTCTTGTATTAGATGCGAAGTCCATCACACCCCTTCTCTTTTGACCAAAGTAAAGCAACACCTGTCATACGACAAAAATTAAGTATAGAAACTGGGATTAATCTATGGGGAGACCTTTACCTTTTTATGCTGGCTTCGGACACGGTTGGCCCAACCCTGGGCCCAAGAAAAAAAAATTAAGAACGTGCTTTGCATGGGAGTTAGCCTAGTTGATCACCAACGTTGATTTACGTGGACTCTACATAAGACTTACCTTATCTAACAATTGAAATTCATCGAGATCTTGTGCACCCGGTTTATGCAAGTGCGGCTTGGATCCACACTAAAACTATTAGACCCAACGCCTAGCGACTGACAGGAGAGACTTGGTGACGATGACATGAGACTCGCAACGCTCTCACGGTGCATGATTACTTCAAGTCTCGAAGTCTTTCGGAGAACAAGACAACATGCCACAGAAAAAAAAAAAAAAAAAAAAAAAAGCATACAGAAGAGACGTTGTGGGGTTCATTGTGATCCATCCGTAGAATGACCTTTCTCAATGATGGAATGTCGATCACGCGAATGGCGGACGTCACTTGGGAGAATTCCCAATGGTGAAGGTTTGTATCGCAGCCAGATGATCAAGCGTGACAACAACGACACTGGAAAAATATAATAATGATTTTCGCAATACCGTGGATACGTCTCTCAGTTTTATGTTTCAATGAGCTCTTATCACATAACATCGTCCGTTAAATTAATTGTACTGCTTTAATAGGTTTTAAGTTTTTTTTTAATCTTCTAAAATTGAAAATGTTGAATGAATAATTACCTCTATAGAGAATAATCATCTCATTCTGAAAAATATTATTTTCTAAAAGAAATCACTTTGTACATCTTGAATTACAAATATAACGATATTCGGGTAGTAGCCCTCTTCTATGAATATTAGAAAATATCAAGATATTTTTCGTGTAGACTCGACATGTACTCATAACCATATTTATTATCGTGTAAAGATGTATTAAAATCATAAATAAAAAAAATTGCAATAATCTCAAATATTTCTATTAATACATTGCAGTATTTGTTTAAATAATATTAGCATCCCAGAGTACATTTGTAATTGTAGTTCCAAGCAATATAAAAAGCAGTTGACTCCGAATTTTGTGTTGGGTATAGGCAAATAAAAATAAAAGCACTCAATATGCTGTAAAAATTAATATTTGAGAACAAATATGCTATTGGTAATTATCATCATAAAATATGCTCGACTTACACAGAAATTCTTTTTTTTGCCAACAGATGAATGTAGCTGCTAGGTCTTCAGCACGTGTTTTCTCCTCAGATTAATCTTTGGCATGATAGTGTAGCTATCGGATCAGAAATTTTATGCAACGTCCAATGAAGTCCGTAATTTTTTTTATTGGGGTTTTTATGTATAGTTTTTATTTGTATTGATCTATTAAAAAAAAAAATTAACGAAAGTGCTGCCAGGCACTAACTTGCAGTTAATTGCTATCGTGGCACCACAAATGATAGTAGATGTGGCCATCAAAACCTTAAACAATATGAAAAGTTGAATATTTTTTAATCCTAGGCAGGAGCAAAATGTCAAGAGTTTGCCACATGTGGAAGGTGTTTCTATTATCTATCAAGGGCATTATTCTAACTTCTGTTTCAATATAATACGAGGCATTGTGGTGACTTGATTTGTAAGGAAGCCCTAGAAATAGAGCAAAGATGCATTACTCAAAGATAAACTACAAGAAATACTTGTCTTATCAATCTTTTGATAAGAGATTTTTTTTTTTAACACCTGCAAATCAATTAAAACTATAGTTTGAGACTACCTCTTTGCACGTCATTTGAGATATTAATAAGGACCCCAGTTAATAACTAAAATATTAATTTAGTCCAAGCCATTAATTTGTAAAGTTTTGGTAGGAAGTACCAAAAAGCACTGGTTATTTCTATCACCTTTTTAGAGCCAAAAAAAATTCTGTCGCCTTTAATATAGGTTGAATATTCCTTGCTAGCTAGGGTTTGCAATCATGGTTTATTAGTACCAAACTTACAAAACAACTTACGTTCTTCATCCGAAAAATAAAACGAGTTTGTTCAGAAATAAAATTATCATCAAGTAAATTCCTTGACACTTCTTCCTTTATCCTGAGATTCTTTCATATAGGTTTGGATAAGAACTTTTTGTTCTTTATGTATTGACTAATATAGTGTTTTTCATCCCTTTATCATATTTATAATTAATCATATCAAGGTCGGAAGACTTGGTAATTTCTGAGTTTTGAATCAGTTTGTCTTTCCCACTTTCACTCCAATTCAACATCTAAACTGATTAAATGAACTATAAATGAAGAGAAAGTAAAGCAAATCGAGATTTTATTTTTGTTTTTCCATCATATCAAATAGAGATCCAATTACAAAAAAGGAACAAACAGTGAAAGTAGATATTTTTCTGGCCTATTATAATCCTTTTGGCCAACAATTCTTTTATCTTTTCGCGGAAATGAAAATTATATTAAGATTAATTGCAATGTAATTAGGGAAAAGTGAAGACTGAAAGTGAATGGAGATTTTTACTTGTCAAAAAAAAGTATTGGGATTATAATAAGAAAAAAAAAAGATAAAAATGAGTGAGTAAATTATTTTTCTGATAGACCAAAAAAAAAAAACTATTTTTCTGACCTATTATTATCATCATATGTAAGGAAAAAAAGACAATGAAGAAAAGATAAAGGGGAAGAGAGATTTTAAAAAATGTCAAAATGGCCATATGTTAGCCTTCTCAAAGTCTACCTTAGTACACAGCCCCGCATATATAATATTAGATTGTGGCACTTAAACTTGCACAAATGCTTGCACGACTATAAGTCCAAAACAAATGGTAAATATAACATGTCACTATAATAACAAAGGATCATATGCTGGAACTTGCTGAATAAAATAGAGAGCTTGACGTCCCATGTTGGCTCATCCTAGAAGTACTTGAAGTCACTTGGGCGTAGAGGCTTTCTTCATCCACTTCGTTTTTGGTCTCTTCATTGTTTTCTTCTACTGTTGAGCTATAGAGCTCACGATTAATCCTGATGAGTTGCTCAGCCACTTCCTTCATCGCTGGCCTCCTCGCACCACTTCGGTCCAAGCACTTCATTGCTATCTCAGCAACTATTCCTACTCTCTCCATTTCATCTTCACTAGCAGCCTCGAAGTTTATGACATCAGAGAGTGTGTTATCCTTCATGGAAGAGATGAAATAATGGATGATGTTGATTGACTCTCCCGACTTATTGATATAACTTGTAGGCTTCTTTCTTGTTAGCAACTCTAAGAGGACAACTCCAAAACTGTATACATCACTCTTAATTGTCAGCATACCGGTGGTTAAATATTCTGGATCGATGTAACCCAATGTGCCTTGTATATCATTGGCTAGGACATGACTATGCTCTGGTGATATAAGCACTGAAGTTCCAAAATCAGACACTTTTACTGAGTAGTTTTGATCCAAAAGTATGTTCACTGACTTGATGTCGCCATGAATGATTGGGGGTTCTGCGCAAGAATGCATATACTCTAGTGCAAGAGCAGCTTCAGCAGCTATTCTAAGCCGGTTTTTCCACGATCTTAAGATTGTCGACACATTCTGATGGATGTGTTGGAAGAGGGTACCATTCGAGATGTATTCATAAACTAGTAATGGTATTCTAGTCTCCAAACATATTCCATGGAGCTTCACCACATTTCTATGGTTTATTTGCATCACAATTTCAAGTTCTTGCTGGAAATCACCCTTTAATAAAGACTTATGCACATCTTTAGGCTTCTTGATTGCAACCTTGTTGTCTCCTGCTATTGTGCCTCTATAGACGGAACCAAAACCACCCTCACCGAGCTTATCGCTATCATTATAGTTGTTGGTTGCTTTTGCCAGCTCGGCCTCCGTGAAGATTTGAATTCTTTGGTGTTTCAAGAGCTCTCCTCTATTTCGGTTGAAATTTTTCCTTTTGATTCTCCTCCTCTGCCACTTGTGAATGACTAAAGTACCAACAGCCATGAAGAAGAAGGTTCCAATAATTGCTGCCAAAGTATATATTTTACTAGATTAATGATTCAAATGTAATCCATATCCGGTCCACATAGTTCATAAAGGAAATTAATTTCAAATGGACTACCCATTTAATCTATTATTACATAATCCACATCCATTGCCATTTATTTGGATGATTGGTCTATCTTTGAAAATACGACTACCTAATTTAACGGTGATAAAAATGGTTTCTGAAACAAATGGCAACACATTTATTTCATGCAACAGTCCTTATGTTAGTCCTTATCTAAAATTGACGCACGTCATTATAAATCCAATAAGTAATCAATTTAACTCAATTCAAGTATATATTACCAGCGCCTTCCACTACTCCTCCCAATGTCTTTCCTTGATTATAATGAAGAAGGTTTGTAATAACCTAAAAAAAAAAAAAAAACGAGGAAGCATTCACCTCCCCTTGTTTTAGCTTTTTCCGTATATAAATGGCATGAAAACTCAATGAAATCTTTTAACCACTTACACACGAACATACATACATACATACATACATACATACATACATACATACATATATATATAAAGCTCAAATTTGTATTTAATTATTATATAACGTGCCAATAAAAAACACGATTGAAGGATATATACTCTGACTAGAGATGAAAGAAAATATAACCTTTTTTTATACAATTAAGTATGGCTCTAAAATTAATTTTAACCACTATGAAATGAAAATTTGCCCCGCCGCCTCCCCATACCCTGTGTGGGGGCACCGCCACGGAATTAATTTCTCTCAGAAAGAAAAAATCCACTTAGAAGATAGTCACTGAACATTTTTCTTATTTTAATAAAAAACACTTGATTTCATGACCGTATTTCATACAAAATGAGTGGGCTCATGGGCTGATTTTATAGAGCCGACCAAGCTCTAACCTTCACAAATTAATTAATGTGGGATAATGTGAAGATGAAATATATAGAAAACAATTGCACCACATTGCTTATTTGGAGGACTTTTCAAACTTGCATCTTCTTTAAAAGCAACACTTGTAAGGAGAAGTTATTGTCCTTAGGATCTTTATTTTTTATTTATTTATTGTTATTCTACTTTTACAAAAATTAATACAAATAAAATAAAAGAAATAAAATATCTATGGATCCATTCCTTTTTGGTAGCTTATCATCCAAACTTTGACATTAATTATGTATATGCTTAACTTCAATAACTTTAAATATGTAAGAAAGATGAGAAAATGCATTTTTATACTCCAGAAAAACTAATACATCCACGGTTAAATATTATTTGAACTGTTACCATAGATTATTATACCGTACTTTGCCATCCTAGTCTCAAATTGCACAGGCAGTGCAAGTGGGATCTATCATGTTTCCAATAGCTAAACTTCTGTTTATTCTAAAAATCTCTGTTTGTCTATTTCCACTATTTTACTTTTTTTCCCCTCTTCTAATCTCTTTTATTATATAATCAATTGAAGATCTTGTGAGCCCATTACAGGATGACAATTTTTACCCAAATCCAAACTCAACCAAGACTCGCAAGTCGTAATAATTACTGTAAAGGGATTTGGCAAAGGAAAAAGAAAAAGCCCCAATCCGATCCACGGGCATGGTCGTGGAAGGAGAGCTGAGTTTCTTGAATTCTGATAATCCAACTAAGCTTTCTCAATCTAAAAGGTCATCCTTACGCGCAAGTTCACCAAGCAATGGCGTTTGGCCTTCGTGTCCCTTTAGTACTTAGGGTTATTATTACTTCAGCAATTGATTAGATGTAATTCTCAATATTTAGGCTCCATTTATTTTAAGGAAAATATTTTCGAAAAAAAAAAATATTTTTCTCATTTTCCGGTGTTCATTTCATTTAGAAAAATGAGTCACGGGAAATTGTTTTCCTTATCAACAAAAAATATTTGCTTAAATTCAAGAAAATAATTTCTTTCTTTGAAAGACTGAAATTATCTTCCAATATATGATTAAGTATCAACGTTTAAACCCAAAACTCTACACTTGGGCATGAAAACTCTAATGTTGGTGCTCAGATCCCAACCTTAAGGACCAGGTCTCCAACAACCGAGCTTGTAGTGCTCATGCCTAATTCCTTGGCACCTGAGCCCCGGTCCATTAAGGACAAGCTCGAGTTCTCGATACTCAAGTTTTGGTCCACAAAGGCCATGCACGGGTTTTTGGCACTCGGGCTTGGATCCTTGATTAATAAAATCTCATTCTTGTAAAAATATTTAAAAATTGAATTTTTAATTATATTTTATTTTCATTTTCCTTCTTCCTCGGTAGTCGGTCATTGGCCGAGGAAGAAGGAAAAAGGAAAAAAAAAACTTAAAAATTAGGTTTTTTTTTTTTTTGGTAATTTTCCTTGGAAAATCTAATTTCCCTATCAAACGGCAAAATGTATTTTCTAGTTCATTTTCAGGTTCAAGCCAAACACCAGAAAATATTTCATTTTCCTAGAAAATGATCTCTTAGAAAATATTTTCTAGAAACGTCACATTTTTCGTGAATCAAACGGAGCGTTGTACCATTATTGGGGTTTTTTTTTCTCTTGAAATCAGACGCTCTAGTCGTTCGTTTTGGCCCAAGATTTATAGGTTTGGTTGGAGTAGGAATTTCACATGGAGATGTCGTGTATCCCCCCAGGAATGTAGTTTCAAAGTGTTGGCTTCAGAAAAAAGGGAAAAGAAGACGGAAAAGGAGGTATAAGAAAAACAAAGGAAAGATGCAATGGGCATGAGCTTGGGATTGAATAGGGACACGTGGCAGCTTGTGGCTCACTGCTTGTGCTCCTGGGAATTACACCGACTAAGGACGGTATAATAATAATCCCTAAAACATACGTCAAACCTCCTGCGAAATCAACAATGAACCATCTAGTGAATAATGAGGGGATAGCTATCGAATTACCTGAAACAACTTCGAGCTGACGAGAAATTTGACAACGGCCTTTACCATTGCCTTGCATTCCAAACGGGCAATAGCATGTGTAGTTCCCAGGCTTATTCTTGCACTTTCCATGACATGGGTATCTTTCTGGGTCCTTGCATTCATCGATATCTACATTATGCAGAGGAGAAATTCAACCGTTATCTTGATTAATGGCAAACAGAAATTGAACAAGTCTGTGCATGGATTATTAGACAGATAATGCAATCCCATTTAGCTTTCGGTTATAATATTGTTACTTGTGTCCACTCTCTTGTAAGATATATTTTCTTTCTCTACTCTCAATCTCTTTCCGCGTTGAATCCGAGCTCACAAATGGCGTTGCACTTTGCCATCGATTGAGATCGACCCTGCCTTGAATTCTATATACAAGACCTGTTGAGAGCACACGAGCTAGGAAAGGATCCAGCGTACAGAACTCAAGGAAATCGAGCTTTTTGCAAGAGCCAAGCGAGGGGTTGTGTAATGGGGATGACGACTGAGCCTAGGAAGGAGGATGTTGATCTTTACATGCATACATAAAACTATAAATGCGAGCTATTATTCTATGAGTAAGGTGGATGTGCTAATATGCATATGTATCACTAAATACGATGGACTCGCTAGATCTAATCCTTGAGATGCATTATAGTTTGTGTATAGGAGATGAAGCACAAAGTTTTGAGAGAGAAGGCAAAAGTGTTGCTGTATCTGGGAATAGAGTTGTTAGAAATGTTGAAGATCATGTTGGCAGGAGGGTGGCAACCGCTTTCACTTATTCTATGAGGCAAAAGTTGGAACTTCAGGAAATTTTTTTGCCAAACCCAGACTTTTTCGAGGCCTCCCATTAGAACTATATCATGTGGTAGGACACATCAAATGAATGAGAAAAAGCATACTTTCTCTGTGTTCCCCCAATCACCTTCCACTCAACCCAACATCCCCTCCACCACCAATGCGGCTCAGCCATGCTGCAAACATGCAGTCTTCGCGACCATCGCATCGCCAACTCTGCCAACTTCGAGATTGATGTTCAGATGAGTTAAGGTCGCGATCCCACCCCCATGCACCATTGCCTCATATCTCTTGATGAAAGGTCGCTGCAATTTCCTCTTCTCCGTTCATGCAAGCAAATTTCATCTCCTTCATTGCGGAGGAGATGGCACAATGGACTTGTTACTGCCGAGATGAGGTACAATTCAGATTCGTGAAGAAGCCGGGGCCCGGGGGGGGGTGGTGGGAGAGAGAGATAGACATCATTGCTTGTAGAGGTGTTAGCACTTGTTGTCATCTCTGAAGTGGAGGTGCTGTTGTCGGTGGACGAAAGGCAGTGTGTATTGGTACAGTAACGAAAGCGATAGAGAGAGAGAGAGCTCTGTCTGGACATGGCGTGAAGTGCAAGCCGGAGAGTGGAGGAAGTGGTTGAGGAGAGAGAGAAAGGGCAGTGCTAATCAAGCGGCGGCTAAACTAGATGGACTCAGTACACTACTTTTATATCCGGCTTACGCATGGTGATTAATTAATTGGTTATCCAAATAATTCATTCGAGTGCCATAATGCATGAGTTGTCATATATGTTAATTACCTGTACACCCTTGGCTGAGATTATAGGGATTTCCCTGGTACCCATGCTTGCAAAAGCAACGGTAACCCGGTTCATTCTTGACGTCCATACACCGTGTGTTTCTACCACAGGCATGGCTCGACTGGTTGGCCTCCACGCAAGTCGTGTCCGCTTCAATCATCCAGTCCAGAACAAGTCTCGAGCTCTTCCCCACATCCTTGGAGCTCGGGAGCGTCCAGTTTGAGGTATCAAATGACCTGTTGTCCACCACGAAGGCCAGTCCACGGCGTTTGTTATGTAGAGAAACGCCTTGGGAGATGAAGTCGATGGAAATGTTGAACGCCTTGAGCCCCGCCGGGATGATTGCTTGACAGCAACCTTGACCGGAGCAAGTGGTCTCGTAGGCGGCCTCATTATCGTGGCTGCAGAAGTTGAAGCACCCGCTCACGTACGTCCCAGCTGGGTTGGAAATGATTCCAATGGTGTTGCAGCCAAGGACGGTGAGCATGTTCTTGTGCGAGAATCTGTACGGTGGATATCGAGATAAATCGATGGCCTTTATTCTGTCTGTTGGCTGGTCATCCTGTTGGCAGATGTATACTTCGGGGACACTGATGACCATGGTCGCATCCTCGACCGAGATATTGCGTATCGGACCGTACCCCCCGTAGGCAAGCCGTAGTTGTGGATGGTTCCCTTCAGTGGTGCAATTGAGGAAAAAATCTGGGGACCTTGCACACTTGGGTTCGATCCCAAATGGATAAGGTACGTTCACGTCCCCACACTTGGTTGCGCACTCTCTGGCCATGGTGGGAGCGCAGCCTTGTCGCAACCACCAGGCCACAGCCAACGGCAGAAGCCACTGCACTACCTTCATTTCCAATAAGAAACCTCCCTCCCTCCCTCCCTCCCTCTCTCCCTCTCCTTCTTGGGACCTTTGTGCTTCTATGGGTTCATAGGGTGGGATTCGAGTATGAGCCGTTCATACCAACCCCCAACATTCACATCGACGAATTGGTGAAATTAAGTACATTTATAGAGGGGGAAAGAGCTAATTGTGTCAATAGAACAAGTTTGAGGGATCCAATGCATATATTAAGAAATGCAATGCATAATGAAAATTAAAATATACAATTTTTTTTTTTATCAAACTTCCAGTGCAAAAGATGGTTTACACATGAAAGTGCATTGCAATGGACATTCAATTATTATCCTAGGGAAAAGGATATATAGTGATGTCGAGGCTGCTTAGCTAACTTTGCTCTATCTTTTATCTAAGAAGAAACATATATAGTCATCAGAAATTCTAAGTGTACAGAAAAACAAAAAAACCTTCATTAAGTGATATGATGACTTTCATTTTAGTGTTCAAATAAGTGGGATCCATCCTTTGAATGGCTGGCCTGTTTAAGAAACTAATGAGAAATTGCCACATCATTTAATATAAATTTTTAGACAGTTAGACCGTCATGTTAGAATGGCCCTTACTAATATTCATAAAATTTAATATAAAATCTCCGTAATCGATTAAAAAGGAAACAAATTAATGAAAATGACAATCAAATTTGTGAGTCGATAAATAAGAAATTATTATTTAAAAATTGGAAAAGTGAAGAGCCAAAATAGGCAAATTCTTTGTCTCTAAGCATTTCCATCGATTCCGTCAATATTCGTCTAATCTCAATAAGAGTTAGATTTCGACCCAAAAAAAAAAATGAGAGTTAGCTCTCCCCTAGCAATGGTAGCCTTGGTAGGCCTTTCGGAACCACTCTTGCTAAATGGGTAATCCATATCTATCTCCTAGTTCGATCAAAAAAATAAAAATAAATAAATCTATCTCCTAGCCCTCATTACTAATGGTTTTTTGCTATTTTTCTTATTTTCTTCATTTCCCTAACCTCCACTGATTAATTTATCAACTCCCCCAGCAGTTTATAATCCCCATTCCCCATCCCCCTGAGTTTTCTCCTTGTTTAGTTCTTCTCCTGTCACATCCAAAATGTCTGACAATAATTATGGGTGGATTTAATGAGGGGCTAAGGATGCCCTGGCCCAACCAACTCTGGGAAATTATTCTTAAACCAAACTATTTAGAAAAATTACATATTCATCCATAAGTCTGGCCCCCACCAAAATGTTTTACCAAGAACAAATTAACACAAATCTTTAATTAAATTTATAATTGATTGAACAGAAGCAGTTGCAGATGCTTTTAGTCCTTGCCTTATCTTCTTTTGTATCTCACCCTCTAGTCAAGTCAAAAGACGTTGGCTTGGTCCGCCCACGAATAACTGTATGTTAAATTCTTAATTGGGTTATAAAAATCAAGAATCTGTGTACAAGCACGTTGCATTCATTAAAATAAATAAGCAAAGGTTCTGTTTTTGTTTGATTATTAAAAATCAGAATTTGGTCAATCATTTAAAAGCTGATAAATGAGTCCCAACGAAATTGGAAATGCGTCGAAGATGTGAAGAAAGGGTCTAGTTAGTGATTAGGAATGTAATCTTACATTTTAATTTCAAATTGTCATATTCTAAATGAATTTGGAAATGAGAGAGAGATGAACGAAAGGTCTATGCTATTTCTTTTTATTTGTTCCTCACAGGCCTTGCATACTGGCAATTTCATGCAAAATGTTTAACCTAATATGACATCACTGAGTTATTCTCTTCAAACTTTGAAATTTAAATAATCGATTGACATTTTATCTGGAGAATAGAACTATCATTTGTTAGATGACACCAAAAAAGATTCCTTCAGTGCTCTCTTTTTCTGCACTCATATTCTTCTTCTTGAGATGATGGAATACAAGCATAGAGAAAAGAATCAGTGCAACGAGCATGGCAGAGGAACGACCTGAAGCGAAACGGTGCATCCCTTCGTTTGCCTTGCTCTGACTTTGCCTCAGTCTGAACAATTTGAAAGTAGGCCATGATTTGATGGAAGGAGGAGCAGAAGAGAAGAAGAAAATAATGGGAAACCGCTGGAGACCAAGGTTTGAGCGCGTGTCCCATTTTGCTCGAGGTTCCACCTTGAGAATATCATTGCAAAGTTTTTTTTTTTTCCTCCAATTAAATGGAAGTAGAATTGGATTATCGACTAAATTTGTGATAACTCAGAATAAATTGATTAATTTCATTTTAAGGAATGAACTTATAGTTTGTAACAAAAAGGTGTAAGATATGAGTGATATAAAGCTAAGTGAGTGTCCTAATAAATGTGTATGGTTCAATTTATTTAAATGTTTTCATGTGTATATGTTAAAGATCAACTAGTTTATTTTTCTCCAACATAAAAGATCTCGAGAAGCATCATACTATGGATTTTGGTATGTCTTGTATTGTGATGATGATTGAAGCTATCACTGATTTGAGAAAGGTAAAGAAGTAGCAATGGAGATTTTTCATTCGAAAAAAGTGGCAATAGAATTAAAAAATGGCATAATAGCTACTGTCGTTTATGCATGCAAACTATACTTTTTGATTACTCATTCAACCTTTTTTTACCCTTTTTTCTGGATTTTCAAAACTTTGAAGGAAGAAAATGAGTTAGAGGTGAAAGGCAATATACTTTTTAGGATTATCTTGTCCAATTATTTGAGGAAGACAACAAATTATTCGTCTAGAATGTCCTATAATCATCAAAGGAAAAATTGTGAATAAAATCTGATTAAGAGAGTATTTGCTTTTATGGGTGATTGATTACAGTGTGCGTAGATTCCAAACTAGAACCCTGAAACCTACCTATCATAGCATGTTCTCAATTTTCAGAATTGAAAATCGAACTTGGAACTTGCCGTGAACTGGCCTACTACTTTCAGGGACAAAGAAACCTCACAACCCGAAAAAAGACGGTCCTTGGCTTGAGGCGAATATTGGCAATTTTGCACGCAATAGAATCTAGCGCGCCTCGCATTCCAACTCATTCTAGCTTGACAAAGGATCGACACTAAGGGTGCGAATGGTAACGTTTCTTTTTTTTTTTTTTGTTCCAGGGAACAGAAATAAAAAAAAGTGTTTCTGTTCCAGGGAACGGTTTTTGAACAAAAGAACACGTTTGGTAACGTTTGTCCGGGAATAAAAAATTAATAGAAACACGTTTGATAAATTTTATTCTTTTTTGTTTCTTTTAATTTTTTAATATTTTTATTTTATTTTTCATTTTTTCCTTTCTTTTTTATTTTTCTTCTTTTGGCCGGTCCCCGGCCTCAACAACGGCCGGCCGACGGGCTGGCAACCTCGCCCAGCCACGGTGATGCTCCGGCGAGGTCGCCGACCCTCGACGGCGTCGCCGGCCCTCGACGGCCGGTCGCCGGCCATGGCCGAGGCCGGCGACCGGCCAAAGGAAAAAGAAGAAAAAAAGAAGAAGAAAAGAAGAAGAAAAGAGAAGAGAGAGAAGATGTGTTTCTTCAAAATTATTTCTGGAACAAGAAGTAACTTTTTGTGTTTCTTTTTTGCTCCAATTGTGTTAGGGAACAAAAAAAAAAAAGAAAGAAACACAACCAAACGCGTTTCTGTTCTTTTTTTTTTGTTCCCGAGAACAGAAAAACAAAAAATCTGTTCCAGAACACTTTTCAGAACATTACCATGCGGGGGCCTAAGTTACGATGCAAACGAACAACGAGACAAAGGGCGCGTTTGTAACGATTCTGTTCTGGGAGCGATTCGATCGGGCGATTCTTTTTTATTCATTCCTGAACCGATTCTAAGTATTTTAAGCCGTTTGGTAAGCGTCCAAAATTTTTTATTACGGAATAGAATTGCGTTTGGTACCGTGTTCATTAATTCTGTTCCAAATCAATTTCTTTTAATTTTTAAATAATTTTTTTACTTTTTTCCTTTGTTTTCTTTTCTTTTTTTTTCATTTTTTCATTTTTTTCTTTTCATTTTCCTTTTTTTTTCTTTTTTTTTTTTCCTTTTTCTTTTCTTTTTCTCATCTTCTTCTTCTTCTTCTTGCGGTCGCCGGACCGAACCGGCCGACGAGGGCGGCGACCTCACCGGAGCGTCGCCGGCCCTCGGCGAGGCTCAGCCGCCTCGCCGGCATCAGGCGAGGCTCGCCTAGCCCGCTGGTGGCCGAGCCGACCTCGTCGGGGTTGGGCGAGGCTGCCGGGCCACCGGCGAGGCCGGGCGAGCCTCGCCCGGCCACCGTGGGGGGCCGGGCGAGCGCGAGGCTCGCCCGGCCCTACCCGCCTCCGGCGAGGCCTCGCCCGGCTCCGGCGAGGCCCGCCGGCCACCGGCGAGGCTCGACCTCGCCGGATCCGGGAGGCCGAGCCTCGCCGGTGGGCGGGCTTGCCTCCGGCGAGCTCGCGGACCTCGCCCGGTCCGGCGAGCCTCCGCAAGCTCGCCGGACCGGCGGCCGGCGGCGGCGGACGGCGGACGGCGGTGACGAGCAGCGGACGGTGGCGGGCGGTGGTAGATGGCGGTCACGAGATGGCCGAAGGAAGAAACAAAATTCTTGATTTTTGATTCTCAAATTCGTCCCCGGAACAAGAATCAATTTTTTTGGTTCTTGATTCTATTCCCAACTGTTCCCAGGAACAAAAATTTTACCAAACGCGATTCTAGGCCCAAGGCGATTTCGGGAACAAAGAATCGAATTTGGCCCTGTTTGGATGGTTACCAAACAGGGCCAAAGAGGCCACATGATTAGTCACATCTAAAGTCTGAAAGCAAAGGCTTCCCTTTTCTACGGAAGTCGATTATGAGCTGGTGACACACCACGTTAACAGCCACCCACATCAGACCAAAAGAGCCCAAAACACGCTAGTTCAGCCACAACAAATCAACAGAAATGACTTTCTAATAAGAGATGAAAAAGCGATTACCTTCTGTTCGCTGAGATGCAAAGAGAGGTGCGAGTTCAGAGAGAGAAGACCCTAAACAAGCTTCAGCGATAACTTTCAAGAGGGAAATGAACAAAGAAAGCGAGCGAGGACTGTAGACAATAGCCGTGAATTGTTCTGCAAGAGAGAGGCCGAATGCAAAAGATACAGAAAGGGAGAAATATGAGAGAGAGAGAGAGACATTGTAAGAACTATTAAATTCCACCAGGTTTAACCAGTCCAACCGCTCATGCTGATAAGTTTTTTTTTGGTCGGAAACTGAAATTTATATTAGATGGGAAACGATTTACATCCTGCTAATATAGCATCCGAGAGAATGATATCGACAAAAGGGGGAGGGGGAAATATAAGCCAGTGTCTAGATGGGCCAATAGATCTGTGAGCTTTAGCGGCCCAGTCAGCCGCTAGGTTGGCATCTCTACAAGCGAATCGAATTGAAAGATTAGGGCAACTCGAAAGAAGATCGTGAAGGGCATGGAAGAGGTGCCTCTCGTTCCAGGGTTGCGGCTGACGATTCCGAAGGATCTCCACCAGTTGGAGCGGTCGATTCAATCGAACTCACCGACGATGAAAGCCCCGATTGATCAAATGTTGGAGAGCTCGAATAAGGGCAAATATTTCCGCCGAAAAGCCGAAAAAGGGGGACTGTGGCCGTAAACATATCGGTAAGATTTCCTTCATGATTTCTGTAAATACAGGCGATCGTGCCCTGCTGTTCGCCAGGAATGAAAGATCCATCAACATTACATTTGATAGTGCCCTGAGTCGGAGGTTTCCATTGACGTTCCACACTGACTCTATCATCTTTTCCTCGAGTTTGACTGGGTTGCAGGGACTTGAATGTGCGGCTGTTGGTGAGAGCATTTTCCACAACACGAGTAGGATCAAGGGTCTTCTGTCGGAAGATGGCATCGTTTCGTTGACGCCAAGTTTCCCACATCAGATAGGCAATCTCTTCAAAACTTGGGGAGATCCGAGGTAGAGCAGCTCTTGAAGCTACCCATTCCTCCAAGCGTCGAACAGAGGTAAGTGATATAGGGATTTTAATCTTTTGATGATTCCAAATTCCTCTCGTCCAAGGACAATAGAAAAAGAGATGTTCTAGGGTTTCAGGATTGTTCTGATTGCATAGACTACAATTTGGGTTTGGGGCAATGTGTCTGAGAAATAAGTTAGCTTTGGTCGCGAGAGAATTTGTACATGCTAACCACATAAACACTTTAATCTTTGGGGCTGCTGTCATATGCCATATCTTTTTCCAGAGATGAGCAGGGTTTTGGTAGGAGGATGAAGCCGAGGTGGGAGGGTGACTAAGGTTTGAAGATAAACAGTGGTAACAACTCTTAACTGAGAAATCCCCTGATGTAGTTTCCGTCCACACTATTTGATCGATCCCATAGAGGAATTTATAGGTGTACTGAAAATTGATTGACAAACACAGGTATTGAAAAAATTTGAAATGAGATCCTGTTTCCATGTTGAATTGTGCGAGTTGAGAATGTCCGCAACAAGTAGTGGTTCACCCTCATTTGGTTGTCCTCCTATTTTGCCTGTTGATAGCCAATTATCTGCTCGAATATTGATTTGTGAACCATCCCCCACTAACCACCTGAGTTTTGGAAGAATTGCATCGCGGCCTTTTAAAATACTCTGCCATCCCCAAGAGGGTCTATATCCTAATGTAGCATTTTGAAAAGAGGATTGTTTAAAATATAGACCTTTGAAAAGCTGGCTCCAAATGGCAGTAGGTTGCTGAAATAATCGCCATGCTTGCCTCCCGAGCATTGCTAAATTGAATAATATCGATCACGAAAACCCATACCACCCTTTGCTTTAGAGTGCTTTAGATCTGTCCATGCTGTCCAATGAATACCAGCATCATTATTATTTTTGCTCCACCAAAATGCTGACATCTTCCTTTCAATCAATCTGCAGAGTGATAAGGGGAGCTTGAAGATGGACATGGCGTACTGAGGTAACGCCTGAATAACAGCTTTTAATAAAATTTCTTTTCCCCCTTTAGATAAAAGTTTTTCCTTCCACCCGATAACTTGGCATTAATTTTGGCTAGGATCCGGAGAACATCTCACGTTTAGAACGGCCCCAATCCGAAGGAATGCCCAGATATTTGCCATATTTGCTTATCACAGGTATGCGCATCTCTCTGGCTAAATTATGCTGTAAAGTTGTTGGGCAATTCTTGCTGAAAAAAATGCCAGATTTGTTTCTATTGATAAGCTGACCAGTAGCATAGCAATACTGGTTTAGAATATTCATAAGATTTCGGTATTCCATTCTTTGTTGCTTTAAGAAAGAAGACTGAATCATCGGCAAACATTAAATGAGATAATTGAGGGCATGATTGGTTGAATTGAATCCCTGCAAGTGGCCTATGCTTACCGCTTGATTGATACATGGTAGATAATGCATTAGCAATCGGTATGAATATGTAAGGGGATAATGGATCACCTTGCCGAATTCCTCGAGTTGGTTTGAAATATGGGAGTTGTTCTCCATTGAATCGGATGCTGAAAGTAGTTGTAGTAATATAGGCCATGACCATAGAAACCCAGTGATGTGCGAAACCCAATTGTTGTAAATAAGCTGCAAGAAAGTCCCATTCAACCCTGTCATAGGCTTTTTGCATATCAGTTTTTAGAATAAGATTAAATCGTTTTGATCTAGATCGAACCTTAAACTAGTGAAGAACTTCCTGGACAATCATGATATTGTCTTGAATTTGTCTGCCTCTAACAAAAGCTGCCTGTTCTGAATTGATCAATCTAGGTAAGCATGATCTGAGTCTATTAGCCATGACTTTAGATATAATCTTGTATGCAAAGTTACATAGGCTAATTGGACGATACTGAGATATGCTTTCTGGATGCTTTACTTTTGGTACCAAAGTCAGAATTGTTTTATTTAAATGGGGATGCATTGAACCCGATTGGAAGAATTCTTGCCTTGTTTTGACAATAGTTGTTTTGATAATGTTCCAGTGATGTCGATAAAACAGGCCATTAAGACCATCAGGGCCAGGAGCCTTGGAAGCACCCAGCTGGAATGTGGCTTGATAAACCTCCTCCTCAGTCACCTGGCATAGTAAGTGAGCATTAATTTGAGGTGTGACTATAGGAGGACACTGTATTAGAAATGGAGTAAAGTCTCTAGGCCCTGCTGACTTATATAACTGAAGAAAAAACCCCATTGTGATATCTTTTAGTTGCTGTGGTTCTCGGATCCAGTTCTGGTTTTCATCCATTAACATACAGATACGATTTCTTTGCCTTCTTTGCACTGTACATGCATGGAAGAAACTGGAATTTTTATCTCCCCATGTTAACCGAGTTTAGGCGTGAGTGCATTGCCCAAAACTGCTGTTCCTCCCGATTCCATAACTGTTGTATTTCTTTCCGATAGAAGCCGCTAACTCCTTGTCTCCCACCGATATGAATTTCTATTATTGATGATTTGGAGCTGTTGCTTTAACTGACATATATGTTGATTGGCATTGCTAAAACGGGATCTGCTCCATCTTTCAAGGTGATGGGAAACAGTCTGTAATTTGGAAACTAAGGAGGTGGAGTTACTATTCCATGCCGATTTGACAACTTCATTACATTCAGAATGATTGCTCCAGAAAGCTTCATAATGGAATGTCTTTTTTGATTTTGCGATTGATAGTGAGTATGCAAAGCATAAGAGGACAGTGATCCGATCCTATCGCGGGAAGGGCAAAAACTTCGGTGGAAGGATAAGATAAACTCCAGTCCGAGAGAGCGAAAGCATGATCTAACTTCTCCTTTACCAAATCTGAACCCTCTCGTTGTTGGACCAGGTGAATTCACAACCTTTGCTCTCCAATTCGATTAAAGCACAATCGTTAATCAATTTCCGAAAGGATTGCATTCTGAGAAACGTTGCTGGCCTCTTTCGTGTTTTGTTCCATGGAAACAGGAAATCATTGAAGTCCCCAAGACAGATCCAAGGTAGGTAATTAGTAGCATAGATAGTTCTGATTATATCCCAAAAATCCTGTCGAGCCTGATATATGGCAGGAGCATGAAGACAAGTGATGTGCATGGAGCGCCAAAGAGGGATCCATTATTATCAGATCAACAAAGTGCTGACCATCCTGAACAACAGTTACATCATAAAGATCCGTCCAAAAAACTGCCAGACCACCTGACTGCCCAATAGGATCTCTAAAAAAGGAATGAGGGAAATGAAAGCGACGTTGTAAGTTCTTCAAAACCAGTTCTCCATTCTTAGTTTCCATTAGGAATACTAAATCGGGCTTTTCAGAGGCTATCATAGCCTTAAGGGATTGAATTGTTAGGGGATTGCCCAACCCCTGACAATTCCAACTCAGTAGTTTCATTGATGACGCGGAGGCTGTTGCGGGCCAGCCTCCAAAGCCCTTTGACAGATAACACATGCTGATAAGTTTGAATAAGTGGAATATAGTAAGAAAAAATTGCAATAAATATGATGACCAAGATTTTGAAGAAGCCAATGGAATTTCACATGTCATATTGTGTATGCTTTTAAGGATGTTGGATTTTATGCAATGAGTAATAATCAGACGTTTTTATTTTGTCCTATCAAATTGTAATAGACTTGAGAATGAAGGTCCGGCTCACCTAGAGGAGTGATGCAAAGACGGAATTACTTGGATGGGTTTTAGTGTTTAAAAAAGAATTACCTTGAAGCATGTCAAGTTGTGTCCGAATCTTAAAAAGCCATATGATTCTAGGGCCCATTTGGTTCAACTTTGGAGAAATGGCTTTGCATTTCCTCAAGTATCTTTAAAGGAATGAGCATTTGATGAAGGCAAAGGTGTTTGGGTACTCTGTTTTGTTGATTTTGCAAAGTAGCTTTGAGGTGAAAAGAAAAAGGAAAAAAAGAAAAGGAAAAATGAGGTGGAGATGCTGAAGCAGAGGGGAACGAATGGGAGGTAGCTGGAGCTAGTGGCAATGGTGGGGGAGGCGGCTGGTGGCAATGGTGGTGGGGAGGCGGCGGGTCACACGACCCACGCACTGAGGTCGTCTGGGTCGCACGGCCTCAGGCGATGCCGCGTGAGGCCGCGACCTAGGCGGCGGTGCATGGGTCGTGCGACCCAGGCAGCATTGCTTGAGGCCACATGACCCACGCACTGTCGTCGCCTGGGTTGTAGCCTCGGGCGACACTTCTTGCAAGCAACTCTGACCGGCTAAGCTCCGCCAGCTGAGCTTCACTGGTGGAGCAACAAGATGATGAACAGTAATTTTTTAGGGTAAAAGAGAAAAACACAATTATCGGTGAGGGTAATATTGGAAGAAAAAAAATCATTAAACTCCTATTTAGCATTATGGAAATGCTGAAAGCCCAAAGCACTGCTTTGGGCTTTCAAAGATTTCAAAGGTAAAGCATTTAGTCAAGGCGACCTCCAAACACTGAACTAAACATCTAAAATTTTTCTTAATGGGCTTTAAGGGCTCAAAGCCCCTTGGAAATGCTGAATCAAACATAGCCTAAGATCACTTTCACGCCTCTTGCTCCAAAGGCGACGCACGATCTGGCGGAGAATTGCGTTTCTTTCATGAGGCAATAGTACTACTTTTTAACCCCTACCTTTTTTACCAAGACCACTAAAACAAACCTTCCTCGAAATTGGCAAGACTACCTCACTGTAGACTTTAAATATGTTTTCGTTGCTTCTCCGCAGGAGCCATGCAATCATTCCCTCTTTCTTTTTTTCGCCATAACGCGATCATCACTTTCGCTTGACGACCCCCGCGAGGCGTTCACATTGGAAATTATTTCTTCTCTCGCCCCAAAAGATGAGCCAAACCTGCTCGGGACCCATTCGATCTTGCCGTGGATCGCGCGTCTTTCGTGTGGTAATGCGGATGGGTGTCAGAATCCAACCCAAACCAAAATCGAAATCTAAACTAAATCAAGATTTCGTGCATTTTCAATTTAATTCAGTTATCGATTTGGATGATAAAAAAAATAATTTCTTTTTTGTTCAAATTATTTTAATTCAGTTAGCTGAGCCAAATTGAAATTCTCAACAAAAATTAGATGCCCAACTTAAAATCTCTCTCCTTTTTCACCCTTATTTAGTTTGGTTCTAGTAAGCATAGCCTAAAAAGGAAAATTGAAAAATCAAACCAAAACAAATTGAGTTTTCGTTTCGGATCGTGATTCGATTAGATTTAGCTCTCACTTATTAGTAAATTCAAACAAACCGAACCATTTAACACTCTTAGGAATTTACATAAACCTTTCGTGAGTTCACCTTATAATTGGACACGTGGCTGCAAAAATCAAAGTGAAGTGGGCAACTTTTCACTTTCGCGACCCATTGAAACGAAAGTCTCTTTCCACGATAGGTGTTAAAACTAATCAAAAATCTACTTTCCGACTCATTTTCAATGGTGGCGTAGAAAGCTAATCATCCTTCGGGCAAGACTACCTCCCTATAGACTTTTAATTATACTTTGGACTTTCTCCTCGTAATTGGACCGCGTGGCCACTCAAATCAAAATGAAGACGAGCGACCTCTAGCTTTCCCCCAACCCCATTAATCGAACGAATCCATAGTTTACGTTGGAGTCAAGGTGTTCACATTGGAAAATTAGGCCATATTTTGTAACGTGCCAAATAATATCTTATTCTATTACAAAAAAAGAATTAAAAATTTTTTGGTAATTTTTTTATTTCCGATAACAATGTTCCCAGGTATAGATTTAGAATAGAATCAACAAGTAGAAAAAAGTTGATTCTTTGTCCCAAAAATAACTTCAGAATTAAGCCAAATCATATTTTTTTCTTTTCTTTTCTTTTTTGCTTTTCTTTTCTCTTCTTCTTCCTCTAGCTAGTAGCAAAAATATAATAAAATTATTAAAAATTAAAGAAAATTTTAAAAATAGAATAAAAATATAACATAAAATTATATTTAAAATATGATAAAATTATATTAAAAATATGATAAAATTATATAATTAAATTAAAATATATAATAAAATAATCTGATATAATAAAATTTTATAATGAAATTATTAAAAAATTAAAAGAAAATTTAGAAAATATAATAAAATTAGGAAAAATTTCAAATAAAAGTCTGAAATACTATCATTTTCTTAAATAAGAGCTCAGTAGTGGATGTTATTTCAAATAAAAGCCTAAAGTGAATTTTATTTAAAATAAAGATCTGAAGTGACTATATTAGTATCAAAAAGGGTCTGAAGTCAATGTTTAGTGAAGGACAATTTTGTCTTTTATTTTTTTCCTTTTTTTTTCTGTTTTTTCCTTCCACAAAAATTAAAACTTAAAACAAAAAAGATGAACAAGCAACCAACATGGAAGGGGAGGTGTGGGGTTCAAATCTCCACCTTCTCGGGGGGATGGGGTGGGGACGAGTAAGTTTCAGGAGTGGGTTTCGACTCCCACGCCCTGTAAGAGGCAGGGCAAAAGTCTGAGAGTGAGTGTAGCGTAGGCGTAAGTAGAGACCGAAAAAAAAATCTAATTCAATTTAATTTAATTTAATTTAAATTGTATTTGGATGAAAATATCCCTAATTAGCCAAAAATTTTGTCCGCTGGCGAGCCGATAAGGCTAGGTCCTTATTTAAAATAATCATAATCACTTTAGGCCATTTTTTTAGACTAATATTATTTGAAACAATGTTTATTTTATGCTCTTATTTTAGAAAACAATGGCACTTCGGGCATTTATTTGGAATTTTTCCACTTTCATAACATAAAATTATATTAAAAAATTAATAAAATTACATAATAAAATTATATTAAAAAATATGATAAAATTATATGATAAATATTTTTTAAAAATAAATTATAATAAATTTATTAAAAATTAAAATGGAAAAATTTAATAAAAGTACTAAAAAATTGAAAGAAATTTCAAGTCACAAAAAATTTAAGTATCATACCAAATGTATTTTTATTCGGGATTAGAAATTTCGAGCCATTACCAAATGCCTTCAAATCCTTAAGAACTTGTTTAGAGAACATAATAAAAAAAGACTATTACTGAGCAAAAATTGTTTCTAAAAACATAATAATTACCAAATGCATCCTTAGTTTTCACATCGTGTTACTCCTTAAAGAGCCATGCAATGCAATCATCTGCTTTACTCGGCAAATTTTGCAAAAGTGTTAATGTTGGAAATTACTTATTTTCTTTCCTTAAAAGAAGAGCCAGATGTGCTTGGGATACACACAATATTACCGTGGATGTTTTTGATGTGGCAATTTGCTTCTTTAACCCTCACCTTTTATTAGATTTCCTTGTAATTAGACCACCCAGCCGTGCAAATCAACATGAGGATGAGCGACCTTTTGCTTTCCCACAGTGGAAATGGAAGTCTTTTGCTGGCATTAAAATAGCTAAAAAAAGAAATCTGCAATTTAACTCATATTTAGTGAGTTAGATTGTATATGAGTTAGCAAAAATTTAAAGAATGAGTTATTGTGAATTTAAAGTAAGAATAGAAA
Source organism: Eucalyptus decipiens (assembly GCA_014182575.1). Taxonomy (NCBI): domain Eukaryota; kingdom Viridiplantae; phylum Streptophyta; class Magnoliopsida; order Myrtales; family Myrtaceae; genus Eucalyptus; species Eucalyptus decipiens. The sequence goes on along the minus strand of CM024610.1, from coordinate 29,584,464 downwards.
TTTGACGAGTCTAAACTACACTCACATGCAATTCATGTTAATCCAAAAGGAGAAAATAATAATGATTTTCCCATTTGCTTTTACATGGATCCTTCTTAGCGGGCCTCATGCTCAAGTGCGGTACCCCCGAGCATGTGAAAGCCAACCCACGTGGTACGACAATTGCGTGAGCTTTTCCTCTCCTTTGCCTGTTCCTTTGACCATTGTCCATGTGACACATCACTCACATCCTACTCATTTTACTTGTGATCATTCAAGGCACGTTCAGCAACTATCTTGTTTTTTCTATTTTTATGTTCTTTTATTCCTCAAAATAAGAACAAAAATCCGTTTGATAATGTCAACTAATTTTTTTATTCCCTAAAATAGAAATGTGGCCAAGGTATAGATTTGGAACAAATAAAAGACGTACAAAAATCTATTTCTTTATTCTTGAAACAGAAATGAAAAAAATTATTTATAAACATAAATTATTCTCGATAATAAAGATATTACCAAAATACATCCTTAATGAACTCAACATACACTCATCTTAATTTGAATTTAAGCCGTTAGATTTAGCAAGACTCATATACAACTTACATAAATCTTGTGGTCCAAATCTAATTTAATATGTGTGTGTGTGTGTAAAAGGTGTAGAAAGCTAAGGTCATGTTTGGTAACACCTTAAATAATGCATGATTTTATTTTTTCATTCCCCGAAACAAAAAGAGAATAGAAATCTAATAAGTGATTTTCAATGTGTTTTGATGTAATATCTACCATGATCAATTGAAAAATAACCACAAAAAAGGCTTGGACGAGGTTTGGACGAGGCTGATTCTATTTTTTTTTTTTTTGACTCATTGGCATGCATCTCAAGGACTCTGCACATTGTTTAAGGCAATCCAGCTTAGTCAACCTCATGCGTCCTGCTATGACCAATATTGTTGGGGATATTGATACTTGCCGGCATTCACTTTGCATCAGTCTAGAGCATTCACGGAGCTCTAATCCTGGCAAGCATTTCAACTTGCCATATCCTGCAACATGAAGCTTCAATAGTCGTGGAGGAAGCTTTGGGAGAGATTCCAGCGATATGCAATCATAAACAGCGAGTCCTCTTTAATGGATTAGGTAAAAAGAGGAGGCAAAGCGCAACTCTACCCGGTGACTCCTAGAAAGGTTCTTTAGGATCCCTAACCTTCTAATGGTACCTAACAACTTTTAGATCCTAGTAGGACAAATTTTTAGAATTTCCAAATTACGGAAATCCTTAAATGGAAGATGGTAGTTACGTTATACTTGTGCTGGACAAGTTGAGTTTAGTTAGTGACTCCATCTTCCCAATGGAGTTTGGGATTTGGGTCGATGGGCAAGAAAGTGCAGAAGTCCTGCCAAATAGCAAGCTCTGCAGCTTCTTAAGGTACCCAATGTTGCCTGGAAGTTCGGACACTTTTGAACAGTTGCATAAATTCGAGGGTCAATAGATTCACTAGATGGCTTATGGAATCCGAAAGTTGAACCAGACCATAACAACACTTGGCACTAAGCTTCTCCAGTTTTCTCAATGAATTGATAGCAGGAATCTCTCTTATAGCAGTCGAATCCAAAACAAGTTCCTCCAATTCTCCTAATTCATTAATAGAAGGGTGAATTTGCTCCAGATGTTCAGATTAAGGATGAGAATTTCTAAATTTTGGAGAGCCGATAAGTCGGGAGTACATTGTAAATGATCACACCTAGTAAGGTCCAGAACTTTGAGCCACTTCGCCATCTATAAGAATGAAAAGTATAATGGGAATTAGTCGTCAAGGAGTATCAGTATTAGAAAATCGACATCAAGATGTGTCATTCTGGCTTACCCTGATTAAGTTCTGTCTATTCTAGTGTTTTGTAATTGCGCATTGTGTCAATCCTAGCTTGATTAGTTTCTCTAGACACAAGTTAGTTGCCTCAAAAGATGAGGGACATCCCGTCCATTGAAGCCATCTTAATTCAGGAGATACTTTCTCAAAATCTCTACTAAAATTCGCATCGCTCACCTGGAGGAACCGTAAGCTCAGATAACTTCTCAAATTGTTCATTTTTGTATGTCCGATTGTCACGGTCAAGATACATATCCAAAGTGGAAAGCAAAAATCGGGACAGAGAATGAAGATTTTCGGGCCAAAATTAAAGGGAGAATGATTTCTCGGGATGGAAACAAAAATCAAGAAAGCTTAAAATGGAATCTGGGACAGAGAATGAAGATTTTCGGACCAAAATTGAAGGGACGATGACTTATCGGGATGGAAGCAAGAATCAAGGAAAGCTCAAAATGGAATAGAATTAGTAACTGAATCGATTATCTTTATAGCTGGGTGAATTTGCATCATTAGTATTTCCATTTCCTTTTATAATAAAATTCCTAGGTTGTATGAAAACTATAAATTGTACCTCCTATGAGGAATTATGCATTCAAGAAATAAAACAAAATCAAAGCGTTTGAGATTCCGCTTGAATCTTTGGTGGAAATTACGCGTCCACGTATGTGAAGAAACCGTGTTAGGAATTCCGATCCTAACAGCTTGGTATCGAGTCAGAATCAATGGCACAAGGGACCAACTCCCAAGACTTACAGCTGCAAGTGTTGGTAGCTTTGCAGGACATTCAGCAACGTTTCACGACGCTAGAAGGGAACCCGGGACGTGGCAGAGGTCGGAGCCAATGCCCATGCAATTGTCTATAAACCAAAAATCGCAGGACCAGAAGGAACTTGAGGAAGGTCAAGGGCGAACGGTGCTCTTGATTAGATTCGGGTGCTCACCCATTATCCAACGTCATTAATTAGATTATGGCGTTGTGTCATCATCCTCATCCAAAAGCAGCGTTCATTAAGTGTTGCCTTTGCTTGTGTCGTCAATTAGATTCCAACGTTATATCCTGATGTGCATCTAGAAACAATACGTACTAGGTGATATTATCACTATCTAGTGTCGTTAATTAAATTCCGACGCTATGTCCTCATATCCATTTGCTTGCATCGTCAATTAGATTCCGATGTTATATCCTGATGTGCATCTGGAAACAACGTGTACTAGGTGATATTATTACTGTCTAGTGTCGTTAATTAAATTCCAACGCTGTGTCCTCATATCCATCTAGAAGTATTGTCTACTAGGTGTTGTCTTCATTGTTTAGCGTCGTTGATTAGATTCCGACGTTATGTCTTGAACTTAGTAGGAAACAATGCTTTCTAGGCATCTTGTTAATATCTAGTGTTGTCGAAGCACCTTCGACATTGTGTAAGCTACTTTAATTTTAATGGGCTTTCATTGTTATGTATGATGTCACCGATTAGGTTTCGATATTAATTATCGTTGATATTAAGCTCATGTCAAGTGGGCAACTTCTTTGAACTCAAGATTATAAGGTGTATATTCAAAACTAATATAGAATTTGAGTCTCCTTTAATAAAAATCAAAATATAACAATTGCTGAAAGATATTTCATTGTGAAACCTAAAACCTGCAAAACAAACCCATACTTCTAAAATAATTAGTCAATAATAAATGTTATATTTGATTTTAATTATGGCCTCCAAACTTCATCCAAACTTTCAAAGGTATACGTAATCAACTAAAAATCTGTGTATCATTTATAGAAATGACTTCTTAGGGCTTGCAACACAGGGTAAGACGTATAGGCAATTTAAGAAATGTAAACAAAAGTCCTAAAATTTGAAGACACAATAGAACCTGCAAAACTGGTTTATTAGCACAAATTAAAGTGATTACTCAGTAAGTCAATTGTTTTGATTGCTAAATAAAGGACACGATAGTTTAACACTATCATTAGTTTGTAGGAATATCATACGAACACCAGATGTTCATGCAGTATGACGATGTGTCTAGCTATTTTATAAAAAATAAGTACTTGCCTTCGTGAAGTTTTCGTGTGAACAATATACTTATAAATCAAAGGAAATGATTTTATAATTTCTGTTGCTGACAAAAAGTGGAAGAGAAATATACGGGAGAGTTAGGGCAACTTCCCGTACACGTGCGAAAGTTTGGGGGTTAAAATGCAATTTGCATGTTATCATCCGACAGATTTACCCTCCATGAAAGATCAACTCAGTCACGTGACAAGCACATGGTCGGTGCTCAAACTGAAAAATGATGGAAGTCACACCAGTATGACATCGCAACCGATTTCAAATTTTAGGGGAGGCGTCGCGAAAAATCGAAAAGTCGGGCAATTTGTAATAAATGACAAAACACGGGGAAAAACCGTAATTAAACCATATTTCAGGGACCTACCATCCACCATTCAAAACCAAAAATCCAAAACCATCAAAACCGACTCCATTGACATTCCCATCTCTCTCTCTCTCTCTCTAAATGGGCTGCTGCGGCGATGACGATGACGACCGGGAGCATCCACCCCGGACCCCCGATCTTTCTCCGCCGCCGCCTCCTCCTCCTCCGCCTCCGCTGCCGATGATTCCACCATCTAGCCGATGAACTCGCACTTCTCCGCCCTCGCCTGCCGCGACACCCTCCGGCTCATCTTCGAGAAGCTCCCCGTCCCGGACCTGGCCCGCACGAGCTGCGTCTGCCGCATATGGAGCTCCGTCGCCTCCGATCGCGACATGGTCACCTGAGCCTTCGCGCCCCCCTGGAGGTTGAAGGAGGTGGTCGGCATCCCGAGCTCGGGTAGCTTCCGGAGGGATACCGGCATAGGGAAGTTTGCGATCTCGCACCGGATTAAGCGCGGTGATAGCGTCGCGAGCCTCGCTGTGATGTACTCCGTTCAGGTGACGGAGTTTCTGTCCCTTGCGCTGTATTGATTGTGAAAACTTCATTGCAAGGAAGATGGAAGCATCCACGACACATGGAATACCGATTCTCTTCATGCCATCACATTTACCTTCTTCTCACGGAAGAATCACAGTAAAATTACTTTTAACTGAGCTGATAATGTGAATAGAACTCTAGATTTTGATTCGATCAGGCATCATAGATAGAACCATAGTTCCTCACGAAAAATCGGCCTTAGGTTGATGGTAGGTCCTGAATGTTGACTAACAAGTTGTAGGAAGAAAGGTACAATGCGAAATGTCATGAGCTCCTTGTAGAAAATCGAAATCCCTATAATTTGCAAATCCAATGTCGCATCTTTATGATGTTCTTAAAATGTTTGATGTAATTTTCCTTAGGAAAAAAAGTACAAGCAGGCCTTCTTGTCGGTGTGTGGGGCACTGCTCCAATTTCCATCCTGGAGACTGGCACGGCAATAATCTTTATAGCTATCCCTCGAGAAGCAGTTGGTGCTACAATGGACCTTCAATATCATTTAAGTGGTGAGAATGAAGAGTCGAGAATTAAAAGATACAGACATTTGATAACATTATCACATAAAATCAGTGGTGTGAGGGGAATAAATTACGAATGGTCCCAAATGATCGATTTTATATAAATACTGATTATGGCCAACAAGAGAATACAACATGATTGATGTTACAAGAGAGATGTAATAAGAACAATGTACCAGGAGAAGTTTAACTTTACTCCATGGATCTTTGGTCAATAATATAATAATAAAAACAATAACCAATAACGACAATGCATCCGAGATATTTAAGAAAAAGATGAGAGAGAATCCACCGAGTACTCCAAAGTCAAAATCAAGATCTCCCGTATCTGATCTGATGTCGTCTGAAGGAACGGTGCCTCTTGACCCACTCAACACCGCGACCAAGACTTCGTTGATCCTCCTCTGTTTCTCTTTGGCAGAAGTTTTGACAACAATTTTTACCGAAACTCATAGGAAAAACCTTAATGAGACTATAGGAATCTGTATCCCCACCACAAGGCCACAGAGAAAATGCATATTTTGTTTGCAAAATATGTACTGCGGTGCTGTAGAGGAAAAACAGTAAAGCCAAAGTCAATGACCTTAATCACTTGCTAACGACGCGGTAAAGTCAATGTTCTTTCAAGAGTAAAGCCATAGTTGGTTTTTCTTTTTTCCTTTTCCATCGATCCACTAGAATCATTCAGCTAATTGAGCCAAACTATAACCTAATTAGTGATTTTTTATGTATATTGATGTAATCTTTAATATAATTTCTCGATAAAGAACCACAAAAAGGTTATTACTCTAAAACCAGACTAGATCAAGCTTATATTCTCTGGATTCTGGCAAGTTGCCACTTGGAAAGATCTCTTGGGTTCTCTGTTTTGAGTATATATAGTCTTCAAACTTGGACTTGAACCGGATGTTGGGAGCTTCCCCACTTTGATCGCTGGGCTTTATGAAAGAGGTAGAATTAAGAGAGCCGTGGAGTAAGCTTGGTGGGATGAAATTTTAGCCTAAGGATTTAAAGCCAATGGGGAGTCATAGCAAGTGGGTCGTTCAATACTGCAAAAGCCGTCACATTTCTAACAAATTCAACAGAAAGAGGCCGCAGGTTTCATCTTGCAATGACACAAAGAGGCTGCAGAGTGCAGATCCCAGGCTTGATGTCACCAAACGCAAAGTAATTTGACAGAAAGAGGCTGCCGGCTGCAAAAAGGCCGTTGGATTGATTAGGCAATGACTAGGAGATGATACTTTTAAGGGGCAACTTGCACTTATGAAATGCTGGTTTCGACTGACTGTTATTTTGAAACTGTACTCGCATCAAATGACATTTATCTGGAAATGCATAGGACGTTTCCATTCGTTCAACATTTGATATTATCCCAATCTACTCTACTTCCTCTGTTTCTTATAATACTCCAAGAAACAGAATTTTTACCAATCCCAGAGTTGGAACAAGGGCAGATGAATTTATACATGGAGATACCAATTATTATGTCGTAGAGAGATCGATTCAACATCTCCAACAAGAGGATTGAGAAGATCTCCAACATCAACAAGATTTCTCCAAGCATTAGTGCTGTCTGGAATTATATTGCTAAAATTGCAATCACACTTATGCAGAAACGGTCGGCTGACAAATCGCTAGGATATCCAATCTTCAGCAGGAAAATTGAGATATTCAACAAATCATGAACCAGATGGGAAATTCATGAGTCTCCTGTGATCCTAACTGTCGAACTATGACAACAAGAATTACACTTGTATGATACCAACACGGAGGCCCCAGAGAGTATCCGTGCTTCCTAGTACACCATGATCATCGGAGGCACCTGAGACAGAGGCTTTGAAGTTGTATAATATTATGACTGTACCCAAATGTCAGCCCTTGATACATGGCTCAACTTGGGTTAATTAGCGGAAAGAAGCGAAGGTTTTGCTGGACAAGATGAAGTGCATTATTTATAGAGTTTTCAACTAGACCCTCTGATTACGGGTTAGGCTCAACTTGGTTCACACTAGTTAGCCCCATATTAGACTAATTAAGAAACCTTCTATTTTACCTTAGACCAACCCCGTAAAACAGTAAATTACAATATCAATTAATGTAGTCCACATTAGGAAAACTCTTACATATTCTACTCGAAGAGGATGATTCGAGTGAACCCTTTGCCTTTACCTCCCTGTTTCGCCCAACTCTTGGAGGTTGGGGCCAAGACGAAGCATTACCCCGTCACCATTGACATGATCAAGCGGATGGGTTCGAAAGGAACGACTCCCAACAGTTTTACTCGCAGCATTTTGATGAATTACCCCTGCCAATCAAAAAGATCCGATCTCGGGTTCTCAGTTGTGTGTAAAATGGTCAAACTTGGACTTGAACCCACAACTGCCAGCTTAACACTTTGATCAATGGGCTTGTTGGAGAGGGTAGAATCGCCGAAGCCACAAGCTTGGCGGATGAAATGTTGGCCAGACAATTGAGGTAGATATAACCATGTGCCGAGCCATGATGTGATCATGTACACCACCATCGTCAGCGGTTATTGCAGGGAGTATCAACAATTTATTGGTATAAACCCCTGCAAAGAACAAAAAGGAACCTTCACTTCCCTGGGAATTGGAAGACCGGACTTTATGATGCTGCTGCTGATACGAGAGTAAGGAAAATTAACTCGTGCTAGCTCATACGACTGAATAAATGAAGGGGACTTGGAAATTGGCTCTTTGGTATTATATCAAATATTTCATGAACTAGTCATCATACCAATTATACAACAGAGGAGGTGGCACCAAAAGTCCGCGTGGGAAGGTCCCGGTAGCTGTGGCAGCTGCAATCCTCACCATTCCGTTTGTTATAAAATGTCATGAATGCCACCTATATAAACCTTGTATTTGGGTCTCACCTATAGTGAAAAGAATGTGCGATAAATTCAGGTTGCTTATAAATACTTCATCAAAAGTTATGAACACTGGCAAATTCAACCTTACGAGACTTGCAACTAATCTTCACCCGAGCACTAATTAAATATGGTCAGAAAATGAAGGCGATGCATGTGTTACACGAGATGGTTGAGAGTAATATGTGCCACACTCTCCAATCATCTCAAAGAGAGATAAAGGCATGGCTGCATTGATCCTTAGTCCTGTCTATTTTTAGATGTTTTTGAAATGAACAATCTAAAATTTGCTGAAAGTAGTAAGCATAGACTTGAGAGTCCATCAATATAAACAAGATTATTTTGACCTGGTCCAGATTCTGACGATATACGAGTGACCTCTTCAATAAATCTCATGTATCAACACCAAACTTTGGGGACATTATTTTTGCCACACATTCCAGCTATCTCTGATTAGTTCGCAGTTGGATCACAATCAACAGAGACTTCATTATCAGCCAAAGAAAAAGAAAACAACGGACTTAAGAGAAGAGAAGTCAGCAATTGGCACCATCTTCCTTGTTTGTGTTTAGGAACAGAACGGATGCTGAAAAGGCAAAGTGCCCAAACTACAGAACAGAAGGGCATACTTGTCACTTGGCTATTTTGCAATATCCAATTAACGAAATCAGCAATACGGGAATGTTTGCTTAGAGGCTATATTTAACTTTACAAATTCAATGCTTCATACATGAGATTTAAGCTCGTCGTATCAGAGACCTTTAACACAACATTCAAAGGATATTATAAACTGACAGAAAAGAGCAGATTGTCATCATGCATCTTAGTTTATGGATTTTCCGATGAAATTCCACAGCTCATATAGTATAAGCACACAAGTTACTCTATTATGGTACAACTGGCAGTGCATACCTCCCTCTGTAGAGCCTCATTGGGTTTGAAAGTGATATCATTAGAACGAGACCACATCAAACAACTCCGCATCAGGGTAACATGCAGAAAAATCAGCAGGTACATATTCGATTAACGAAGAGGTAGAACCTAACAAGCATACAGCACATTCGATTAAATATAAGTAGACCGATCACCCTTTCACAGTTACGGTAGGAGTGGCAGTGCATACCTCTATCTGCAGAGCCTGACTGAGTTTGGGAATGATATCATTGGAGCGCATTGCATCAAAGAACTCTGCATCTGGCTAACATGTTGAAAAATCAGCACATATGTATGTGCTTAATAGAGGTAGAACCTAATGAGCATACACAAAATAGATTCAACTGAAAAATAATGCATCCACAGTCATTCAATTTTCTGCTGATGAAACCATATCAAGTCCTTTGATCTTCACAGGCATAGAAAACTTCCTTAGGACACTCTAGTTGGCCCGTGAGCCTGTTTAAGGTCACACAAAAGCTAGCCTTCAGCTGTTGCTGATGACACCTCAGCAAAATCCCTCTTCTTCATTTGATCGTTCTCTAGTATGGACTATGAATTGCCTTAGCCAAGTTAGCCAGACCCAGATCAATCATTTGATAAAATGAATCCACGACAACATCAGGATCAAACAGGATGCAAAATAATAAGCAAAATCTTAAGCTCCTCGCCTAGCTTGATTTACAGAGCAGGCAAAAAATTGTCCCAATTATGCAAAAGGTCATCTATACAGCTCTTTGAATTGAAGTCCAAAAGTAAGCCTTGATCATTACATAGACCAGCCGGACCTGTCACAAAAGTAGCACCAATTTATCTTGCTTGATAATCTTTCAACGGTCTCACAATTGTTTATGGAAAGCCTGCCCACAATCATAGATGAAAAAGGCTAGCCAAAACTTAATTTTAGTTTTTTTAATCACTCACCAGAAAAAAATTGAATCTCTTCCTTACTGGGAATTCATGCTCAAATGAAAAATGTACAGGCTTTCCCATCATCATGAAAAATCGAGAGCTGTTTGTCCTAAACAGGATATCTACCAATAGTCAAATATGACACATAAAATTGCTCACAAAAGGAGTTCAAAATGGCGAATGATTTTTTAAGGAAAATACTAGTTTGAGACAGAGAAAAAAGGGATCTTGCGCGTAGTTTATAAATTGAGTTGCAGAAGATCAACCTCTTGATGAAAAATTCTCATCTTGGGTTTACCAAGAGGGAAACTGTAAATCACTAAGTAATTCTTGTTTACTTGTGTCGTTAATTTTCATTTGTTGCCTCACAAGCCGCCAATCTATCTACAAAAGTTGCCGATTGAAGATTAGCTAAAAAAACATTGCTGTGATGCAATCAACAGCAAATATATTTAGGCAAATCCAAATCAAATAGATACCAAGCGTCGAGCAAATAATTCTTAAAAGATATATCTATTAGAAAAGTATTACACTTTTCGCTCATGCTACTTGTTAAAGGATGCAGAATCTTACCAGATGACCAACGCCTTCTAATGTATGAAGAACCACAATCGGATCTAAATTTTGATCTTGGCTGAAGCATCATGTTAGCTTCTAGGACCGACTTCCCCACTCTTGCAATTATGTAAGACTGGGAATTGAGTCTCCACACCACGTAGATTATGACAACCATTGATATTCAACTCTTTCAAGTTCCAAAAGCATCATAGGTAAGGTAATCTTTCCATGGAACCATGATTACAGACATTGCAACTCCACCTTATCAAAACCTTGTGTTTTGACTAGATTGTCGCAATAGCAAGTTTTTAATCCCTTCAAGCCCTCGTAATTTCGGATGGATTGGCCTTCTAATGGACTTGTAGCTATATGTATGTATTGTCTCCAAGAACCCCAATTTACCATGGCCCTAAATTTCAACTAGATTATCACAATCCTCAATTTCCAATCCTTTCAGAAGATTCGATTGTGAGAGGTCCATTCTTTCAATGAAATTGTAGTGTTTTATTGACAACTATTCCAAGTACTTGAATCCGTCAAGCTTAGGCAATATCAACTTAGGACAAGAGTCAACACAAAGTTTCAAGGGTCTTGAGGTAAGCTCTGGGAAGTACTCAAGTTGATCGTATCCATAAAAATGAAGTTCTTCCAGGTGGAATAGGTAAGAAAGCTCTGGCAACCTGGGAATAAGGGAATTGACCTAAAGATATGTTAAGCCAGGAAGAAAGCTCGAGCAATGATTGAGCTCCTTACAACCCTCTTGGTCAAGGCATTAGAGAGAAGAAAGATTCCAGATGCTTTCTAGTGGGTCAAATATCAATGTGCCGGTGATATGGAGAATCATGAGTGAAGACATGTCATCGTTTTCTCTTGGAATTCCCCCTTTTAGACTATCACAAGATTCAAGAAATAGCCTTAGGCAGTTTGTTCAACCATCCAATAGCAATGGGTAACTATTCAAGGTCAAAAATCCCCAATGCTTTGCAAATTCGGTAAATTCCCAATTTTTTTTTTTTGGATCAATCCTACTCTACTATTCCTATTCTAACTCTCACTCTTAGACTTTTGCCATGCCTCCTTGCAGGGCGTAGGAGTCGAAACTCATACTTGAAACTAATTCGTCCCCACCTGAACCCACTGAGAATATGAGGATTCAAACCCTCCACCTCCCTCCTCATTCCATGTTGGAAGAGTGGCCATTGGGGCAAATCCCAATGGTTTGTAAATTCCCAATTAAGGTAGGAATTTCTTTTAGTGAACAACACCCGTAAAGGTTAAGGTATTTGAGAGAAGAATGATTCTCAATTGAGATAGAGATTTTTCTCAATGACTTGCAAGCCTCTAGGGATTTCTCTCAATGACTTGCAAGCCTCTAGTCCAAGTACTTTGAGAGAAGAAAGATTCCCAATTGAGCTAGGAATTTCCCTCAATGACACACAACCCCATAGCTGAAGTTGTTCAAGAGAAGAAAGATCCCCAATTGAGCTGGGGATTTTTGTCAATAACTCGCAACTCTTCGATCAAGTTTTCGAGAGAAGAAAGATTCCCAATTGAGTTAGGGATTTCTGTCAATGACTCACAATTTCATAGAAAAAGTCGTTCGAGAGAAGAAAGATTCCCAATTGAGCTAGGGATTTCTATCAATGACACGCAATCCTGTAGATCAAGTTGTTCGAGAGAAGAAAGATTCCCAATTGAGCTAGGGATTTCTGTCAATGACTTGCAACCCTGTAAATCAAGTCGTTCGAGAGAAGAAAGATTCCCAATTGAGTAAGGGATTTCTGTCAATGACACGCAACCACTTCGATCGTAACCCCCTAGATGAAGTTGTTCGAGAGAAGAAAGATTCTCAATTGAGCTAGGGATTTCTCTCAATGACACACAACCCGCTAACTGAAGTTGTTTGAGAGAAGAAAGATTCCCAATTGAGTTAGGGATTTCTGTCAATGACACGCAATTTTGTAGATCAAGTTGATTGAGAGAAGAAAGATTCCCAATTGAGTTAGGGATTTTTGTCAATAACAGGAAACTTTGTAGATCAAGTTGTTTGAGAGAAGAAAGATTCCCAATTGAGTTGGGGATTTCTGTCAATGACCTGCAACTTAATAGATTAAATTCTTTGAGAGAAGAAAGATTCCCAATTGAGCTAGAGATTTTTGTCAATGACTCGCAACCCTCTAGACCAAGATGTTTGAGAGAAGAAAGATTTCCAATTAAACTAGGGATTTCTGTCAATGACACGCAATCATCTAGATTAAGTTGTTCGAGAGAAGAAAGATCCCCAATTGAGTTAGGATTTCTATTAATGACTTGCAATCGCATAGATTAAGTTGTTTGAGAGAAGAAAGATTCCCAATTAAGCTAGGGATTTCTCTCAATAACACACAACCATGTAACTTAAGTTGTTTGAGAGAAAAAAGATCCCCAATTGAGCTAGGGATTTCTCTCAATGACACACAACCCCATAACCAAAGTTGTTCGAGAGAAGAAAGATCCCCAATTGAGCTAGGGATTTCTCTCAATGACACACAACCCCATAACCGAAGTTGTTCGAGAGAAGAAAGATCCCCAATTGAGCTAGGGATTTCTCTCAATAACTTGCAATTTATTTCAAGTTGTTCGAGAGAAGAAAGATTCCCAATTGAGCTAGGGATTTCTCTCAATGACACGCAACCCCCTAGATAAAGTTGTTCGAGAGAAGAAAGATTCCCAATTGAGCTAGGGATTTCTCTCAATGACACGCAACCCCCTAGATAAAGTTGTTCGAGAGAAGAAAGATACCCAATTGAGTTAGGGATTTTTCTCAATAACACACAACCCCCTAGATCAAGTTGTTTGAGAGAAGAAAGATTCCCAATTGAGCCAGGGATTTCTCTCAATGACATACAATTACATAGCTGAAGTTGTTCAAGAAAAGAAAGATCCCCAATTGAGCTAGTGATTTCTGTCAATAACTTGCAATTGTTTAGATCAAGTTTTTTGAGAGAAGAAAGAATTCCAATTGAGCTAGGGATTTCTGTCAATAACTTACAATAAAATATATCAAGTTGTTCGAGAGAAGAAAGATTCCCAATTGAGCTAGGGATTTCTCTTAATGACAGACAATTCCGTAGACTAAGTATTTTAAGAGAAGAAAGATTCCCAATTGAGCTAGGGATTTCTCTCAATGACACACAATCATCTAGTTGAAGTTGGTCGAGAGAAGAAAGATCTCCAATTGAGCTAGTGATTTCTGTCAATAACTTGCAACTGTTTAGATCAAGTTTTTTGAGAGAAGAAAGATTTCCAATTGAGCTAGGGATTTCTGTCAATGATGTGCAATAACACAAATCCAAGGAAATGAGGCTCTTGAGTTTGCCAATAGAAGGGTCGACTTGCTTTAGTTCGTAACAATTGGACAAAATGAGAATCTCCAACTTCGTGAAAGCCGAGAAATTAGGAGTATATCTTAACTCCCAGCTAAATGAAAGCTTGAGAACTTTTAGCTGCTTTGCCACTTGTACAAAAGAGAAAAAGCTGTCAAAAATGAGTTTAATCGATAAAACAAAACAAAGCAAAGATCATAGAAGATGTCTTTTTTTTTCCATCTTACCATGATCGAACTCCATCCTCCCCAATCATCTGTAAGACAGTTTTGTGACAATTCCAGCACCACTAATTTAGATAGATGCAAATTGATTACTGAAGAAAGTATATCGGGTTCAATGTATAGCCATTGAAGCCATCTCAATTCAGGAAACAATTCATTAAAGTCTCCACTTATGGTCGTCCAGCATAATGAAAGGAACCTTGAGCTCGATAAGTTTTTAAACAGTTCACTTGTGCATGTAGAGGAACAGCCATGGGGCCAATTATAGACGCTACCCCCGATACTCTGCATATCAAAATCAATCAATTGAGTGTCTGAATCGACTTCTTATTTTTTACTTTTGCTTTTCTAAACCCCATACTTTTCACAATTTGTCATCTTTTTACCCCTCGCCAAACATAAATGTTGACAGGTAAACACACACATAGTATTTTGTTAAGCAGCTAAGTAAGCACCTGATTTTCAATTTGTTAACTATTGTTATTAAGTGTTTAATCATTCTTTAGCAATACACCTTTAGCATTTGAATAATATTTTAGATTTTGACGGAAATTGGAAGAGAGCTGGCTTTAGACCAACTTAAAAATGAACTAATTAACTTCCTTACATGGTATTATAGTTAGATTAAGGTCTTAACATATGGAAAGAGGTTTGTCGATGCCGGGCAACATCTTTTGGCAAACTCGCCACACGAAACTTTCGGGAAAAATCTACTTATGTTACCTAAACAGAAAAGTGAAGATACGTATGTCCATTTCCCAAGACTGGCACCATTTCTTTTCGCATCTTATAAGTCAAAAGTACTGCTTAAACTTTGTTGCTAAAGGAGATCATTTAATTGGAAGATGGTGACAAAATCCCAAACGGCTTGATTGACATTAACAACAATGCTTTATTATTTTTCCCTAGAAAGCTCAGCTGATCAGTGACAGTATTGGATAACGTTCGAGTATTGAAATTTTAAATCTTAAACTTTCTATTGGATTAGCATCTCGTGATTGACCACAAATAAATCAAGCCGCCACTCAAATCTACACGTTGACATGGCGTAAACGTTCAGAGGAACAGACTGAGATGCCCATAACAGAGATCGCAAGTAGCCAAAGCTACTGGTCGGTGGCTGGGCCTCCAACAAGACTCAGTCGGTTGAACAGCGTAGAGATGCGATTCTGAATCAAAGTGGGCACCTAGTCACGCTTCGTTGGGCGTGCGATTCTGGATCATAGCGGGCACCTAGCCATGCTCAGTTAGGCACTAAGGAGACATGTCTAGTGAGTTATTTTTTCTTTGCAATTTATTCTATGGTCAGGTTCTTTAGGATTTACCAAAAGCAATATGAGGTACAGTTGATAGTTTTCTGAAAGATTTGGTTGAAATGTTTGAGAGGCAACCCCACGCTGCTCATTTAGTGGTTAAGGAATGCGCTTTTGTGTATCATGATATGGGTTTGATTCCTTGCACTATTAAGTGCAAATAATTTCCTATTTGAACCGTCCAGTCGGACTTAATTAAGGTGGTGTCCCACCTGGCAATGAGAATTAATGGAGTATTTCACTATTATGGAATTTAGGTAGCCATTAGTACCAACTTTTGTCATATAGGTTTTCTAGAAGTATGTTGATGTAAATTATTGACGTTCGTTTTTAGTATGGGCATGCTTCTCAAGAGGTGAATTAGATAGTACTCATCTGTTAACATGCACTTTTAGAGCAGAGTAATTTCAAGCCAGCAGTGCCCCTCACTCAACCTGTTCAAGAAAATGCATTTATAACACGTAAAAAGCAAAATTCGACCTAGAAATGGTATTATTTTTGTAAATGGACTTTGCTTAATGTCCACAATACTCTATACACATGCTATGCACATGTTATGTTAACATTATGCTTATATTTATGTTAACTTTGTAACTTAAACTCTTAAAAATAAGAAGAGAATGGTGATAAAAATCGGGGATGGTATATGTTGATGAAGAGAATATTATATAATCGTTAAAGGTGGGGGATGTGTTGGTTAGAGAAGGAGTACTCTACCAAAGTGAGACTTCACTCCTCTACCATACATTTTATTAGTAGGAGAATCCTTAAATAATAGTAAAATCGGAAGGGACCTAAAGTGACACCAATCTCATTTCTATAATTATAGGATCATGTTATATTAGATATAGACTAGACATGACCCATGCTATGCACGCCATTTATATTGGATTGGGCAGGTGACACCAATTGATGTTTCAAATGATGAGCAATTCCCTCTTAAAAGAGAAGCAAAACACACACAAATATATATAATTAACTATGTTTAGACAGTGGGCAATTGCAATTAATGATGGTGGTTTCCCCTTTTAAGAGCTAAATGATGAAAATAGCCTATGGATTCATTTAAATAATACGATTCATAATGAACTTGATTTTGAGAAAATTTAGGTTGAGAGATTAATAGAGAAATCTCTCCCTTGAAAAGAATAGTATAGGACTAGGTGTCATAGGATGTATGTGGCAAGTAACGCAAGAGACAATTGATGCATGTGACATATGATGCATGTGGAAGTTACATGTGAATGTCCTAGAAACAGAATGGTCAACACGAGGCATTGGTATAAAAGGGGTACTCAGAGGTAAGATCAGACACGCACGGCACAACAAAGTTCATCTTTTACTTTCCTTGTAATTTTCCTTTGATCGCACTTCTGTTTCATGCAATTTCATTTATTATCTTTTTAAATTCCTTATAATTTGATTTTTAACGCATTTAACTATTTCTTGTGCACTCCACCCAAAAGAAGTATGTCCATTGTTATTGGAAAAAAAAAAAAAAGAAAAGGAATGTCTTTCAAATGCAGTTTCCCGCCTGAATTTTTACTATAATGAGAGATTTTTTTTTTTCTGGTTGAATTACTATAATGAAAGATTAAGAACTGCCAACTTATAAATTATAACTGTCTTTCCAAAGAACATGATTTGTCCATCTATATGTGCTTTTCCAATAGAGATAAGGATACTATAGTTATATCTTCATGATAAATTTATTCATGTTAGTTTTGTGCATGTGCATGGTATGGGCTCACGACTAGTTGATCCATATTTCACAACACTCGACACCTTTCTTCTTTCACATGAACTTTTGTGACAACGGTATCTACTCCAAATTGAAAGCATTATCACGTTTTTTTTTTTTTTTTGGAATGCTATTTATAGTTCAAGTGCAAACATACAATAGGGCAGGAGATATAAGTAAACATTAAAAAAAAAAAAATTATTGAGTGCATTTTTTTCCATTAGTTTCTTGAAAATATTATGAACAAACTGAACTGCTAAAAGACAAATTTGTTTTGTGAAATATGAACTTCCACGAACACTATCAAACCAAAGATAGAATTCTTTTTTCCCTTTTTTTTGGTTGGGTTTAATTTTATGGTTCGACTCATTTGTCATTATCCGTACTTTATATATTAACTAGTGAAAAACTCACGGTCAATATTATTTCTCTTAAGAATAATTATTGAATCAACAAAAGAATGTGCTCTTTATAGTGGTATGAGCGAACTAGTTCAAACTAAATTGAAAAAATAAAGCTTTTTCCTTTCCCAACATCTCTTGGTTAATTTCAAAGGTTAATTCCCCACCATTGATCAGTCATGAACCTACTAGGCTTCCCCAAATGGACAATATAAAATAATTAAATGACATGAACATTGACAATCTATGTAAAATCTAAACTTACTTTTAAATTTGACTTCATGCTGAAAATTGTTTATAGTAAATAAAAAGTATCGATATAATAATAAGCATGACATTTCCTCTAAATAGTCGAGTTTGTCCAGTGGTTTTTGGCACAGGAGCGTTGTCCCAAATATATAAATAATATAAAAACAACTTGGAGAGGAAAGAAGTGTTTATTAGGAAAAGCGAAGGAACGGACAATGGAAATGAAAGAAGCAATTAAAGAAATAATAAGAAGATCCACTGATTGTCAAACACCTAACCTAGTCCATGAGATGAACAAGGTCAACGTGACGTAACCCTAAAAGCATAGTAAGGTTTTCCCAATATAATTCTTAAGGAGATTTTTTACCGTCATATCTATTAAAAGGAAAGAAGAAGGAAAAGAGATGGATGAAACTAGTAGAGGGACGGGTACTTTCATGATCAAAATGGGGGAAAAGAGTTTATCAAACATTGACTTTTCTTTACTGTTACTGATTTGCTTAATTATTATTTATTATGATTGGCACATATTTTTTTTACGATGTATATGCTTCATTTGTATTAATTACTGTAATTTTTCAGATTATTAATATTTTCAACTAGATATAAAGTTCTGTGCTTTTAGTGAACCAGATTTTTAGTGCAGAATCGTAGTTAAAGAATCTTAAATAGATTGTAAATTAAGTTTTTGGCAGATGTAATTTATAATAATGAATTTGAATCAAATAAGGTAACTTTTTCATCCTTGGGACACTTATAATCCCAATTAGCTGTCACAATTCATCTACAATGGACATGAATGGATGTTTAAACATACTTGTTCCTAAAAAGTAGGAGCATTTCCTCATACTAAATAAAGAATAGAATAATTCATATTAAAAATATATATGTATAATTATGAGAGAAAGAGAGAGAGGAGGGCCAAAAGTTACCTTTCGTAGTATTTGTTCTCTGAAGGCTTCTTTGCTGATCCATGGTTCGATACATCTTTCAGGCGATTGTCCTTGGCAAAAAATGCTCCTTCCAAGATCTCTCAATTGATCATGCATCCAAAACTTGTCATCATTTTCAATTTTTATTAAGCACCTTAGTACCAATTCTTCTATTCCTTGACTTGGACGAAACCCACATTCCTCCCACATGTACATTGCGAATTTGCTCTCTTCCCTCATAACGAAACAAGCAATATCGAGAAAAATCTGCTTATGTTCATCTTCTAATGTATCATAACTTATCTTCAGTGTCTTTTGGACATCTTTATGTGGTCCTTCTTTCAATTGCTTCAATGTATCTTTCCATACATTTAGATTTGTTTTCTTAAACAATTATGAACCAACGACCTCAAGAGCTAAGGGTAGCCCACCCATGGTGGTTATAATTTCATGAGAGATATCCTCAAAGTCCGTTGGACAATGATCCATACGAAATGCATGTCTCTTAAATAAAAGCAAAGAATGCACCTTACCCATTTCATTCAATTCATATGGGTAGTCTACCTCAAATTCAGATTGATCAAGAATAGCTTTATTTCTAGTTGTAACAATGATAATACTTCCACTCATAAACCAATTACGCTCTCTGGCCAAAGCATCTAGTTGCTTTTTGTTATCTATATCATCCAGAAGAATAATAACCTTTTTTCCTTTGAATTTAGATCTGATCAAACTAATTCCATGATCAACATTCCGAATTGGACATTCGATTTGAAGTACTTCCTCAATTAGTTGATTTTGTAGATAAGGAATACGTTGCATTGAGCCGTTTCTCGAATATTAGCAAGGAAGCTATGATGTACAAATTCATCCAACAACTGGTTGTAGATTGATTTGGCCAAAGTTGTTTTTCCGATCCCACCCATGCCATAGATTCCAATCATTTGAGCAGCACTGGCAGGAGTGTCTACCCCATTCCTGATGTTGCTCACATGATCCCCAAATCCAACTAAGTGCTTAGTAACATCAAGCTGAAAGTCTTGTTGCAATTTGCTCAGAACCTTTTTTACTACTTCTTCCACTAATTCTCCTTCATGCCTGTCAAACAACAAAATTCAATGATAACTACCTGATTATACTTAATCTCATCCAAAGACCAGCATATATTTGAGGATGCATGGGCCCAATTAACATGCAAGCTGTTTTGGATTTACGCATAACAATGGGGGAAGATGGAGTAGCGGTCATTCCAATTTTTTTTTACCCTATCCTTTTATGCCAATAGATGGATCTTGTTGAAATAAAATAAGGTGGTGTACCTGGCTCAAGAAGAGTCTTTCAAACTAATAATGTTCATTATAACGATTGAGGTTGTTGCCCGTTCAAAGATAGGTCCATTTTTATTTTTATTTTTGGTTAAAAAATTCTAGGAGGAGAGGAGGCTACCCCAAGATTGCCTACCAATGAGGGTTACTGGCATTGGAAATCAAGCCTAAACATGGTAAATGGGAATTGTCCAACCCTTCTCAGCCGAGCCAACCCGTTGGCATAATGAGGTCTAATTTATCTGGTAGCGATCAAGACCCAGCATTGGGGTCCATTATGGGCATAGTATTGGCTGAAGGGGTTGTTTCTTTCGTTTTTTGGCTTTGTGTTGGAGACAAATGTAAAATTCTTGGGCACTGCGGGATCTTTGGTTTAAGTTGTCGTTCGTTTAGTTTTCACGAGATCTGGGGAAGTACTAGTGTTTGCTAGTCTTCGACCCATTAGGGTTGTTTACTGGGACATTTTGGGGATCTTTTCTGAGCTTGCAATGCAAGTAATACATCTGCATTTCATTGGTTTTGCGTGAAGAGAACTTATCAAAGAAAAAGGAAAAGTTCCCCAACTAAAAAAAAGGAAGAAATGTTCTGTACGTACCCGTTAGCAAATTTCTGGGACTCCCACGCCTGTAAGTAACTCACTTCTTTAAGTGCTCGCGGCCCTTCCTCGATATCCTTCTCATCAAAATACTCCTAACTCGAACGGAAGGCATTCCCAAAATTTCCTTCTAGATTCCGCACATCTGATGGTTTAACTTTGTAAAAAATTGGCAACACTATGTGTGACACACTATTCTTGCAGTCCATCATATGGATGAGCTCACGAAGGCACCATTTGCTAGTAGCATAATTTTCGGAGATGATGGGGATCGAAATCTTAGATCGTGAGATGGCACCAAGAATTTGTGAACTAAAATCCTCACCAATTGGGATGCTCTTATCGTCCTTGAACACAAAAATAGACATAGTCCCTATATTGACCAGTCTATTGTAGAGGTGGTCAGTGAATTCCTTACGAGTATCTGAGCCTCTAAAGCTCAAGAATATATCGTATGCATCGTCACCTTGTCCTATGAGTTTTGGAGAGATGAACGAAGAAGTGGATGCTCCCTCGGTGCTCTCTTTCTGTGCTCTCTTTCTCTTTCTCTGACTTTGCCCTTTATCCATGGCGATCTGAGAGGGAAATGCTGGAAAAAAGTTCGTGCTCCTGTGTGTGTGAGAGAGAGAGAGAGAGAGAGAGAGAGGAGGACATGGCCTTCAGTTTGGGTGACCAACGTGGCTTGACTGCAAAAGATTAGGTGATGGCCCCTAAAAAGGGGCCCCAAAGAACCCCTTCATTTACTTGTTTAGAAAGCCAATTCACATTGTAAGAAGTAATTAAAGGTTTGCATGACAAAATTTCTGGAACAGAAATTGATTTCTCAATTTCTATTTCAGAAATTGAAAAGTTAAAAATTTTAGCTTCTGATTTCTTCTTCAAATCTATTTTTAGAATAGAAATTTGTTCCGAAATAGAAAAATCAAATTACGTTACCAAGCGGATTTCTGTTTCAAATCTGTTCCGAGGAACAGAGAAATAAAGAAATGGAGAAGTATAAATTTTATCATGCACGCAACAAAAGTCGAATGCTAGTGCTCCTCACTACCACACCTAATCGGCTTCATCAAAACACATGGTATAACGACATAACTTTGTCTATGATATTTCAAGACAGATTCTTTTAGTTCACACCTAAAACATTGGAATTATGTAGGAGATACCATGGAACCATCTTCCACCAAATATAAATTCTCACGACATCTTATCCTTATAATAGCCTTCGACCTTACTCTTATTATTTTTAGCCTAATATACAAACAAACCTCATTATCTTCACCCCCTCATTTTCCCAACCCTTTCTACTAACCCCATTTCGGTTGGCCAAACTAATGTGGTGTCATGTAATTGTTGCCCACTGGACATCATTCTCCAGATGCGTGCACTTTCCTAATTTGAGAAAATTTTCATCAATCATGATTTAATTGGTAGGATTCAAGTTTTAGGCATTGCTCATATGTAAAATTAACTAAAAAGCTAAAATATTAATTGAGGAAAAAATTTCATTTGTTTGGCTGTTTAAATTATGAAGGAAGTTGATGAAAATGATTTTAAATTGAGGGGAAATACTTCCTTTTGGACCAACATTTTATTTCTTTCTAAAAGTGCATAGAAATGAAAGAAGATATTGAGTAGGGCTTTTCTAAGAGTATTTCCCTGAAAATGCGGGTCCAAAATTTTTTCAAATAACCTGTACGTTAATTTTAGGGCCTTTAGTGTGATAAAAGAAATATTATTAAATATCTATGCTTTTAAATATCCTCTTTTGGACCTCATCCTCTAGTCAAGTCAACCTCGTTGGCTTGATCCAATCACGAACAACGTGTACATTAATTTTTCAATTAGGCTATAAAGAATTGGAATCTGTGTACAAGTATATCGCATTTGACTAAAGACATAAGCATACGTTTGGTTTTTATTTGGTTATAGAAAATCAGAATTTGATAAATCATTTAAATGTTAATAATTGAGTTGAAACAGAATTAGATATGCGTGAAAGAAGTCAAGAAAGGACTGAGCTAGTAATTATGGATGTGATTTTATATTTAAATTATGTTTAAAATTGTCATATATTTAATGAAGTTGGAAATGTGAGGTAGGGATAAACAAATGCTCATGGTTATTTATCTTTTACTCATTACGCACCAATACCACATGCTATAATTCCATGTATAAATACTTTATTTTGAACCGGTATATCATCACTGAGCCTTTCATTTTAAATCTTCAAATCTTAAACATTGATTGATATCTTATCTGTAGAACTAAAGCTATAAATTTGTTAGATAGCATCAAACGGAGGAGCAGATTCCCTCAGTGCACTCTTTTTTATGCACTCTTTTTCTTCTTAGTGAGATGTTTTGAATACAAGCATAGACGCAAGAAGCACCGCAAAGGAACCGATCTGAAACGAAACGGTGCAGCCCTTTGTTTGCCTTGCTCTGACTTTGCCCCTTCTCCACGTTAGTCTGACCGATTAGAAATGACACAAAATTGTAAGGATTCGGTGGAAGCAGGAGAAGGAGAGAAGAAAGGAAGTAAAAGGAAGCTGCTGAAGAAAATTAAGAGACGACCAAGGTTTGAAACAATGACGTTGAGTGCTTGTCCCCATTTTTATTGGAGTGCCCACCTTGAAAATATCACCGCAAAGCTCTTTTTTTTCTTCAACTAAATGGAAGAAGAATAGGATTATTGACTAAATTCATGATAAACCCGGTTAAATTGATTAATCACATTTTGAAGAACGAATTTATTATTTGTAATAAGAAGTGTAAGATATGAGTGTTATAAAGTTAGGTGAATCGGCTCAATTTATGTGATCGTTTCGCGTGTGTCATAAGATATTTTTCTTCCTATTGAATATCATGTAAAAGATATTAAGTTAAAGATAAGATCATAGATAGATATCTGTGAATATGGATATTGATTGATACGGGTATATAAGTCATATTAAACTATTGAATAACAAGCTCTCAATTATCTACTTCTATTTTATTTTTAGAGAATTCGTGTATTTGGGAGTCCCAAGTAAACCAAGATTTTACCATGACTACAATTTTAGAGAGACGCAAAAGTGAAAGAACTCATCATAATATGGATTTTGGTATGTTTTGTATTGTGATGATTGAAACTATCATGAGTGGAGAGCAGGTAGAAAGTAGCAATATAGTTTTCATGTTTTGTTCAAAAAAAAGCAGCAATAGAGTTAAAAATACTCAAACCTTGGCATATTAACTCATTCAACTTTTTTTTACCCTTTTTTCAGTTAGCTGACTATGTCAATTTTCAAAACTCTTAAGGAAGAATGAGTTAGAAGTGAAGGCAATGTACCTTTTAGGATTATCTTGTCCAATAATTCAAGGAAGACGTCATATTATTTGTCTAGAATGTTCTATTGGGAGGCAAAATTGTCGAATAAAATCCAATTAAGAGAATAACTACTTTTATGGGTGATTGGTTATAGAGTGTGTAAATTCTGAAACAAGACCTGAAACCTACCCTATCAAAACCTGTTTCCAATTTTCGAAATTGAAAATCAAACCCCTTGATCCCAGAATTGGCCGCAAACCGGCCTACTACTTTTCCTTTTCTGTTTCGTTTTTTGTTTAATTTATCTTAGACCTTCATAGACAAAGAAACCTCACGACCCATCAAAAGACGGTCCCTGGTTTGAGGTGAATACTGGCAATTTTGCGCGCAATAGAATCTTGCGTGCCGGCATTCCAACTCATTCTAGCTTAATAAAGGATGGACAATGAATTGTGATGTAAACGAACAATGAGACAGAGAGGCCACATGATTAGTCACATCAAAAGTCGAAAGCAAAGGCTTCCCTTTTCTACAGAAGTCGATTATGAGCTGAAGCTGGTGACACACCACGTTAGCAGCCACCGACATTAGACAATAAAAGCCCAACACACGTTACACACTAGTTCGGCCGCAACAAATCAACAAAAATAACACGCTAATAAGAGATGAAAGAAGCGATTACCTTCAGCGAGGTGAGATGCGAAGGGAGGTGCAAGGTCGGAGAGAGAAGACCCTAAACAAGCCTCGGCGAGAACTTTCAAGAGGGAAATGAACAACGAGAGAGAGCAAGGACTGTAGATGATAGCGTTGAACTGTTCTGCAAGAGAGAGGATGGATGTAAAAGGTTCAGAAAGTGACGAATATGAGAGAGAGAGAGAGAGAGAGAGAGAGATTGTAGAAAGAACTATTAAATTCCGTCAGGTTTAACCAGTCCAATCGCTCATACTGATCAGTTTGAGTAAAGGGAACGTAGTAAAAAAAATCTGCAATAGATGTGACGACCCGTGATTTTGAAAAAGTCGATGGGATTTGACATGTTATATTATGTATGCTTTTAACGATGTTAGATGTCATGTAATGAGTAATAATCAAACGTTTATATTTTCTTCAATCAAAAGGTAATAGACCACCCGGCTCATCTGGAAAAGTAATGCAGAGAGACAGAATTACTCGGATGGGCTTTAATGTCTAAAAAGGAGTTACCTTAATGCACATCAAGTCATGTCCGAGCCTCAAAAGCAGCACAATTATGAGATCACCTTCACGCCTCAATCTAGAGCTATCAAAGCCAGATATCTCAGAGCGAAAGACGAGCGTCTCAAGTGACTTACGGTGATTGGCGTTTCTCTCCTGGGTCACGAGCACACGGTGGTTCGCCGGTCC
Organism: Eucalyptus decipiens; assembly: GCA_014182575.1. Classification (NCBI taxonomy): domain Eukaryota; kingdom Viridiplantae; phylum Streptophyta; class Magnoliopsida; order Myrtales; family Myrtaceae; genus Eucalyptus; species Eucalyptus decipiens. The sequence goes on along the minus strand of CM024610.1, from coordinate 29,558,996 downwards.
CGGTGGTTTGCCGGTCGGAAAGAGGGAGGGCAGAGAGAGAGAGAGAGAGAGGGAGGTCGCGATCCTGTCCGTCGGAGAGAGAGAGGGAGGCGCAAAAAAAGAGAACTCAGCAAGCAATTCAGAAGCAGAGATATCCAAATTATATTCATTAGAGTAAAGAAAGACCGATCCTTTGCCGCTAATTGGCAGCCTCAGCAAGCAATTCAGAAGCAGATCAGCAAGATCAGAGAGCAAACCGAGAGAACAAGGAGAAAGGAGGCATCAGAACATTTCACAGAAGCCTAATCAGCTCAGTGCGAGAATCAAACAACTAGACCCCGAAGCTCCCAAAAAGGCAAAAAAAAAAAAAAAAAAAAAACTAAAATTGAGCTGCCGATAGCACAGTCCCCCCCGCAGGTGCTGCCAAATCGGGAACGAAATCCACACTCTCGAGCCCAAAATGGTACCGATCGAAGCACCAAAGCACGCACACCGCACACATCACCAAATCAAGCGTTCAAAACAGCAACAGCCGAACGCCAAAACACGGACGCCGAGCACGCACCTCAGCTCGAACCGGGAGACCGAATTGCGAGAACCAGGGGACGAGGGAGAACAATTTATAAGCGCAGCAAGAGGAAAGAGAAAGAGAGAGAGATAGGCAGAGAATGAGGAAAAGGAATAGATTACGGCAGAAGGCAAGGGAGAGAGAGAGCTGATGGGATCACCTCTCGGGCATCTTTGCCGTGCAAGATCCTCCAAAGCCTAACCCCTCCCTCCCGAATATCTCCTCCCCCATTCCTCTCCTCTTCCCCGCATTGCACGTCAGCATCGGCATTTCGCTAACTTCGAGCACATGATCTCCTCCAGCGGAGGAAGCAAACCAATCCAAATTCCCCCCGCCGCGGGACCGCCGCCTCCCCTCCGCGCCCCTCCTTGTCGCGATCCTGTTCGTCGGTGGTTCGTCGGTTGCTCGCAGTGGTTCGCCGGTCGGAAAGAGGGAGGGCAGAGCGAGTTTTCTCCTCCTTTAGAGAGAGATGAGTGCACCAAAGGCGAAGTAGGCTACTCAGAAACAGAAAAAATTTGAAAATTTGAAGTGCTTGCGCATGCAGTTGCTTCCAACTGCTTTTATCGATTACGCGTTAGATTACAAAATAGTTTTCCATTGAAATCAGTACACAAAACAGTACAGATGTGAATTTTTCACTGGAAATATTTAAATTTTCTATCATTTTCCCGAAATTACAAAATTGCCAATTTTATGGAAAATAGTTTGATGAACATCCGAAAATTCTCTAAATGATCTGCTCTGTTCAAATAAATATTTGTTGTTGACAATTCGGTTCATAGCCTTTGAATGGCTCTGAGCAATGACCGAAGAGAATAGACTAAAATGATTGATATTTGGGAAATTTAATTTCTATCTGTTTTCTGGAAATGAATTATCTTCTGCGAATATTGAGTATTTTGGATGTTTCACGGCCTTAAGTAATTTTGGACATAGACCCCCCTCCCAAAAAAAAAAAAAGTAATTTTGGATCATTTGGATACGAATTGGGCCCATGGACTTTAAATCAGGTCTAAAAGGGCATTTTCGAAATTTTGTTGAAATTGTTTTTTGGCCCAAGTTATTTAGTCGCTAATTTCAAGAGTGCAATTTCAGATAACTGGCTGTAAATTATGTTTAGGGGCTGAGGAAATGTGTGGTTAGCCTATGTTTTCGTGGCAAAGTGCATAGCATGGTTTATCAAAAGGAAAATCCGATGTTATGGTATGGTACGTAATTTGCGAATTAAGAGAAAAATTAAACAATTTACACTTTCATTATAAAAATGTACATTTTCTCTTGCAATCTTTTATTTTTCTCGATATATGGTTTCACTTAAATTTGCACTCCATCGAAGTCCCACTTCGTGCACTTTGTGCGCGAGGTATAATTGGCACAATTTTTTTTTTCTTTGACCCTTTGTATGGTTGATTTAACAGATTTGGAGATAACAATTTAAATTTGTCTTTTGTTGAAACCATTTGTCCTCTTTAATTTTGTCTCAAATGTCCATCAATATAAAGAGATCAACTTTACAAACATATCATTTATTTTCTCCATGTTTTTTAAAGTGTTAAGAAATTAGTTTCTCACAAAATAACAAGGGGAGGCGTTTGCAAACGTGCGCATTCCTTGTTCCATGATGGACATGATAGGTGTGGCTGCTACTTATCGATAGAAATAACTTGAGGTTATCAACAAGCTGCCCCCACACTTACATTTTTCAATTGCAGCACGCCAAATTCGAAAGAGAAAAGAAAGTAAACTCATATGTAAAGACAAATTAGAATAGTCAGTGGTTATAGTAAAAGAGAAAAATGCATGTGGTTTGAACTAAGAGTTGTAATTCAATTGCGAAATTGGCAACAATGAAGAGGAATCAACCTCGGCATTGTCCAATGACAGTAAGGAATTTTCAATACGACAGCAGCTTTGCTCACTTTCAAGTTTTTCATTGAAACTAGCACAGAGCATAGTATAATTCTGAATTTTTCATAATGTCCGGAAAACATTTGAATTCTGTCATTTTCCAAAAATTATGAAAATTGGAAAAATATAATGGAATAATTTTCTAGACATCCAAAAATTCTCTAGTTGATATGATTTGTTCAGATAAATATTTGTTGTTGACAATTCTGATTAGTAGCCTTTGAAAGGCTCTATGCAATTATTGAAAAGGATAGACTTAGCATGATCGATATTTGGAAAAAATAATAATTTTTAATTTAAAAAAAAAAAGGAATTATTCCTACAAAAATCAAGTATTTTGGATGTTTCATCGCTTTATGTAATTTTATACAATTGAGATACGCATAGGACCGATGGACCCAAAATTGGGTCTAGAAGGGCATTTTCGTAATTTTATCCAACGGGCATTTTGGCCCAAGAGTTCAGTCAATCATTCTGGTCTCTAGTCAAAGGTAATGTTTTGAAACATTATTGAGGTAAAAGGGCCAGCATGTGATTCCACCGGGTTTAACCGATCCAACCATTCATACCGATTAGTTTGAATAAGAAAAAGTAAGAAAAATGAGCACTATAAGTGATAATGATTTCGGAAAAGTTGAGAGAACCTCACATGCAAAATTTTGTATGCTTTAAAGGATGTTAGGTGTTATGCATTGAGTAAAAATTAAATGTTTTTTCTTCAACCTATCAATTGTCATAGACTGGAGAATGAAGGTTGAGCTTACCTAGAGGATGCAAAGATGAAATTATCGTGATGGGTTTTTTTAGTGTTTGAGAAGAAATTACCTTGAAGCAGATCAAGATGTGTCTGAGTCTTGAAAGGCAATACGATTCGAGGATCAGCTTCAAGCCTCAAACTGGAGCTGTCAAAATCAGATCTCTCATAACAAAAGACGAGAGCGTCTCAAGTGATTTATGGTGATTGGCGTTTCCACTCCTGAGGCACAAGCACTTCGTACTATAAATAAAGCTTGATTTCTCACTCTTGCCTCGGAGGAGACGCGCAATCTTGTCTCGTGGAGGATTGCGTTTCTTTCACGCGGCAATTCTACTTCTTTTCAACCCTGACCTCTTTTTTACCAAGACCACCGAAACAAACCTTCCTTCCTGCAGACTTTAAAGATATTTAGGTAGTGTTTGTTTGTGTTCTTTTTTTTCTATTTATAAACACATGTGTGTTCTTTTTCGCTTCCTAACAAAAAAAGAAAAACAAGAAACAAAAATTTTTTGCTTTTGCTTTTAACAACTTTTAGGAACAAATTTTCTCTCTTCACTCTTTTCTTTTCTTCTTCTTTTTTCTTTGGCCGGTCGCTGGCCTCGGCCATGGCTGGCGACCGGCCATCGAGGGCTAGTGACGCCGTTGAGGGCCGATGACCTCACCGAAGCGTCGCCGGCCACAGGCGAGCCGAGCTCGCCGGATCTAGGCGAGCCCGAGCTCGCCCAACCAAGGCAAGGCCACAAGGAAGAAAAAAATAAAAAAAAAACAGAAATTTACTAAACGTGTTTCTGTTCTTTTTTTATTCCTCGAACAAGTTTACCAAACGTGTTTTTCCTGGTCAAAAATTATTTCCGGAATAGAAATAGCTTTTTTTTTATTTTGCTCCCTGTAATAAAAAAAAAAAAAACACAAACAAACGCACCCTTAACTTCTCCCACAAGAACCATGCAATCATCCCTTTTTTTTTTTTCTCATAACGTGATCGTCACTTTCGATTGGCAACTTCGGCGAGGTGCTCATATTGGAAATTATTTCTTCTCTCGCCCCCAAAAGACGAGCCAGACATGCTTGGGATTCACGCAATCTTGTCCTGGATTGCGCCTTTCATGAGGTAATTTGCAGGGGCTACAAAACTGAACTTGAATCGAAATCCAAATCGAAAATGAAACCGAATTGAAATTTCATTTATTTTCAATTTGGCTCGATTTTTTATTTAATTAATAGAAAAAATTTTTTTTTTTTCAGTTGAGGTTATTTTGATTTGATTAATTGAACTAAACTAAAATTCTCAACAAAAACTAAACACGCAATTTAAAATCTCTCTTCTTCTCACTCTAGTAAGCATGGCAATAAAAGGAAAACTGAAAAAATCAAATTGGGTTTTTGATTCAGGTCACAATTCGATTCAATGTAGCTACTCACCTTATCAATTCGATTCCTTGAATTTCTGAAAGTCCGATTCGAACCGAACCGAATCGAATATTTGACACCCTATTAAATTACATGAATAGCCGTCACCTTTAATTAGTTCACCTTATAATTGGACCACGTGGTTGTGCAAATCAAATTGAAGACGGGCAATTTTTCACTTTCCCGCCCAAAGGAAACGAAAGTCTCTTTCTACTAGAGGCATCAAAATTAATCAAAATCTACTTTCTAACTCATATTTAATAAATTGGATGATAAAAAGTTGGCTAAGAGTTTAAATTTAGGTTTTTATAAATTTAAAGCAACAAAATCTAATTCAATATAAGTTTTTGAATGAGTCTCGAGCTACGTTTACATAATCCATATGGTCGCAATATTCCAACCTTTTGTTCAAAACGCATTTCATTTAAGACTCCATTTGTTTCGTGAAAAATGTGATGTTTTTGAAAAATATTTTCTGGAAAGTCATTTCCGAAAAAATACCATATATGGTGTTCGGTTGAAATTTGCAAATAAGCTACAAAATATTTTTTTACCATTTGGTATAAAAATTTGATTTTATTTTCCTCCGTGCATTCCTTTTAATGTTTTTATTTTTTTAAATTGAATTTTTAATTTTCTTATTTTCTTATTTTCTTTCTACTTTTCTCTTTTTTCTTTTTATATTATATTTTTCCACCTTCTTCTTCTTTGGCTGATCGATGGCTAGTGACTAGCCAAAGGCGAGTTCAAGCTCACTAGCCTTCTCACCAAATCGGCGAGCTAGAGGCTCTCATTCACCCCTCACTCACCAATCTAGTGAGCAACGCGCCAAACTCACGCTTGCCAATCTAACAAGGCCTAAGGCTCGCTTGTGGCCAGTTGCCGACTATAGTTGTGGCTAACGATCTGCCAAAGAAGGTGGAAAAAAAGAAAAGAAAACTAATTAAGAAATTCTGAATTTTTGAAAAAGAAAAAAAAAAAAAAAAAAAGAGGGGCTAGTGGGGTATGAGATACGAAAGAGTGAGTGAGAAAAATGTAAGTTTATTTTCCATGAAATGAACGTTAAAAAATTTGGAAAATAATTTCAAATTTATTTTCCATGAACGGAACATTGAAAAATTTGGAAAATATTTTCCTAAACTTTACTGCGCATCTTTCTAGGCTAATCTATGAACATTTGACCACGTTATCATATAGAAGCTATGGTGTGAGGAAGTCGAATTCGATTGAAAGTACCGTGATCTCGCCACCTCTTTAATCTTGCAATAACTTACAAATGGTCCCAAATTGACGATTTTATATGAATATTGATTATGACCAGAAGGAGAATATAACATAATTGATATCCTAAAGTGACAGACAAAATCAAGATCTCCAGCATCTTATGTCGTATGAAAGAATGATGCCTCTCAACCCCACAAACAACCTGACCAACACTTGTTATCTATATTCTCCGTTTCTCTTCTCTTTTTCCTTTTGGTACGATAATTGCTTCTGGATCAGTATCATTTTTGGTTTGAATACTAAGTCCAAAACACTGTCGGTTCCTAAAACATTTTTCTCTAAGCATGTTAGCTTATAGTTTGTTAAATAAAGCATATTTTCATGAACAAAAAGCCACCGTAGGATACGAACAAAAGAAGTTTGGACACAAAGTGACAAAACCCAGCACCAGAGGCAACTTTTGATAACAATTTCTGCTGAATTACTGGGGAAGACCTTTGAAGAGACCATACGAAGCTCTATGCCCACTATAAGGCCACATAGAAAATGCGTATTCTATTTAGGATTATAATTACCAAATAAGTACTGGGGAGCAGTGGAGGAAAAAAAATCGTTTATAAATGACCTTAATTAAGTGCTAACAGCATGTTAATTTCTATGTCCCTTCATGAGTAAAGCTGACGTCGTTTTTTTCATTTATTCACTAGAATTGTTCAATTAATTAAACATAACTTTAACCTAATAAGTGATTTTCAATGTACTTTGATGTAATATCTACCCACAAAAAAGGTTCTTACACTAAAACTAGACTAGTTAAAGCTTAGCTTTAGCTCAACCTCAAGCTCAACTGTATAATCTCTTGTTCTTACAAGTGAACCTTAGTCTTCTATTCATTAACTCGGGAGTTGGTCATGCCCCCAAAGGGCCCAAACTCATGGGCACTATGCAAAGAACATTAAAAAGGAAAATAAAATTCAACGAAAAGAATTAAACAATAAAAAAAAGGACAAGACTATTTTCAGTCCTAGTCACCAGCAAGGTTTGACCTCACCCAATCACTGGCGAGGTTGCCGGACCTCGTCTTTGGCTGATTGCCAGCTGAGGCCCGACAATTGACTAGACGAGAAAGAAGAAGAGAAGAAGAAAAGAAGAAAAAATGATTTGTTTCAAATTGTTCTTGAGAATAAATAAACCTTTTTTCTACTTTTTTTTTTTTGGTTTCAAATCTATTCTCTATTTCAAAAATCAAAAAATTAACTGACATCACTTAATAAATTTCCACTATTTTCCTATTTTCGAGAATAAAAAAATAGAAAATTTGAGAATTAAAAGCATTACCAAACATGTCATAAATAAAGCTTTACTCCAGTCTCTTGCCCCAAAGGAGACGCACAATCTTGCAGAGGATGGCGCTTCTTTTTACGAGGCACTTCTACTTCTTTTTAACCCTCTGACCAAGACCACCATAACAAACCTTCTTCCCCCAAAATTGGCAAGACTACCCGCTGTAATATTTTTGTTAGTTCTCTTTGTAATTGGAGCCCATCGCCACACCAATCCCGGTGGAGATTAACTTTTTTATAGGTTACCATCTTTAAGAGGTACGGAATTATCTCCTTCTACTTGGCAACTTTTCCATTTGTAAGGTATTGATATTGGAAATTACTTCTTCTATTATTGCCTTAGAAGATGAGCCGGATGGGATTGGGATACACGCGACCCTGCCGTGACTGCTCATCTTTGACCAGAAAATTTACTCCTTTACTCAATGAAAGCTCCTCACCTTTTGCTAGTTCTCTTTGCAACGGGATCAGGTGGCTGCGCAATCCCATAGAAAATAGGTCGAAATTGTTTTTGCGTCTTGACGTGCATGGGAACAAAAGGATCTTAATTAGTAGCCATCCTCAAGGAAGGACTACTGGACGCCCAACTCATAACTTCCCCCAATAATTTGAAATTATGGCATAGCACTTCTGTTATTTGCCAATGCAGAATTTCTACCACATGGATGCACAAAAAAAAAAAAAAAACAAAAAAAACAAAACAAAAAAACAAAAAAAAAAAAAGAAAAGGGCAGAAGATGCATACACTCTCTGAAGAAAAACAAATACGTCGGGCGAAATAGCTGTCGACATACATACTTAGAATGCAAAGTCAAATACCTTTCTTCGACAAGTTTCCGCAGGAAAATCTATCAAAGAAATCATATATCGTGCTGCCACGGAGAGTTTTCTGAGTTCCTATACCACTACTCTATGGTCTAGATGCATTTTCATCAAAATTCATGTCGACAATGTTGCCTTACATCATGTCTCCGATGTGAAACTTCCTTCCCATAACACCACCACACAAGCACTTCAATACACCCAAATCGCAAGATGGAGAAAACTCTACTCTGTCAACATTAATTCCAAGAAGCAAAAATATCTTAGAAGAAGAAAACAAACTACCCATGCCTACACTAGTAAGGGCATGTTTGGTGTACAAGAATGAAGCAACTGAAATGACGTAAAAGAGATCAGGATGAAGAATGAGAGGAATTACAATATGAATTAAATCTAGAATTACCTGTTATGAAAACTCTATCCTCCTAAATATTGCCTATCTAGTGGTAATTACCTGTTATGAATGTCATAGGGACGACTTTCTCATTTTCTCTTTTTATCAATTATTTCCATGTAACGTTCGGGTTCCTATCTACTTAAATCATAAATTATTGTCTTTCTGTGTCCTCGTAGAGCGGCACTTCTAATCAGTTGCATGCTTTGTTCAATTGAACAACAAGATGATAAGCTAAGCATGAAAAGGCTAGTCACAAAAAGAAGACACTTTCAATTTCAAAGAGAAATTATTGATTTAGCTTCGTCATCTGTTTCACATGTTTAGAGTTTCATCCACTAGATGAATACGACAGGCGATACTTCAACTCCACTAGTGTTCGCCGTTCTTGTCGTGTGAGATTTCAATCCATTTGGATTTGGTCTCACATGTGGATTTCATAGTTGTTTTCACAACGGTATAAGAGCATGATTATGCATCCTGACCTCTCTTCAATTGCTGAGTACGGGAATGAATTGATCAGAAGAGTACTTCTAGAAATGTTCAGTTTGCCAATCAAGTAGTTTTCAATGATTGAACCGAAAACTATGTTGTTATCAGACATCTAAAGTTTCAGTGATTGAATTGCCTAATAATCATCCTCTCCATACGCCATCGCGTCAATTTGTGGATTCTTGAACTCGGAAGGAGAAAATTTGGCAAAACTAATGAGAATGAATCGATCCATTTGCACTTCTGCTCTTCACCGTCTTGTTCGAGAATCTGGCGATCTCGCTAAACCTTCACTTCTCATCCCATCTTTGCATCGAACCATTTTCTTTCACGTCGCTCCCACGGTTGCCCATCCACTGCTGGAGTGAGTGATTCAATGGATCAATCTGAACTTGTGACCTTTGTGGTGAACAAATGCAGAAATGGCGGATTGGTGGAAGCTGACAATGCTTTATTCTTCTTGGAGAGGACGATTCGAGTGAACCCTCTTGACTTTACCTCCCTGTTTCGCCCAACTCTTGGGGGTTGGGGCCAAGATGAAGCATTACCCCGTCACCATTGACATGATCGAGTGGATGGGTTCGAAAGGAACGACTCCCAACAGTTCTACTCGCAACATTTTGATGAATTACCTCTGCCAATTGAAAAGATCCGATCTCGGGTCCTCAGTTTTGTGTAAAATGGTCAAACTTGGACTTGAACCCACAACTGCAGCTTTTAACACTTTGATCAATGGGCTCGTTGGAGAGGGTAGAATCGCCAAAGCCATGAGCTTGGCGGATGAAATGTTGGCCAGACAATCGAGGTAGATATAACCACGTGCCAAGCCATGATGAGGGATTGTGCAGAACCGGCAATACTGGAAAAGCCGTTCGATTGCTGAAGAATTTGGAAGACAGGCTGAGAGCTAGATGTGACCATGTACACCACGATCGTCGGCGGTTATTGCAGGGAGTATCAACAATTTATCGGTATAAAACCCTGCAAAGAATAAAAAAGAACATTTCCTTGGGAATTGGAAGACCGGACTTTGTGATGCTGCTGCTGATACGAGAGCAAGGAAATTGAACTTGTGCAAGCTTATACTACTCAATAAATGAAGGGGACTTGGAAATTAGCACTTTGGCATTATATCAAATATTTCATGAATTAGTCATCATACCAGTATACCACAGAGGAGGTGGCACCGGAGTCCACATGAGAAGGTCCCGGTAGCAGTGGTAGCTGCAATTTTGTTGTCAACTCAGTTGAGGCAATCTTCTTCTTCTCCTTCCCCTTCTCCTTCTCCTTCTTCATTCCTTGGTGAGATTTTGTTCCCTTCTCTTGGTTGTGTCCTTCGAGGCAAGTCGTTAAGAAGTTTTGGACGACCCGAAGGTGTGTCTCTTATAGTTTGAACCGCATCATCAAATGTAAACCCTGTATTTGGGTCTCACACTCATTGGCTTTTCCAATCAGCTGTTGTCACATGAGATTTTGAAAATAATTATAATTCTACTAGCTACATATGTACTTCGTGATAGATTCAGGAAAAGAATGAATGATAAATTCAGGTTGTTTATGATATTTCATCAAAAGTTACGAACACTAACAAATTCAACCTTAGAAGACTTATAACTAGTCTCCACCCGGGCACTTGCTAAAGATGGTCAGAAAATGAGGGCGATGCATGTGTTACATGAGATGGTTGAGAGTAAAAATGTGTCACACTTTCCAATCATCTCGAAGAGAGATAAAGGCGCAGCTGCATGGATCCTTAGTTCTGTCTATTTTTAGATGTATTTGGAATGAAGAGTCTAAAATTAGCTGAAAGTAGTAAGCATAGACTTGAGAGTCCATCAATATAAACAAGGTTATTTTGACCTGGTCCAGATTCTGGCGATCTACGAGTGACCTCTTCAATGAATCTCATCTATCAACACCAAAATCTGGGGACATTAGTTTTGCCACACATTCCAGGGGTCTCTGATTAATTGCAATTGGATCGCAATCAACAGAATTCATTATCAGCCAAAGAAATAGAAAACAACGGACTTAAGAGAAGAGAAGTCAGCAATTAGCACCATCATCCTTGTTTGTGTTTATGAACAGAACGGATGCTGAAAAGGCAAAGTGCCCAAACTACAGAACAGAAAGGCATACTTGTTACTTGGTTATTTTGCAATATCCAATTAGCGAAATCAGCAATACGGAATTGTTTGCTAGGAGGCTATATTTAACTTTACAAATTTAATGTTGCATACATGAGATTTAAGCTCGTCGTATCAGAGACCTTTATCACAACATTCAAAAGATATTATGAACTGACAGAAAAAGAGGAGATTGTCATCATGCATCCTAGTTCATGGATTTCTGGTGAAATTCCACAGCTCACATAGTATAAGCACACAAGTTGCTCTATTATGGTACAACTGGTAGTACATACCTCCATCTGCAGAGCCTCATTGGGTTTGAAAGTGATATCATTAGAACGAGACCGCATCAAACAACTCCGCATCAGGGTAACATGCAGAAAAATCAGCATGTACATATTCGATTAACAGAGAGGTAGAACCTAACAAGCACACAGCACATTCAATTAAATATAAGTACACAAGTCACTCTTTCACAGTTATGGTAGGACTGGCAGTGCATACCTCTATCTGCAGAGTCTGACTGAGTTTGGGAATGATACCATTAGAGCGCATTGCATCAAAGAACTCTGCATCTGGTTAACATGTAGAAAAATCAGCACGTATGTATTTGCTTAATAGAGGTAGAACCTAATGAGCATACAAAAAGTAGATTCAACTGAAAAATAATACATTCACAATCATTCAGTTTTGTGCTGATGAAACCATATCAAGTGCTTTGATCTTCAAACCGGCATAAAAAAACTTCCTTAGGACACTCCAGTTGGCCCGTGAGCCTGTTCAAGGTCGCACAAAAGCTAGCCTTCAGCTGTTGCTGATGACACCTCAGCAAAATCCCTCTTCTTCATTTGATTGTTCTCTGGTATGGACTATGAATTGCCTCAGCCAAGTTAGCCAGACCCAGATCAATCATTTGATAAAATGATTCCACGACAACATCAAGATCAAACGGGATGCAAAATAATAAGCAAAATCTTAAGCTCCTCGCCTAGCTTGTTTTACAGAGCAGGCAAAAAATTGTCCCAATTATGCAAAAGGTCATCTATACAGCTCTTTGAATTGAAGTCCAAAAGTAAGCCTTGATCATTACATAGACCAACCGGACCTGTCACAAAAGTAGCACCAATTTATCTCGCTTGATAATCTTTCAACAGTCTCACAATTGTTTATGGAAAGCCTGCCTACAATCATAGATGAAAAAGGCTAGCCAAAACTAATTTTTACTTTTTTAAATCACGCACCAGAAAAAAATTGAACCTTGATTTTTATTTTAGCTTAGTTTCTCTTCCTTACTGGGAATTCATGCTCGAATGAACAATGGACAGGCTTTCCCATCATCACGAAAAATCGAGAGCTGTTTGTCCTAAACAGGATATCTACCAATAGTCAAATCTGACACATAAAATTGCTCACAAAAGGAGTTCAAAATGGTGAAGGATTTTTTAAAGGAAAATACTAGTTTGAGACAGAGAAAAAAGGGATCTGGCGCATAGTTTATAAATTGAGTTGCAGAAGATCAACCTCTTGATGAAAAATTCTCATCTTGGGTTTACCAAGAGGGAAACTGTAAATCACTAAGTAATTCTTGTTTACCTATGTCGTTAATTTTCATTTGTTGCCTCACAAGCCACCAATCTATCTGCAAAAGTTGCCGATTGAAGATTAGCTGAAAAAACATTGCCATGATGCAATCAACAGCAAATATATTTAGGCAAATCCAGATCAAATAGATACCAAGCGTCGAGCAAATAATTCTTAAAAGATATATCTGTTAGAAAAGTATTACACTTTTCGCTCATGCTAGTTGTTAAAGGACAAAGAATCTTACCAGATGACCAACGCCTTCTAACGTATGAAGAACCACAATCGGATCTAAATTTTGATCTTGGCTGAAGCATCATGTTAGGTTCTAGGATCAACTTCCCCACTCTTGCATTATGTAAGACTGGGAATTGAGTCTCAACACCACGTAGATTATGACAACCATTGATATTCAACTCTTTCAAGTTCCAAAAGCATCATAGGTCAGGTAATCTGTCGATGGAATCACGATTACAGACATTGAACATCTCTAACAACTCCACCTTATCAAGACCTTGTATTTCGACTAGATTGTCGCAATAGCAAGTATTTAATCGCTTCAAGCCCTCGTAATTTCATGGATGGATCAGCCTTCTAATGGACTTGCAGCTATATGTACGTATTGTCTCCAAGAACTCCAATTTACCTTGGCCCTAAATTTCAACTAGATTATCGCAATCCTCAATGTCCAATCCTTTCAAAAGATTCGATTGTGAGAGGTCCATTCTTTCAATGGAATTGTAGTGTTTTATTGACAACTCTTCCAAGTACTTGAATTTGTCAAGCTCAGGCAATATCAACTTAGGATAGGAGTCAAACACAAAGTTTCAAGAGTCTTGAGGTAAGCTTTGGGAAGTACTCAAGTTGATCGTATCCATAAAAATGAAGTTCTTCCAGGTGGAATAGGTAAGAAAACTCTGGCAACCTAGGAATCAGGGAATTGACCTGAAGATATGTTAAGCCAGAAGAAAGCTCTAGCAACGATTGAGCTCCCTACAGCCCTCTTGGTCAAGGCATTAGAGAGAAGAAAGATTCTAGAAATATCAATGTGCCAGTGATATGGAGAATCACGAGCGAAGACAAGTCATCGTTTTCTCTTGGAATTCCCCTTTTAGACTATCACAAGATTCAAGAAATAGCCTTTGGCGGTTTGTTCAACCATCCAATAGCAATGGGTAACTATTCAAGGTCAAAAATCCCCAATGCTTTGCAAATTCGGTAAATCTCCAATTGAGGTAGAAATTTCTTTTAGTGAACAACACCCGTAAAGGTTAAGGTATTTGAGAGAAGAAAAGATTCTAAATTGAGATAGGGATTTCTCAATAACTTGCAAGCTTCTAGTCCCAGAATACTTTAAAAGAAGAAATATTTCCAATTGAGCTAGAGATTTCTCTCAATGACACAACCCCTAGCTAAAGTTGTTCGAGAGAAGAAAGATTCCCAATTGAGTTAGAGATTTCTGTCAATAACTCACAACTCTTTAAATTAAGTTTCTTGAGAGAAGAAAGATTCCCAATTGAGTTAGGGATTTCTGTCAATAACTTGCAACCCCTTAGATCAAGTTGTTTGAGAGAAAAAATATTCCTAATTGAGCTAGGGATTTCTCTCAATACACATAACCCCTGGCTAAAGTTGTTCGAGAGAAGAAAAATCCCCAATTGAGTTAGGGATTTCTGTCAATAACTCGAAATTCTTTAGATCAAGTTTTTTTTTTACAAGAAAGTCCTAATTGAGCTAGGGATTTTTGTCAATAACTTGCAACCATAAATCAAATCAGAGAAGAAAGATTCACAATTGAGCTAGGGAGTCAAGAAAGATTCCCAGAAAAAGTTGTTTGAGAGAAGAAAGATTCCCAATTGCTAGGGATTTTTTGTCAATGACACGCAAGTTGTTCAAGAGAACAAAGATTCCTAGGGTAGATCTAGTTGTTTGAGAGAAGAAAGAAAGATTGACTCACAACGCCCTAGATGAAGATGTTTGAGAGAAGAAAGATTCCCAATTGAGCTAGGGATTTCAGTCAATGACTTGCAACCCCCTAGATCAAGTTGTTTGAGAGAAGAAAGATTCCCAATTGAGCTAGGGATTTCTGTCAATGACACGCAATCCTGTAGATTAAGTTGTTTGAGAGAAGAAAGATTCCCAATTGAGCTAGGGATTTCTATCAATGACACGCAACCCTGTAGATCAAGTTGTTCGAGGGAAGAAAGATTCCCAATTGAGCTAGGGATTTCTATCAATGACACGCAACTTTGTAGATCAAATTCTTTGAGAGAAGAAAGATCAAGTTGTTTGAGAGAAGAAAGATTCCCAATTGAGGTAGGGATTTTTGTCAATGACTCACAACTTCGTAGATCAAGTTGTTCGAGAGAAGAAAGATTCCCAATTGAGCTAGGGATTTTTTTCAATGACACGCAACTCCGTAGATCAAGTTGTTTGAGAGAAGAAAGATTCCCAATTGAGCTAGGGATTTTTGTCAATGAATTGCAACCCCTAGTTCAAGTTGTTTGAGAGAAGAAAGATTTCCAATTGAGCTAGGGATTTCTATCAATGACTCATGGAATAAGTTGTTAGATCAAGTTGTTCGAGAGAAAAAAGATTCCCAATTGAGTTAGGAATTTTTATTAATGACTCGCAACTCCCTAGATCAAGTCGTTTGAGGGAAGAAAGATTCTCAATTGAGTTAGGGATTTCTACCAATGACTCGCAATCCCATAGATCAAGTCGTTCGAGAGAAGCAAGATTCCCAATTGAACTAGGGATTTCTATCAAGCCCTTGCAATTCCATAGATCAAGTTGTTCGAGAGAAGAAAGATTCCCAATTGAGCTAGGGATTTTTGTCAATGAGGAGCAACACGATAGATCAAGTTGTTGGAGAGAAAAAAGATTCCCAATTGAGTTAGGGATTTCTATCAATGACTCACAACTTTGTAGAGAAAGTTGTTTGAGAGAAGAAAGATTCTCAATCGAATGAGGGATTTTTCTCAATGATGAACATAAATGGAGGTCAAGGTATTGGAGAGACGAAAGATTCCCAATTGCGAGAGGGATTTCAACCAATGAATGACAATATCTGATATCCAGTTTCTCTAGCTTCCTCAGAGAATAGATTGACATAGGAATCTTTGTAATGCCAGCATAGCAATTAAAAGGAGTTCTTTTAGTTCTTGTAATTTCCCCCACTTCCTCTGGTAGCTCTTTCAGATTATAACATCTACACAAGTCCAAGGAAATGAGGCTCTTGAGTTTGCCAATAGAAGGGTCGACTTGCTTCAGTTTGTAACAATTGGACAAGATGAGAATCTCCAACTTCGTGAAAGCCGAGAGATTAGGAGTATATCTTAACTCCCAAGCTATATGAAAGGTTGAGAACTTTTAGTTGCTTTGCCGCCTATACAAAAGAGAGCTGTCAAAAAGGAGATTAATCGATAAAACAAAACAAAGCAAAGATCATAGAAGATGTCTTTTTTTCCATCTTACCATGATCAAACTCCATCCTCCCCAATCATCTATAAGCTTGTTTTTTGACAATTCCAGCACCACTAATTTAGATAGATGCAAATTGATTGCTGAAGAAAATATATTGGGTTCAATGTATAACCATTGAAGCCATCTTAATTCAGGAAACAATTCATTAAAGTCTCCACTTATGGTCGTCCAGCAAAATGAAAGGAACCTTGAGCTGGTAAGTTTTTAAACAGTTCACTTGTGCATGTAGAGGAACAGCCACGGGGCCAATAATAGCTATTCAGGAAATCCTGCATATCAAATCAATCAATTGAGTGTCTGAACCAACTTCCAATTTTTTACTTTTGCTTTTCTAAACCCCATACTTTCACAATTGGTCATCTTTTACCCCTCGCCAAACATAAATGTTGACGGATAAACACACATATAGTATTTTGATAAATTTTTTTAAAATTCAAACAATATTTTAAATAAAAAGAACAATCTTTCTTGTTTTAAAAAATTCAAGACGAAACACCTCAATTCTTACCTCTCGCTTTTTTGGAATTTTGTAGTGCATGTACTTTATTTTTATTAAAGTGTAAATACATGAAACCTTTTAAAACATACGAATGTTAAAGAGTACCCATGGGTCACTTGTTAAGTAGCTAAGTAAGCACCTGATTTTCAATTTGTTAACTATTGTTATTAAGTGTTTAATCATTCTTTAGCAATACACCTTTAGCATTTGAATAATATTTTAGATTTTGACGGAAATTGGAAGAGAGCTGGCTTTAGACCAACTAAAAATGAACTAATTAACTTCCTTACATGGTGTTATAGTTAGATTAAGGTCTTAACATATGGAACAGTAGGTTTGTCGATGCTGGGCAACATCTTTTGGCAAACTCTGCCACACGAAACTTTCGGGAAAAATCTACTTATGTTACCTAAACAGAAAAGTGAAGATACGTATGTCCATTTCCCAAGACTGGCACCATTTCTTTTCGCATCTTGTAAGTCAAAAGTACCGCTTAAACTTTGTTGCTAAAGGAGATCATTTAATTGGAAGAAGATGGTGACAAAATCCCAGACGGCTTGATTGACATTAACAACAATACTTTATTATTTTTCCCCCAAAAGCTTAGCTGATCAGTGACAGTATTGGATAACGTTCAAGTATCGAAATTTTAAATCTTAAACTTTCTATTGGATTAGCATCTCGAGATTGACCACAAATAAATCAAGCCGCCACTCAATCTGCACATTGACATGGCGTAAACGTTTAGAGGAGCAGACTGAGATGCCCATAACAGAGATCGCAAGTAGCCAAAGCTACCGGTCGGTGGCTGGGCCTCCAGCAAGACTCGGTCGCTTGAACAGCGTAGCGGTGCGATTCTGGATCAAAGCGGGCACCTAATCACGCTCGGTTGGCTGTGCGATTCTGGATCACAGCAGGCACCTGGCCATGCTCAGTTAGGCACTAAGGAGACATGTCTAGTGAGTTATTTTTTTCTTTGCAATTTATTCTATGGTCAAGTTCTTTAGGATTTACCAAAAGCAATATAAGGAATAGTTGATAGTTTTCTGAAAGATTTGGCTGAAATATTTGAGAGGCAACCCCACGCAGCTCATTTAGTGGTTAAGGAATGTGCTTTTGTGTATCATGTTATGAGTTTGATTCCTGGCACTATTAAGTGTAAATAATTTCCTGTCTAAACCGTCCAATCGGACTTAATTAAGCTGGTGTCCCACCTAGCAATGAGTTAATGGAGTATTTCACCATTATGGAACTTATGTAGCCGTTAGTACCCACTTTTGTCAAATAGGTTTTCTAGAGGTATGTTGATGTAAATTATTGACATTCGTTTTTAGCATGGGCATGCTTCTCAAGAGGTGAATTAGAAATTAGAAATTAGTACTCATCTATTAACATGCACTTGTAGAGCAAAGTAATTTGAAGCCAGTAGTGCCCCTCACTCGACCTGTTCAAGAAAATGCATTTGTAACATGTAAAAGCAAAATTCGACCTAGAAATGGTATTATTTTTGTAAATGGACTTTGCTTAATGTCCACAGTAATCTATACACATGTTATGCACGTGTTATGTTAACATTATGCTTATTTTTATGTGAACTTTGTAACTTAAACTCTTAAAAATAAGAAGAGAATGGTGATAAAAATTGGGGATGGTACAACATGTTGATGAAGAGAATATTATATAACCGTTAAAGGTGGGGGATGTGTTGGTTAGAGAAGGAGTACTCTACCAAAGTGAGACTTCACTCCTCTGCCATACTTTTTATTAGTAGGAGAATCCTTAAATAATAGTAAAATTGGAAGGGACCTAAAGTGACACCAATCTCATTTCTATAATTATAGTATCATGTTATATTAGATATAGACTAGACATGACCCACGCTATGCACACCATTTATATTGGATTGAGCAGGTGACACCAATTGATGTTTCAAATGATGAGCAATTCCCTCTTAAAAGAGAAGCAAAACACATGTTTATATATATAATTAACTATGTTTAGACAGTGGGCAATTGCGATTAATGATGGTGGTTTCCCCTTTTAAGAGCTAAATGATGAAAATAGCCCATGGATTCATTTAAACAAATACGATTTATAATGAACTTGATTTTGAGAAAATTTAGGTTGAGAGAATAATAGAGAAATCTCTCCCTTGAAAAGAATAGTATAGGACTAGGTTTCATAGGACGTATGTGGCAAGTACCGCAGGAGACAATTGATGCATGTGACATGATGCATGTGGAAGTTACATGTGAACGGCCTAGAAACAGAATGGTCGACACGAGGCATTGGTATAAAAGGGTTATTCAGAGGTAAGATAACAAAGTTCATCTTTTACTTTCCTCATAATTTTCCTTTGATCGCACTTCCGTTTCATGCAATTTCATTTAATATCTTTTAAAATTCCTTATAATTCGATTTTTAGCACATTTAACTTTTTCTTGTGCACTCCATCCAAGAGAAGTATGTCCATTGTTATTGGAGGAAAAAAAAGGAATGCCTTTTGAATGCAGTTTCCTGCCTGAATTTTTACTATAATGAGAGATTTTTTTTCTTTTTTTTTTTCCTGTTGAATTACTATAATAAAAGATTAAGAACTGTCAACTTATAAATTATAACTGTCTTTCCAAAGAATATGATTTGTCCATCTATATGTGCTTTTCCAATAGAGATAAGGATACTATAGTTATATCTTCATGATAAATTTATTCACATCAGTTTTGTGCATATGCATGGTATGGGCTCACGACTAGTTGATCCATATTTCACAACACTTGACACCTTTCTTCTTTCACATGAACTTTTGTGACAACCGTATCTGCTCCAAATTGAAAGCAGTACCTTGTTTTTTTTTTTTTTGGTTTTTTTTAAATGCTATTTATAGGCCGAGTGCAAAGATACAATAGGGCAGGAGATATAAGTAAACATTAAAAAAAAAAAATTATCAATTGATCAACATAACTTGAAAGTGCATTTTTTTCGTTAGTTTCTTGGAAATATTATGAATAAACTGAACTGCCAAAAGACAAATTTGTTTTGTGAAATATGAACTTCCACGAACACTATCAAACCAAAGATAAAATTCTTTTTTCTCTTTTTTAGGTTGGGCTTAATTTTATGGTTTGACTCGTTTGTCATTATCCGTACTTTATATATTAACTAGTGAAAAACTCACGGTCAATGTTATTTCTCTTAAGAATAGTTATTGAATCAACAAAAGAATGTGCTCTTTATAATGGTATGAGCAAACTAATTCAAATTAAATCGAGAAAATAAAGCTTTTTCCTTTCCCAACATCTCTTGGTTAATTGCAAAGGTTAATTCCCCCCCACTGATCAGTCATGAACCTACTATGCTTCTCTAAATGGAAAATATAAAATAATGAAACGACATGAACATTGACAATCTAAGTAAAAATTAAACTTACTTTCAAAATTGATTGCTTGCTGAAAATGTTATTTCAGTAAAGAAAAAGGTATCGATATAATAACAACACATGACATTTCCTCTAAAATGTCGAGTTTGTCGAGGGTTTTTGGCACAAAAGGGCATTGTACCAAAAATATAAATAATATAAAACAAGTTGGAGAGGAAAGAAATGTTTATTAAGAAAAGCGAAGGAACAGACAACGAGAAATGAAAGAAGCAAAGAAAGGAAAATAAGAAAATCCACTCTTTATCACACACCTAAATCCATGAGATGAACAAGGTCAACGTGATACGACCTTAAAAACATTGTAAGGATTTTCCCTATAAGATTCTTAAGGTGATTTTTGCCATCATAGCTATTAAGACACAAGAAGAATGAAAAGAGATAGATATACCTCGTGGGGGAAGGGTATCTTCAAAATCAAAATGGAAAATAAAAAAAAAAAGTGTATCAAACATTGATTTCCTAATTCATAGGAGCACCACAATACATTCGACCGTACTAGAAAGCAAGCACCTGTGATAAGTGTGAAATTTTTCTTTAGCGTAATTGATTTGGTTAATTATTAGTTATTATAATCAGCTTATGTTGTACATTACCATTTTGAATGAAAATTCAAAACATCTTCATTTATCTGATCTATGATGTATATGCTTCATTTTAATTAATTTTTTGTAGTCTTTTAGATTATCAATAGTTTCAAGTAGATATAAAATTACATGCTTTTAGTGAATGAGATTTTCAGTGTAGAATCATAGCTAAAGAATCTTAAATTGATTGCAAATTTAATTTTTTGACCAATCTAATTTATATCAATGAATTTGGATCAAATAATGTAACTTTTTCATCCTTGGGACACTTATAATCCAATTATTATCACAATTTATTTAAGGGGGACATAAACGGGTGTGTGAATAGAATTTTTCCAAAAGAGTAGGGGTATCTACTTATACTAGATAAAAGACTAAAATGGATCGCATTAAATTTATGGAGTTATGAGAGAGAGAGAGAGAGAGAGAGAGCCATATGTTACCTCCATTTGCATATGACTTCTCAAGGCTTTATCTTTAAGCCATGGCTTTAGACATCTCTCAGGCGGTTGTCCTTGGCAAAAGATGCTCCTTCCAAGATCTCTCAATTGGTCATGCATCCTAAACTCACCATGATCTCCAATTTTTATTAAGCACCTCAGCTTCAACTCTTCAATTCCAAGATATGGAAAAAGCTTACAGTCCTCCCACATGTAAACGGCATATTTGCTGTTTTCGCCGATTAAAAAGCAAGCAATATCCAGAAAAATCTCCTTTTGTGTAGGTTCCAATGCATCATAACTTATCTTCAATGTCTTTTGGACATCTCTATCCGGTTCGGTTCTTAATTTCTCCAATATATCTTGCCATACCTTTTTATCTACTTTTCCATATAAGTATGAACCTATGACCTTGATAGCTAGGGGAAGCCCACCCATGGTAGATAAGATTTCATTAGAGATACCCTCAAAATCCTCCGGACAATGGCCCATGCGAAATGCATGTCTTTTAAATAAAAGCAAAGAATGCACCTCATCTAATTCTTTCAATTCATACTTGTAGTCCACCTCGAACTCAGACTGATTAAGTACAGATTTGTATCTAGTTGTAACAATGATGATACTTCCGGCAGTAAACCAATCACGTTCTCTAGCCAAAGCATCTAGCTGATTTTGGTGATCAATATCATCCAAAAGAATAAGAACCTTTTTTCCTTTAAATCTAGATTTGATCAAATTAATTCCATCATCAACTTTACAAACAGCATTTTCAATTGGTAGTATTTCCTTAATTAGTAGATTTTGTAGATAAAGAATACCATTGTTGTTAGTTGTTTCCCGTATATCTGGAAGGAAACTATGATCCACAAAGATATTCGATAGCTCGTTATAGATGACCTTGGCAAGAGTCGTTTTACCGATCCCACCCATGCCATATATTCCTATCATTCGAGCATGACTAGTAGGAATGTCTACCCAATTCCTAATTTTGTTGACATGATCGTCAACTCCAACTAGGTGCTTCGGAACATCAAGCTGAGACTGACGTCTCAACTTGCTTAGAATCGTTTTGGTAACTTCTTCCACTAATTTTCCTTCATGCCTGTCAAACAAAAAAACTCATCATAACTTCATATTTTGCGTAATCTCATCAAAAGACACCCACATATATGTGAAGGATGGATGCAACCAATTAACATGCAAAATGTTTTGGTTTTATGAATGACAATATAGGATGATGGTGTAGCAGTCATTTCATTTTTCCCCTTCTTTTTCTTCTTATAGATAGATCTTATTGAAATAAGATAAGGTGGTGCACCTAGCAAATTAAGATTCTTTAGAAGTAAAATGTTTGTTATAAGCTTATGGTCACTGCTAGTTGAAGGATAGGAGGCCAATAATTTTGGTTACAAAAAGTTTAGGAGGAGAAGATGTTCTCCCTCTATAGCCGGACCTAAATGGAGGACTTATAATTAACTTATAGATCCCCTCCCAGTGAAAGTTACTGGCAACATGGGTGTTGAACCTAGACATGATCTGTGTGAAGCAATAGGAGGTCGATTTATCCGGCGGTTACCAAGCTTTGGAAGACTAAGTAAGGGATCCTAAGGTTTTAGATGTTGTTAGTGTAGTTTTCAAGGGAAATCTTAGGGAGTACAAGTATTTGTAGTCCGTGGGCCATTATGGTTATTCACTGGGACATTTTGGGATGTTTTGTAAGCTTGTAGTGGAAGCAGTTCATCCATATGACATTGGTTTTGCTAAATAACAATACTTAGGAAAAAAAATGCAGGTAGAAGGTAAGTACCCATTAGCAAATTTCTCAGATTCCCATCCATTCAAGTAACTCACTTCTTTAAGGGCTCGTTGACCTTCCTGAATGTCCTCCTTATCAAAACGCTTCTTACGTGAATGGAAGGCCTCCCCAAAATTTCCATTTAGATACCGCACATCCGATGGGAGCACTTTGTAAAAAATGGGCAACACTGTGTGCGACATGCTCTTCTTGGCAATCCATGATGCGTACTAGCTCACGGAGGCACCATTTGCTCGAAGCATAATTTTCAGAGATGATGGGGATCGAAATCTTAGATCGCGTGATGGCATTGAGAATCTCTGAATTAAAATCCTTGCCAATTTCAAGGCTGTTATCATCCCTGAACACAGAAATTGGTACAGTCCCTACATTGATCAGACTGCGGTAGAGGTGATCAGTGAATTCTTTGCGAGTGTCGGAGCCTCTAAAGCTCAAGAACACATCGTATTGATTGCTACCTCCTCCCGTGGGTATTGAAGGGAAGGACGAAGAAGCAGATGCTCCATCAGTGATCTCTTTCTCAGCAATCCTTCTCTTTTTCTCCATCAGTGCTCCTTTTTTTTGCGCTCTTTTTCTTTTTCTTTTTATTTTGCTCAGACTTTGCCCTTTCCCCATAGAAATCTTATAGACAAAAATGAAGAGAGGATGCCAACCTGCTGCACAAGAAGAAGTAGATAAGCAAATGAAAAGGCAGAGCACGTGCTTTTTGGGAATAGAGCATATGATTTCTGAACGATTTTGAATTCAAAATGTTTAATGATCAAGTCAGTCTGTTGACTAGTTGAATAGTAAAAGTTATTGACCTAGGCGTGCATCTTTTCTTTCCAATGGACCGCGCCCTCTCGTCAAGGCAACATCATTGGGTTGTGTCCACTCATGGACAAGAAGAAAATGGCTAATCTTCATCTCTACATGCGTGCTCTATAGTCAAGGCTCCTAATCTTTGGTGGAGAGCACATGCATTATGAACGATTACTAACACTAAAATGTTTAATGAAGAGAAGATGCCTTCCTGCTCCACTAAAAGATGTAGATAAACAAGTGAAAAGGCTAGATAGAAAGCACCTGATTTCTGAATGTACACAATATTTAATGAATGAGTTTTCTTAGGGGGGTGTCTATTGATTAATCCAATATTACAAGTTGTTGTTTTGGAGCAGTGTAATGCACATCTTATCTTCCCATGGACCTCATCCTCTTGATGCATGGACTTTCCTAATCGAGGAGATTTTCATTAATCATGTCTCTTATTGGTTGGTTACAAATTAAACATGTCGCCCACATGTAAAATTAACTAAAGCTAACATGTTGATGCCTATATTTCATTAGGCATTCTCAAATGCATATGCCCCTAATGAATCTCAACTCTTATATTATGTGGTTTTCACATGAGACTCAATAATAACAAAGGTTCAGATTTATTAAGGTCATATGCACTCGGGTCCTCTAGGAAATTTTCATATTTGCTCCAATCATGCCTTTGATCAGTGGTTTAATGTAAGCATCTATTTGAAAGTACATGCATATACGTTGATCTCTGCCTTCATCAAAGTGCTGATTATTGATATTCATAAAATCTAATATCAAATCTTTGTAATCAATTGAAAAGGAAACAATTTAAAGGAAATAGCAATCAAATTTGTGAGTCGTTAAATAAGAAATTGTCATTTAAAAATTAGAAAAGTGAAGAGCCAAAATAGGCAAACTCTTTCTCTCTAAGCATTTTTGTTCGCGCAATCTCAATGAGAGTTAGCTTTTGACCCAACCAAAAAAAAAAAAAAATGAGAGTGAGCTCTCCCCCAGCAATGGTAGGCCTTCCCGAACCATTCTTGCTAAATGGGTCATCCATGTCCATATCCTCGCCCTCATTACTAATGGTTTTTTTCTATTTTTCTTATTTTCTTCATTTCCCTAACCTCCACTGATTAAGTTATCAACTCTCTCAGCAGTATATATTCCCAATGCCCTCCTGAGTTTTCTCCTTGTTTAGTTCTTCTCCTGCCACATCCAAAATGTCTGACAATATGGGTGGATTTAATGAGGGGCTAAGGGTGCCCTGCCCCAGCCAACTCTCGGAAATTATGCTTAAACACAATTATTTATAAAAAAAAAAAAATACATATTCATCCATAAGTCTTGGCCCCACCAAAAATTTTTACCAAGCAAGAACAGATTAACACAAAATCTTTAATTAAATTTGTAATTGATTGAAAATAAGCAGTTGCAGATGCTTTTAGTCCTTGCCTTATCTTCTTTTGTATCTCACCCTCTAGTCAAGTCAAAAGATGTTGGCTTGGTCCGCTCACGATGTTAAATTCTTACTTGGGCTATAAAAAGCTAGAATCTGTGTACAAGCAAGTTGCATTCATTAAAATAAATAAGCAAAGGTTCTGTTTTTGTTTGATTATTAAAAATCATAATTTGATAAATCATTTAAAAGCTGATAAATGAGTTCAAACGAAATTGGAAATGTGTGGAAGATATGAAGAAAGGGCCTAGTTAGTGATTAGGAATGTGATCTTACATTTTAATTTCAAATTGTCATATTCTAAATGAATTTGGAAATGAGATAGAGATGAACAAAAGGTCTTTGCTATTTCTCTTTTATTTGTTCCCCGCTGACCTTACGTATTAGCAATGTCACACAAAATGAATCCACTTTAACCTGATATGACATCACTGAGCTATTCTCTTCAAACTTGGAAATTTAAATAATCGATTGACATTTTATCTGTATCAGAACTACATTTTTATCATGCGAATGAACTATTCTCTTCTTGAGATGATAGAATACAACATAGAGAAAGAATCATTCAAGTCTGAACCTTGGAATTAGGTCATGATTTTTTTTACTTGAGGATATCTTTTTCATTGATTTTTTCAAAACTTTGAAGGAAGAAAATGCATGTGAACTATATTTTTATATTACTCAATTCAACCACTTTTTACCCTTTTCTAGGGTAACTAACTTCGTCAATTTTCAAAAATTTGAAGGAAGAAAATGAGTTTGAAGTGAAAGGCAATATACTTTTTAGGATTATCTTGTCCAATAATTCAAGGAAGACAACAAATTATTCGTCTAGAATGTCCTATAATCGTCAAAGGCAAAATTGTGAATAAAATCTGATTAAGAGAGTACTTGCTTTTATGGGTGATTGATTGATTTCTAGACCAAAACCCTGAAACCAACCTATCAGAGCATGTTCTCAATTTTCGGAATTGAAAATCAACCCCCCTGATCTTGGAACTTGCCACGAACTGGCCTACTACTTTTTCTTTTGTATTTCATTTTTTATTTAATTGATCTTAGACCTTCAGGGACAAAGAAACCTCACGATCCGTAAAAAGACGGTCCTTGGCTTGAGGCGAATACTGGCAATTTTGCGCGCAATAGAATCTAGCGCGCTCGCATTCCAACTCATTCTAGCTCGACAAAGGATCGACACTGAATTACGATGCAAACGAACGATGAGACAAAGGCCACATGATTAGTCACATCTAAGGTCTGAAAGCAAAGGCTTCCCTTTTCTACGGAAGTCAATTATGAGCTGGTGACACACCAAGTTAACAGCCACCCACATCAGACAAAAAGAGCCCAAAACACGCTAGTTCAGCCGCAACAAATCAACAGAAATGACACGCTAATAAGAGATGAAAAAGCGATTACCTTCCGCGCGCTGAGATGCAAAGAGAGGTGCGAGTTCGGAGAGAGAAGACCCTAAACAAGCCTCGCCGAGAACTTTTATGAGGGAAATGAACAAAGAAAGTGAGCGAGGACTGTAGATGATAGCCTTGAATCGTTCTGCAAGAGAGAGGCCAGATGTAAAAGATACAGAAAGTGAGAAATATGAGAGAGAGAGAACTATCAAATTCCACCAGGTTTAACCAGTCCAACCGCTCATACTGATCAGTTTGAATAAGGGGAACGTAGTAAGAAAAATCTGCAATAAATGTGACGATCGTGATTTTGAAAAAGTCGATGGAATTTCACATGTTATATTGTGCATGCTTTTAAGGATGTTAGATGTCATGCAATGAGTAATAATCAAATGTTTTTATTTTCTTCTATCAAAATGTAATAGACTATCCGGCTCATCTGGAGGAGTGATGCAGAGACGGAATTACTCGGATGGGCTTTAATGTCTAAAAAGGAGTTACCTTAAAGCACATCCAAGTCGTGTCCGAGCCTCAAAAGCAGCACAATTATGAGATCACCTTCACGCCTCAATCTAGAGCTATCAAAGCCAGATATCTCAGAGCGAAAGACGAGCGTCTCAAGTGACTTATGGTGATTGGCGTTTCTGCTCCTGGGTCACGAGCACTCGGACTTTAAATAAAGCTTTACTTCGAACCTCTTGCCCCGAAGGAGACGCGCAATCTTGTGGAGAGGATTGCGCGTCTTTTCACGCGGCAATTGTACTGCTTTTTTACCCTCACCTTCTTGACCAAGACCACCGAAACAAACCTTCCTTCCTCGAAATTGGTAAGACTACCTCGCTGTAGACTTCAAAGATATTTTCGTTGCTTCTCCGCAAGAGCCACAAGACGTCAACCTATTTCCTTTTTTGTCGTAACGCGATCATCACTTTTGCTCAGCAACTTCCGCAAGGTGTTCAAATTGGAAATTGCTTCTTCTCTCGCCTCAAAAGATGAGCCAGACCTGCCGGGATCCACGCAATCTTGCCGTGGATTGCGCGTCTTTTGTGTGGTAATTTGTACGGAACCGAAATGCATCGAAATTCCGTATATTTTTTATTTGGTTAAGTTCTGATGATAAAAAAAATAGTCTTTTTGTTTGGATTACTCTAATTTAATTAATTAAATCAAATCGAAATTCTCAACAAAATTAACTCAACTTAAATACTCTCTCCTTTTTCACCCTTATTCAGTTTGGTTTTAATAAGTAGGACACAAAAAGAAAACTGAAAAACCAAATCCAATGGAATCGAGTTTTTAGTTCGAGACTTGATTTGATTAGATTCAATTTTTGCTATTTGTAATTCGAAACGAACCAAATCATTAACATTTCTAACAATTTACATAATCAGCCCTCACCTTTTGTCAGTTCACCTTGTAATTGGACCACATGGCTGCAAAAATCAAAGTGAAGATGGGTAACTTTTCACTTTCCTTGTCCATTGAAACGAAAGTCTCTCTTCTGCTAGAGGCATTAAAATTAATCAAAAATCTACTTTCTAACTCATTTTCAATAGTCCAAATCTTTAACATAGATATAATATTATGTTTGAGTAAAAAGCATAGGAGGCTAACCGTCACCTTAGGGTGAGACTTATTCACTGTAGACTTTTAATGATACTTTGTTACTTTCTCTTTGTAATTGGACCACGTGGCCACTAAAATCAAAATGAAGATGAGCAACCTCTAGCTTTCCCTAACCCCATTAATTAAAAGAATCCATACTTTACGTTGGAGTCAAGGTGTTCACATTGGAAATTTAGTGTTCTCATGGTGCTACTCCTTAGAGAGCCACCCAATCGCCTACTTGGCAACTTTTGCAGAAGTATTCATGTTCCAAATTGAGGAATTACTTCTTCTCTCGACTTGAAGGATGAGCCCAGACGTGCTTGGGATACTCACAATCTTACTGTGGATGTATTTGATGGGGCAATATGCTTCTTTAATCCTCACCTTTTGTCAGATATCCTTGTAGTTGGACCAACTAGCCGTGCAAATCAAAATAAGGATGAGCAACATTTTGCTTTCTCCGCCGCGGAAATGGAAGTCTTTTGTTAGCATTAAAATGGGTTGAAAAACAATCTACAATTCAACTCATATTCAGTGAGTTGGATTGTATATATGTTAGCAAAAATTTAAAGAATAGGTTGTTATGAATTTAAAGTAAAAAAAATAAAAAAATTTTTAACTGTAGAAATTTAATGAGTCTAAACTACATTCACAAGTAATTCATGTTAATCAAAAAAAGAAAGTAGTAATGATTTTCCCATTTGCTTTTACATGGCTCCTTCTTAGTGGGCCTCATGCTCGAGTGTGGTACACGCCATCGTGTGAAGGCCAACTCACGTGGTAACTGCGTGGGTTTTTTCTCTCCTCTGCCTGTTCCTTTGACCAATGTCCATGTGATACGTGACTCATTCGTACTACAGGTTTTGGATATGCCTCATTTTTCTAGTGATCATTTTTCAAGGTATTCAGGCCATGTTTCTGAGGGACCCTAAAAAAAAAAAAAAAGGTAGGTGAAAAAAAAATTCAGGCCATGTTTCGTGTCCATGTGACACGTTTTTATATTTTTCTTTGATTATTCAAATAAAATTCTTTTAAAAATAAAAAAAAATTCATTTAATAATATCAATTAATTTTTCTATTTTTAAAATAAAAAATGGTCAGTAAATAAATTTGAAACATATACAAAAAGTGAAATAAATCTATTTCTTTATTTTCAAAAACAAAAATAAAAAAAAATTATTTCTAAATAAAAATTATTTTCAAGAATAAAAATATTACGAATGCACTCGGTGAATCCAACAGACACTCATCTTCATTTGAATTTAAATCGTTAGATTTAACAAGACTCATATAAAACTTACATAAATCTTGTCATTTTCAATGGTATGGGTAAAAGGCGTAGAAAGCTATCACCTTCAGGCAAGACTGCCTCACCTTAGACTTTTGAGGATATTTTGTCACTTTCTCTTTGTAATTGGACCGCGTGATCGGTCAAATCAAAATGAAGTTTAGCTTTCCCTGACTCCATTAATTTAAAGAATCGATACTTTACGTTGGAGTCAAGGTGTTCACACTGAAAAATTAGTTTTCACACGATGCTACTCCTTAAAGAGCCACGCAATCGTCCACTTTACTCGGCCACTTTTGCAAAAGTATTCATGTTGGAAATTACTTCTTCTCTTGCCTTTGAAAAATGAGCCGGATGTGTTTGGGATACACACAATCTTTGCTGTGGATGTCTTTGATGAGGCAATTTCTTCTTTAACCCTCACCTTTTGTCAGATCTCCTTGTAATTGGATCACCTAGCCGTGCAAATCAAAGTAGATGAGCAATATTTTGCTTTCTATGCCGTGGAAATGGAAGTCTTTTGCTGGCCTTAAAATGGGTTAAAAAACAATCTACAAATTAACTCACATTTAGTGAGTTAGATTGTTTATGAGTTAGCTAAAATTTAAAGAAAGGGCTGTTTTGAATTTAAAGTAAAAAGTTTTAATTACATAGAAATTTAATGAGTCTAAACTACATTCAACTGTAATTCATGTTAATAAAAAAAGAAAAATAGTAATGATTTTTCCATTTGCTTTTTCCTGTCTCCTTCTTAATGGGCCCTCTTGCTCAAGTGTGGCACACCCCAACATGTGGAGGCCAACTCATGTCGTATGAGAACCGCGTGAGCTTTTTCTCTCCTTTGCCTGTTCCTTTGACCAATGTCCATGTGACATGTCACTCATCCGTACTCATTTTTCTAGTGATTATCCAGGCGCACCCATCCTGTTTTCATATTTTTCTGCTCTTTTTTTTTTCGTCGAAACAAAACAATAATAAAAAATCATTTGACAAAATCAACTAATTTTTCTATTATCTAAAATAGAAAAGTGATCAGAAAATAAATTTAAAACAAAAAAAATAAAAATCTATCTCTTTGTTTTCTAAAATAAAAATGAAAAAAATTATTTATAAAAAAATTATTTTTGAAAATAAAAATATTATCAAATGCACATAAACTATTAAATTTAGCAAGACTCATATAAAACTTACATAAATCTTATCATTTTCAATGGTTCAAATCTAATTTTATATATATATAATTAAAAAGCGTAGAAAACTAATCGTCACCTTGGAGAAAGACTACCTCATTTTAGACTTTTGAGGATATTTTGTTACTTTCTCTTTGCAATTGGACCGCGCGACCAATCAAATCAAGACAGGCGACCTTTAGCTTTTCTCGACCCCATTAATCGAAAAACTCAATACTTTACATTGGAGTCAAGGTGTTCACACTGAAAAATTAGTTTTCGCATGGTACTGCTAAAGAGCCACGCAATGATCTCCCTTACTCGGCCACTTTTGCAAAAGTGTTCATGTCGGAAATTACTTCTTCTCTTTGCCTCAAAAGATGAGCCAAAGTGCTGAGGACACGCATAATCTTACCGTCTTCTTTTTTTTTTTTTTTTTTTGAGCAAAATAATCTTACCGTCTTCGACGAGGCAATTTACTTCTTTACCCCACTAGCCCTTCCCTTTTATTAGTTCTCTTTGTAATAAGATTACATGGTCGCGCAAATCAAAGTGAAAATGGACAACCTTTACTTTCCTTATTTATTAAAATATAAGTCTTACACCGCTAGAAGTGTTGACGTGGTCTAAGTCACATTTAATTAGCCAAATAGCATGGGTTAGTTAAAATTCAAAGAAAAGATTGTTGTGAATTTAAAGTAACAAGATTTGATTCAATATAAACTTTAATGAGTCTGACCCACATTCACATATAGTTCATGTTAATAAAAAAAGAAAAAGAAAATAATGATGATTTTTTTATTTGCTTTTTATATGGCTCCTTCTTAGTGGGCCTCCCCACTTGGGTGTGGTACAACACGAACACAAGTTATGTGGTATGACAACCGGGTCGCTTATTCCTTATTTCTACTATGTATTCCAGGAACCTGACTTGCCCTCACCTAAAGAATAAATCTCAGCCTTTCATTGCATACTGTTAAAGTATCTATGAGTTAAAACAATTCAAATGTGACGTATGGCAAAATGCACTAGAATAATGCAGGTGGAAAATTGGTCTTTTGATGAGAGGCATTTAATCTACACTTAGGCCTTTGGCCAACAATGAAGAATCGATATTAGTGTAAGAGTCAATGTAATTCATAGTGAAGACTAATTTTATAAGATGATACTCTCTAAGAGCCTTGTTAGAGAAAATGATGCATGTGGAAACGGGAAAAGACATTGAGACGTGTAGGTCATTTTCTTGAAAGTGTCATTGCCTTGATTTTGTGGAAAAAGAATAAAAAGCAATACATTTCACTTTTAACAAAATCTTTAGGAGACTCTCTTCACAAAACTTGTGCAAAAACTTTAGAGATAATAAACCACCAGTCGTTGTACTTTTATAATTTGTTCTATGTCGTTCTTGTACTCTTTTTTTTTTTTGCCAATATGATTCTTAATGTATATTATATATTTTTTCAAGTTAATCATTGTGTTAAAATTTCAAACAAATTCAGGAAATTTTCATAATCTTGACTCACTACGTGGTCCACTAGCATATTCTGTCCCTCGTGGGTAAATTGACATGCTCTCCAACCTTATGCAACTTGGAGGTGAATAATTTCCCTACAAGGTGCATTCGGCATTATCTACAACTCCTTTAGTCTCAACCCATTTTTGGTTCCCACAACAAATTTGGACAGCATCTCAAGATCCACAAGATTACCTTTAAAAAGTGGTAGTAACATCTCAAGACCCACAAGGTTACCTATAAACAGTAACATAACTGTTAGGCTTAGAGTTTCTCTAACGTCGAGAAATCATAAATTGATCAGTTTTTCAATATATTAGGCGATTCAGTAAAATTTTCATTACCACGCAACATTAAAGCTTCTAGGTTATGCAGTCAAACAATTGATTTAGGAATCCTTTCAATATTAGTATAAGAAAAATTGAGATAATATAGATGCCTCAATTTACCAATGCAATTTGGTGCCTCGATGTTGTGATGGCTACCAATGAAAACACACACAAGTACTCCATTTCCGGCATAAAATCACATGCCACTTTTTGGGACAATGAGGACCTCTACATGGTTTAAAGGTTCCTTCTGTGATGATATGAAGCCCATAAGTAGCTTGATTCCACGGTATACCTTCAATCTTTTGGGCATAATGTTTTTGCTCGAATTATATTATGCTTGTATGAGAAAAGATGTATTTTCTAAATCATTTATTTTTTGGAAAATATTTTCGGAGTGATTGACATACAAGCAATCATTTTTCAGAAATCTAGATATGCTAACTTTTAACTTGTTAGATATTAGACCAACTTCTATTGTATCTATTATTGTTTTTTTTTTTTTAATGGAGAATGAGGTAGAGTAGTAGACGAACAAAAGAAGTTCGGACACAAAACACAGCACCAGAGACAACTTCTGATGACAATTTCTACTGAATTATCAGGGAAAAACTTTGAAGAGACCATACGAAGCTGTACGCCCACTATGACGCCACAAAGAAAATGCATATCATGTTGAAGATTACTATTCCGAAATACGTTCTTTTGGAGGGAAAAAAGGTTCGCAAAAGACCTTAATCACATGCTAACAACATGTTGATGTCGATGTTCTCTCAAGGGTAAAGCCAGAGATTTTTTTTTTATTCATTGGTCCATTGGAATCATTCGTCTAATTAGGCAAAACTATACCTGATAAGTGATTTTCAAGGTGTTTTGATGTAATATCTACCATAATCAATTGAAAAATAATCGTAAAAAAGGTTTGGATGAGGCTGTCAGATTTCTAACAATATCAACAGAAAGAGGCTGCAGAGTGCAGATCCAGGCTTGATGTCACCTTATGCTAAGTAATTTGACAGAAAGAGGATGCGGGATGCAAGTGCAAATGGCCTTTGGATTGATTAGGCAATGACTTTAGGGGCAACTTGCACGTGTGAAATGCCGGTTTCAACTGATATTTGGAACTGCATTCTGGTCAAATGACATTTATCTGGAATTGCACCTGATGTTTCTCTCTCAGTATTTCATAGTACCATCTATTCTGCTTCCCCTGTTTCTTACAATGCTGAGACAGAATTTGTATCAGTCCCGGCGTTGGATGGAGTGTACATGCGGTGCCAATGATCATATCCGAGAAAAATGAATTTAACATTTCCAACTTCAACAAGATTTCTTCAAGCATTAGTGCCGTTTGAAGTTATTTTTGCTAAAATAGCAAAAATCTCACTTATGCAGAAATTGTCGGCTGACAAATTGCTAGGATGTCCAATCTTCAGCAAGAAGATTGTGATAATGATTCAGCAAATCAGGAACTAGATGAGTAATTCAAGAGTCTCCAGCAATCCTAACTGCCAAACTATGACAACAAGAATCACAACCTCCGTGAACTATTTCGATGTGAATAGGTGCTTCAAAAAACCAATCAATCACACCTAAAGCAAGCAATTAATTTACATGTAAATACCCATACGATAATTACGCAAATTAGGGGACAGCCATTTAATAGCACTTGATCATGCTGCGAAGTGCCATTAAACTACTCGATTGATGGTACAGCTATATATTCCTTTCAGCAAGGAATCTATGGGGTTCGAGATGTTGCTGATAGACGGTGACAGCTCTGGCAAAGTAAAAATCATATCCAGCTACACTTAAATTTCAGTGCAACAATAAACACCTAGGAAGAGCTCGAGCAATGAAGACCATCATCCCTCTCAATCAGCTGAGTCAGAAAACTGATGGACATCTCTAGCTGAGACGTTATAAGTGAATATATCGTTAATTTTCTTATCGATAATAAGCTTAATATGCAAATCAGTTTTGATGCCAACTGTGACATTTTGACAACGTAAAGAGAGTATCGACAATTTATTGGTATGAACCCCTGCAAAGAGAAAAAGAAATCTTCATTTCCTGGGGAATTGGAAAACCAGACTTTGTGATGCTGCTGATTTGAGAGTAAAAAAAATGACTCTGTTCTAGCTTATACTTTCGAATAAATAGATTGCACTTGGAAAATTAGCAATATTGACAGCTTGCTGTGTTTACATAAACTTTGGCATTATATCGAATTTTTTATGAACTTAGTCATCACACCGCAGAGGGGCAGCACCAGAGTTTACATGAGAAGTCTCCGGTAGCAGTGGTAGCTGCAATCCTCACCGTTCCGTTTGTTATCTTCCATCTTCAAAGACATTCTCTTCGAATTTTTTTCTTGAGATTTTCAGTGCATTTTGTTGTCAACTCAGTTCAGGCAAATGGAAGATAGCACAAGCAAATGGAAGATAGCATTACTAACTCCACAAGCTTTAAGCATCGTTCCTTGTGGCTACGTTGGTCGTTCCTGACTTCTTGGAGTTGTTTGGACTTGCGGCAGCTGACTCATTAGACTGGGTTTCCAGCGAAATTGGTATAGTATTTTTCTTGATTGATTTAACTCGCTCACATCAAAACCACGAGCACATATGGTATAGATGAGATTAACTTTGCCAAGTTGGAATGTCCAGGGCAAGCATCAAGGGAACAAATCCACCTTGTGTAGCGTAAAATTCCAATGCTTCAGGATCATAATGAAGAAACGGAGAGCTGATTGTTTAGGAAAATGTTTTTGTCAAAAAGCTGGTACGAATCTAAAGAAGAACGTCAATTTACTTGCTCTTTTTCCTTAGTTTAGGGAAGCATCAATTGTCTCCCTATTGTAATACATGATTTTCACATCGTTACCTTTGGAATTCAATCATTGGTAAGCCATAATCAAATGGACATTCTTCATAGTCCTTTACGATGTGTGTTCTAGGCAAATTTGGTATTGCTCCGAATGAGTTGCATTAGAAATATCCAAATAAATCAAACCCAAGTTTTCAAGTCCCCATAGTTCGGTAAGATTGTCGCAGTCTTGTACCACCGGAAATTGTAACTTCTTACATGCCGACTAATCTGGTAAAGTCTCAATTGATTAGCATCCTGTGATCTCTAGATGTGTCCAAGATCTCAATCCTCGATTCTGGGTATCTCCAAAACATCAAGCGAATCCCTGATAGTGAGTTTCTATAAATTCTCGAAATTTGACAGGTTTGGCAGTATCTTTAAGGATAGGCATGTGTTAATGTATATGCTTTGGCAGGACAAGAAACTTTCCAGGCTCTCAATATCATGAAGCTTGATGCACCAGTCGATGTTCAACTCTTTTAGGGTCTCTTAAAATGACAATTTTGATAATCTTTCCAGGGACTCGCAGGACCAGAGATCCAACTTTTTCAAGAACTTTGACCTATCAAGGCCTCGAATCTCAATTAGACTTTTGCAATTTGCAGCCTTTAATTCCTTTAGATGCTCTGATTTTGCAAGGTTCAATCTCTCAATGGACGCGCAATCAGTGATACTCAGTGCTTCCAAGAACTCCGAACTATAAAGGCCTCAAATTTCAACTAAATTTTTATAGTATATAGCAGTCAATTGTTTAGATGATTTGGTTTTGAAAGGTCCAGTCTTCCAATCAAACGGCAAAAAACTACATCCAATTCTTCCAAGTGCTTCAACCTATCAAGACCTTGAACTTAGACTAGATTGTCTTCCATTTCTGACGGATCACTCAATCCATAGTTTTGACTAATTGGCACGCATCTCGAGGACTCTACACATTGTCTAAGGCCATCCAACTTAGTCAACCTCATGCTACCTGCTATGGCCAATGTTGTTGGGGATATTGATACTTGCCGGCATTCACTTTGCATCATTCTAAAGCATTCACAAAGCTCTAATCCTGGCAAGCATTTCAACTTGCCATATCCTGCAACATGAAGCTTCAATAGTCTTGGAGGAAGCTCTGGGAGAGATCCCAACATTATGCAGTCATAAGTAGTGAGTTCTCTTTGATGGATTAGGTAAAAAGAGGAGGCGAAGCGCAACTCTGCTTAGGGCGCATTTGGTAACGCTCCTAGAAATTAGTATTTCTATTTTTTTTTGTTCCCAAGAGTAGAAATAGAACAAAAACGCGTTTGGTAAATTTTTTGTTCCAGGGAACAGATCTGGAACATAAACAAAAAAAAAAAGTTGTTTTTTGTTTCCGGGAACAATTCAAGAAACAAGTTTTTTTCCCTTTCTTTTCTTCCTTTTCTTTTCTTTTGCTCTCTTCTTCCTAATTGGTCACCGGCCTTGGCGATGGCCGACAATCGACTAGACGAGGCCTAGCAACCTCACTGAAGTCTTGCCATGGCTGGGCGAGGCCGAGCCTTGCTCGGCCACCACGAGGTCGGCGTCTCCTAGGTGCCCAAATCTGGCAAGGCTGAGCCTCACTCAACCATCGCGAGGCCGAACTTGCGGTGGCAGGCGAGGTTGAGCCTCACCAATGGCCAGGCGAGGCTTGACCTCGCCAAATCTGGGCGACATCGCCTCACCCAGCCACGACAAGGCTCGGGGGGTCCTCGCTGGTGGCCGGTAAGGCTCCCCTGAGGCCAACGACCTTGTCGGCCAGCCATGGCCAAGGTCGACGACCACTAAGAGGAAGGAGAAGAAAAAGAAAAAGAAAAGAAAAAAAGTAACAAAATTATTAATACATTAAAAGAAATTCTAAGTTATAAAAGTATTTGGGGTTGTACCATACGTATTACTAACAATTTTTTTTTTTTTTTATAATTACTAAACTCCTTAAAATGCTCATAAATTGTTTTCGAGAACATAAATAAATAAATAAATGTTTCTGAAAAGAAACTATTTCCAAAAACAAAAATATTACCATACGCACCCCTAATGACTACCATAAAGGTTTTTTTAGGATTTTCCCCAACCTTCCAATAGTACCTGGCAACTTTTGGATCTTGGTAGGAGAATAGAGAAATTTTCAGGACTTACAAATTATGCAGATCCCTAGTGGAAGATGGTAGTTACGTTATGCTTGTTTTGGACAAGTTGAGTTTAGTCAATGACTCCATCTTCTCAATGGAGTTTGGGATCTATGTCGATGGGCAAGAAAGTGCATAGGTCAAGCCAAATGGCAACCTCTACAACTTCTTAAGGTACCCAATGTTGCTTGGAAGTTCAGCTACTCCCGAACAGTTGCATAAATTCGAGGTTCAACAGATTCACTAGATGGCTTATGGAGTTCGAAAGTTGAACTAGACCATAACAACACTTGGCACTAAGCTTCTCTAGTTTTCTCAACGAACTGATAGCAGGAATCTCTCTTATAACAGTTGAATCCAAAACAAGTTCCTTTAATTCTCCTAATTCATTAATAGAAGGGTGAATTTGTTCTTGATGTTCACATTAAGGATGAGAATTTCTAAATTTTGGAGAGCTGAGAAGTTGGGAGTACATTGTAAATGATCACACATAGTAAGGTCCAGAACTTTGAGCCACTTCACCGTCTATAAGAATGAAAATTATAATAGGAATTAGTCGTGAAGGAGTAATTAGTATTAGAAAATGGACATTGAGAAGTGTCATTCCGGCTTACCTTCTCCATTAATTCTAGTGTTCTGTAATTGCGCTTTGTGTCAATCCCAGCGTGACTAGTTTCTCTAGATGCAAGTTGGTTGCCTCGAAAGATGAAGGACATCCCGTCCACTGTAGCCATCTTAATTCAGGAGATAGTTTTTCAAAATCTCTGCTAAAATTCGCATCACTCACCTGGAGGAACCTTAAGCTCAGGAACTTCTCAAGTTGTTCATTTGTGTATGTCCGGTCCTTTTGTCATCTCTTTCTTCTGAGCCCTTGTCAAGACAAATGGCCTGAATCCTTTTCGTTCCCCATAAGTGAAAAGGCAAAATCATTAAAATTTCCGTGTCCGTTCCAATGAAAAAGCCAGCAATGTCTAGAAAAATGTCTCGAACGAGGGCGCAGATGCTCCGATGGCTATTTCAGTTTCTGCGCGGTCGCTGCTGGCCCTCTTTTTCTTCTTTGCGCGATGCATTCTGGTGCTTGCATTACTCTGAATCTGCCCTTTCTCAGTCATCTGCGTTCTTACTCATGAAAATCAATCGACTCATGGGCATTTGATAAGCAGATGCCATGTTGTTGACTTACTATAATGTAAACCATTGCCCACTCAAGGCAAGGTGGTTTGCATGAGTTCTTGCTTGCACGATCCAGATCTAAAGCATAAAATGTAGGAGTTGTCTGCCATGCAATTCTTCTTAACCAAGGGCTTACCATCTCATATCCATTAAGAACTAAAGAAAGTTGGACAGGGGTCTAAAAATTTTCCTATGATTTTTTATAACACATCGTATCCAAACCTTTTG
The DNA here is from genome assembly GCA_014182575.1 of Eucalyptus decipiens. Lineage (NCBI taxonomy): Eukaryota > Viridiplantae > Streptophyta > Magnoliopsida > Myrtales > Myrtaceae > Eucalyptus > Eucalyptus decipiens. The sequence goes on along the minus strand of CM024610.1, from coordinate 29,520,163 downwards.
GCTCAATGACTCTTCACATATGAATGCAAATCACTGCTTCCATGTGTATCAGATTGCAGGTATGGCCTCTGAGGTTACCATTTGAATTTGAAATCTGTTACATCCAAATCAAACGTTTAATCACTCAATCAATCCATCGATATTCATGAAATTCCATTAAAGATTTTGCAAATCTCTCTTTTGTCATTCTCCCAAATCTCTCTCTATGCAAGCCCGATGTAAATGGTCAAGTATTTTACTTACTCATCTACGGTGTAAGACTAATTTTTCAAAGGTCTCGCCAGTATTCGAGATCTAATTTCAAAGTAAATTATCCATAAGAAATACATCAGCTGATTCTGCCTTTTCTTTCATACACATTGCACATGAATCCACACTAATGTTCATATGTTGTTCATTCCATTCTAGCTGAAGTCTGATCTAGGGGTAGATGGGGATCTTAATGGAGTGAGCCGCAAGGTCTATTTTCACGCTAATCTATATAAAGTAAAAGTTTCGATTGGTTTCTCTTAGATTTCGATCCGTTTAATTCAACGAACCTCTACTTAAACCACGGTCGATAAGATCTTTGTTGTTAAAGATCAGTTTAGTTTTTGCTAGCAAGGCCGAATTTCGGTTTCTACGGAGGACACCAAATAAAGAAGCTTGGTAGTAATGTCAATTTTCCTTAAATGGTAATACCTTTCATTGCACCCATGCTAGTTAAATTTTATTTATTTATTTATTTATTAATGAAAAAAGGGTAAAGTCAATGCATAAATTGATGTTGAGAGCCTACTATCCATATTTGATAATTAATTAAACATGAAGTTACTTTCTGGAAGCCAGTGGAAAGAACCTAATATCCTAACACTTATTGGTCCCAAGATTAACAAGCCAGTCAGTAATACGATTTCCTTCCATAAAGTTACATTACATACCCTAAACTCAAAAAGAGAGCTTGACAATTTTACAATACTTTAAGCAAACATGAATCATCATTATCAATCATAAGTCAACATTATATTATATTTAGTTATCATGGTGAATCTTTTTTTTTTTTTGATACCTGGGAACCTCGTACAGCTGGCAACTAAGCGGGTAAAACTCCTCGAGACGACGCCAGCGGAGGACCCACCACCCCGACGTCGCGCTTAAGAAACCAGATGTCCAGCAGCCTCCCTTCAACTTGCGTTGAAGGGGAGAACCCTGGACCTCCCGTTTGGAGGTCCTGGAGCCTACCCAACAGAGCCACCACGGCGGTGGTGTTATCATGGCGAATCTTTGTATCGGCAAAACTGTTAAAATCCGGCGAAAAGTGATTCAAATTACAGTCATCATCATCAGAAACTATTTTACGTTTTTTTTTCTCATTATGTATAGCAAAAAAAATCCTGATAAATTAAAAAAAAAATTGCAAAGAAAAAGGGTTTGGCGGCATCGGCATTTGAGTAATGAATTACTCTCCGTTCTCTGGATTTTGGCACTTGTTGCAAAATGTCCCATGACTTTTCAATTTTCACAATGTTCAGTGTAGTCTTGAAATTGGTTGCAAAGCCTCACAAGTGTTGGCTCCGGCCAAATTTCACAAGGGCCCTATACTTTTAATAATTTTACAAATTTAACCCATACTTTTAAAAATAGTTAGTCAATGATAAATTTTGCATTTGATTTTGATTATAGCCTCCAAACTTCGTCCAAACTTTCAAAAGTATATGTAATCAACCAAAAGATTTGTGCATCATTTCTATAAATGACATCTTAGGGCTTGCAATATAGGGTTAGACATAAAAGCAAATTAAGAAATGCAAACAAAAGTCCTAACATTGCAAGACAATACAACCTGCAAAACTTGTTTATTAGCACAAATTAAAGTGATTACTAATTACTTGGTAAGTCAATCATTCTAATTGTTAAATAAAGGACACGATAGTTTAGCACTAACATTGATCTATAGGAACATAATTATGATACAAACATCATGTGTTCATGCGGTATGATGATGTGTCTAGTTATATTATTAAAAAAACCAAATTAATATAACTACTTCCTTTCATGAAGTTTTCGCGTGAGCAATAAATTTATAAAATCAAAGGAAATGATTTTATAATTTCTATTGCCGATAAAAAGTGGAAGAGAAAAATAAGGGAGAGATAGGGTAAATTCCCGTACATGTCAAAGTTTGGGGGTTAAATTGTAATTTACAAGTTATTATTCGACAAATTTACCCTCCCTCAAAGACCAACTTAGTCACGTGACAAGCACACGGTCAGTGCTCAAACTGAAAAATGATGGAAGTCACTCCTCTCCGACATCGAAACCGATATCAAATTTTAGGGGGGAAATCGCAAAAATCGATAATTCAGGGGAAATTTGTAATAAATTCCATAACACGGGGGTCAAAAGCGCAATTCACCCATATTCCAGGCACCTACTATCCACCATTCAAAACCAAAAATTCAAAACCAAAAATCCAAAACCATCAAAACCGACTCCACAGACATTCCCATCCTCTCTCTCTCTATGGGCTTCTGCGGCGGCGACGACGACGACGGCGACCGGGAGCATCCACCCCGGACCCCCGATCTCTCTCCACCGCCGTCCTCCGCCGCCGCCGCCTCCTCCTCCGCCTCCCCTGCCGACGATTCCACCGTCTCGCCGTTGAACTCGCACTTCTCCGCCCTCGCCTGCCGCGACACCCTACGGCTCATCTTCGAGAAGCTCCCCGTCCCGGACCTGGCCCGCGCGAGCTGCGTCTGCCGCATCTGGAGCTCCATCGCCTCCGATCGCGACATGGTCACCCGAGCCTTCGCGGCCCCCTGGAGGTTGAAGGAGGTGGTCGGCGTCCCGAGGTCGGGCAGCTTCTGGAGAAATAACGGCGTGGGGAAGTTCGCGATCTCGCACCGGATTAAGCGCGGCGATAGCGTCGCGAGCCTCGCTGTGAAGTACTCCGTTCAGGTAATGGAGTTTCTGTCCTTTTTGCTGTATTGATTGTGAGTAAAACTGGGAATTATGTTCGCGGCGAAATGATTTTCTCGCATGGTATACTTTGAACGTTTGCAAATGACATGATTTGACGCTGTATTTTCAATGGAGATTTACTTTCGGCATATTCTGAAGAACAAATGGATTGCGATTTCATTTAAAAGTTAGCTAAAGTGGTGTGTACGGCTACAGCTTTTGAAACTTTACGAAGAAGGTTTCTTGGTAGTATCCTTCTGATGTTTTGGAAGTCATGTAGGTTTGTTCTGCATGTGGTCATGGGCAGAAAGGGTTAGAAATAGGTAGTTCCGTTTGAGTGATGATGAAGTGGATGGAAGCTGGGAGCTTGATTGTGAATTTTCATGGAAAATCTGGTGGATTGGCTCTGCTGATGGCTTGGAATCCATTTGTTTTTCTCCTCCAGCATAGATTGTCTATTTGGTTACTTCCTTGGTGCTGAGAGGATGGGTGGGGATGGATTAGATGCTTTTCATAATATGTGAAGTACTTTGTGATCCTGAGTTTGATTGCTAAAATGGCAAATCCCAACAAAAGGGGGAGTATTGGTGAATGAACCAACTATTTGGTGACTAAGATCATTGAATGGTCAAGGACTTGTGGGTTGAGGAATGTTTTATAGCTAACAACAATGTCAGGTCTTTGCAGAGGCTTTCTTCCTTGAAGAAGCATTCTGGCGTACCTCCACCACCATAACAGCCAAAGTTGGATAGCTATCTTGATTGGTGCAAGATTGTCTAAGGACATAGTTTTGTAGAATTTTGAGTATGGCTCTCTTATATGGATTCAATAGGTTCTCGCCTCTTTGATAAAGGCTAGCTTGTGGAGTTTACTAGGAGAAGAGAAAGGTTGACAAGATGCTAGATGTTCTATATGTCATTTGATGAGGTTCATAGCTTCGTTGTGCAGGCTGGTGGTTGAATGACTTCAATGTAAATGACTGATTCATCCCATTGAGTGGGGTTAGTTATATGGACCATTTTACGCTGTTGTTCTATATTGTACCAAATAGGTGGTAGGATAGATGCTCAATGGAATCTCCTTCTGCAAATCTTATAGATTTATTCCCATTGGAGAAAGCCAGACCAATTGATATACGAATTTTGTAATTTTGGAGTAACTTCATCTTTTGGCAAATCCTAAAGAAAAGGAAAAGGAAATGGTTACGCTCAGAAGTTATTGTCGTCGTTTCTTTGGAGGTACGGAGGAAGGTTGGGGCTTGAACACAAATGTTTTGTCTTAGCAAGCATAGGATCCTCTTCAAGTGAAACGTTCTGAAATCTTTTGATGTGACTGAGTTTTGTTAAGTTTGCCAAGCAAGAAGCATCTATGGCTACTAATAGCAAAAAGATATGATTGATTGGCAAGCAGATATTGAGCATCTTTAATAGATAATCCAATCTCTTAGTTCCCAGAACACATTAGGCTAAATGATGCTCAGATTTTGCAAGTCATCAGTATGAAATGATGGGTGATGCACTTTTGTGATGGTCATGATAGTTCCTCTGACTTAATAACACTGACATAAGAATAGTAGATGATTCTGCAATGGTGGTGTTGATTTATCGAAATGGTTGAAAGTGACCCTCAAATTTTGAGACCAGAACATAAATTGTTTGTGCAATTAGGAAATGAACTTGTCTTTTTATGGAACTTTTCCATTTTTGTGGTCATAATGATCCCTAGAGAGTCAATAATGATGTATCATGTGGTCCATGATTGTCAACTCAGATCTCTCTGAGTTCAATGTTTTGATAACTATTGGTAGAGACTTACTTTTAGAATGGCTTCCCTGAATTTTTTTCCTTCCCTGCTTAGAAGTTCTTTTTTTTTTCATACATGTCCTTTTTGTCCCTGTCTACACCGAATATTACATGCTTAAAAGAATATTTTTTGGTACTCTCAGGTCATGGACATAAAGCGCCTAAACAACATGATGAGTGACCATGGTATATATTCGAGGGAGAGATTGTTAATCCCCATAAGCAACCCTGACATTCTTATCGATTCCACATGCTACATAGAGCGAGATAACCATGCAAAGAGGGAAGTCGCCGTGCTCTATCCAGAAGGCGTGCGAGACATGGAGATAAGTTCTTTGTTGAAGAGGACCACCTCTGAACAGGGGAAGAAGAGAATACTTGACTCGCTTAGGAGGAGCATGCAGGTTGATGATGGGACTGCTCAGTACTACTTGTCTATCTCCGATGGTGACCCAAGGGCTGCGCTCTCAGAATTTTCGGAAGACCTTAGGTGGGAGAGACAGGTGGGCTTGGCCTAAAGGAAATGGTTAGGCAACATCATGGCTGCTTTAATAAGATGAAATGTATGGTGAAGGCAGCTTGAAGCCCGGGACTGGAATTGAACCTATTTCTTCATGTGTGCCATTCTCTGTTTCTTTGCATTCTTGGTTCAACTCCAACTGTCGATTAACTTGTTTCCCCATCACTCTGTTGATACACCATTGTATAATGCACTTGTAATATGCATTTCACATGAAAATACAGTGTCTATGAGGAAAAGGGTGGTGGTGCTTGTATGATTCTCTGATCAAGCGATCAACTTACATATATGTTTAGCCATTTGCAAAGAAATGGAGCATATGATTTACTTATGCGTGGACTGACTAATGTATTTACGGATTAATTTGTGTGCGGATCAACTAATGCTTTAGCGAATTGTCCGAGGTGTTGATACACTTTCAGCTGAACTTGTAGATGTAACTATGGGTGGACAGAATCTTTTGTATCCGGTGACTGCGGTTGCTAAAGGAGCCTCTTGAAGAAGCCATTGGAATTTAGGAGCATCGTGACTGACCAAGGTGTTGTTTGGCATTGCTTCGAGAACATTTGTTTCTCTAATGAACAGCAATAGAACAAAAATGCATTTGATAATTCTTTTTTCGGAAATAGATTTGAAATAAGTTGTTTTTCATTTTTGAAATAACTCTAGAAACAATGGTTGGTGATCGGCCAGACCACGTCCAGCCCCCTCTCGAGCCTCGCTGTGGTTGGGCAAGGCTCCCTCAAGCCTCATTGAGTGGCCGACAAGCCTCGTGATGGCCCAACGAGGCTCCACCTCACCTAACCACCGTGAGATTGGCCTCACCTAGGTGGGCAATGTTGACCTCGTGATGGTTGGGCGAGGTAGCTAGGGCGAGGCCGAGCCTTGCCTGGCTACAATGAGGCTCGGGATCTCGCCGGTGGTCGGCGAGGCTCTCCCAAGGTCGGTGATTGGCTAGAAGAAGGAGAAGAAAAAAAAAAGAGAAAAAAAATGAAATTATTAATAAATTAAAAGAAATTTTAAGTCAAAAATATTTGGGATTGTACTGAATGCATTTCTTTTTTAGGAATAGAAATTTTGTGTAATTATCAAATACCTTCAAATGTTTAGCGACTGTTCTCGAGAACAAAAATAAAAAAAATTGTTTATCAAAAGAAACTGTTTCAGGAAAACCATACGCACCCCCAGTAAGAACCAGGACAATTACAATATTACGTATGAATAAGATCAAATATATTTTTCAGTAACTTCTATAAAACGGTTAGTTAAAATGGTGATCCGCCACTTATTTGGCTCATGATGTTTTTGTACCCGCACTTTTATAAAAATAAAATAAAAATACTAGGGTCTTTTTGATTGTTACAAAATTATCAATTGTTTTAATAATTTATAGATGTTTATTCGTAAAGTTTATATCCACATGTTAATGTCATTAATTCTTATATGAAGTCACAAATCTTAATTCGAGTGACACATATTTTTTTTATTAAGTTATGAACTAGGTTTAATTCGAGCGATACACAAATCTTAATTCATGTTAAAATCATTAATCCGTTTTAAGACTTGATAAGTTTTAGAATTTGATTACACTTTTTAAAAGTCGTAGAACTTAATTTATTTTCGTGATAAATTTTAGTTTTTCCAAGTACACTTATCCCTTTGATTGATTTGAAAGGCATAAAATCATAATTTGGTTGCTAATTTGCTAATAGCTCTAGTCGAATATTGGTTTATCAATTACTTAGTATCTAGATTAAAAATTGGTTTTCTTTAATTTTTTTTTTTGGCCGAATCTATCGTTAATTCTTTGTTAGTCGGAATCTATCATTATATTTGACAGTAGTAAAATAAACGTTCCGAGGTAACTTATAATAATTCATCGGCCCAAAGAGTTTTCTCGGTCCATTTTCCTGTTCCGGCGTTCCGTTACTGCACTGCACGAGAGCAAGCGAGAGGGAAAAAATTGGAAAAAGCTTGGAGAAGACGCTCTTGACTTTCGCGCGGTCGGTTACCGCCGGCTAGCGCCTCCTAGCTCTTGCCGGCGATCGACTTTCTGACTAACCGCGCCCTGGGTTCCGGCGCTTTTCCCCAGCGAGGGTCGGTGGGAAGGTTTCCGCAGATGGAGGAGCCGCCACTCCCGACGGAGGAAGAAGGTTCGCAGCCCGGTACAGCGGCGTCGGGTCCGCAGAAGGACCCCGCGATTTTCAGCGTCCGGATCGTGTCCCTCGATTACTACATGGCGCGCCCGATCCCGGGCCAGCTTTCAAGGTACGGGCGGTTCGGACGGTGGGGAATATGGGCAGTAGGGGAAACATGAAAATGAATGGAAAAGACTCGTTTTTTAACTGTGCCCGTAACGGTTATGGTTAGTCGCGGCGTGGGAACGTTGTTGGGTCTCGCTGTTTCATGGAGCTGCGGCTGAATTGGTGTCTTAGAATGGGTCTTGATATAGTCTTCTCCCAGAGGGCAAGCGGGAAAACAGATGGAAAAGACTCGTTTTTTTGCTGTGCCCGCGACGGTTATAGGTAGCCGCGGCGTGGGAACGTTGTTGGGTCTCGCCGTTTCATGGAGCTGTGGCTGAATTGGTGTCTTGGAATGGGTCTTGACGTTGTCTTCTCCTAGGAACAGCGGTGCTTTTGAAGTTATTCTATGTTTTCATAGTAATAATTTGTATCTAACGTGTCTTTAGTAAAAAAGATGAGACTGTGGGAATATGGGCATTAGGGGAAGCACGAAAACAGATGGAAAGACTCTGTTTTTTTACTGTGCCCGTGATGGTAATAGGTAGTTGCCATGCAGTAATGTTGTTGGGTCTTGCTGCTTCCTGGAGCTGTGGCTGAATTGGAGTCTTAGAATGGGTCTTGATGTTGTCTTCTCCTAGGAACAGCGATGCTTTTGAAGTTATTCTATGTTTTTATCGTAATAAAATGTATGTAACGCGTCTTAGGTAAAAAAAGAATGAGAGTCTGCTCTCATCTTTTGAAGCATAATTTTTGTGTTCGCTTCTTTGGTTATGGAATCTAGTGGTAAGTAGGAAATGCCAGAGAAGCCTGTGGTTTGAATCTGGAAGCTGTTAGTTTTGTTTGCTAGAGCAGGACTCAATCAGTTACTGCATTGCAGACAAAAGTTTGTTTGCTTTCTTATAAGTGCAAGGAATATGCTTGGCTTAGTGTTCTGTTATGAAGAACTTATCAGTTTGTCTGTGGATGTCTTATTCGGACTTCTTGTTGGGGCTGCTGGATTGATGTTAAGTAATTGCCTGGCATGGATATACAATAGGATTGATTAAAATTGTAGCACAGTCATGGAATCAGCACATTGGTGTCTTGATAATTTATTACATGATTGGTCTGGTTGCTTAGAAAATCCAGAGAGTATTGAATATTTTTCTTAATATTTGGTGGGCATTGTTCAACTCATTGTCTTCTTCCGTAGACTGATGATTACTTTTCGTTTGGAGAGTGTAGTTGTCTTGATGATGACATATTCGAAATTTGCTTTTTTGTTGCTGATGCAAAGAGAAGAAGGTGCGCTTACAGTTTTCATGTGGCGTGGTCCCATGTCAATCTTTAAAATTCTGTGTGAGGATTTGACCTTTAACCTGCAAAAATAACAGTTACATTTACTATACAGTAGCTAGAAATTTAGGTAGAAATATCTACTTTTGTATGTTCATAATCTTGTTCATGATTGATTGATGAAGGTGAAAAAGTGAATGAGGTTCCTGTAATAAGAGTATATGGTTCAACTACTGCTGGTCAAAAAACTTGCTTACATGTGCATAACGTGAGTGTAGTCCTTGTTTATTTGTAGTTTTTTAATTGTTCCAAGTACTTGCTTTACCCCCCTTGAGCTGTGGAGCAATGAAAGTAACTTCCTTTCTGCCGATGAAGAATTTAAACCAGCATGGGTCTACAGACTTGAGTTGAGGTATATGCTATGAGATAAAAGGCAAATTCATGACGCAGAAAGTTTCTTCCACTTTCTGCTCGCAAGAGGCACCATATTGGCAACAGTCTACTTTCTTTGACTGGCTGGACACTAGTCGAATGTCTAAATAACAAATGAGGAGCTTACGTGGCTCCAAGCAATCTATTGTGAAAAGTACATGATGCTTGTCCATGGCATAGCTTATGAGACAGCAATATCTTGTACATTTTTTTCGTACTGGTTCTAAATTATGTTTTTTTTTTCTTGTAGGCTTTACCCTATTTGTATGTACCATGTAAAGATATTCCTATCCATCCAATGTCTGAAGGTACTTGTGCGTGTTACAGATGCATAGGCTGCTTTGTGCATATCTTGGTTCGAAGAAATTAATCAACGTTTCTCTCAGTTCACAATACCTCTAGCATGTAGCTTGTGTGTTTACAGGGTGATATGTTCTTTTGGCATGGCTGTGGTTTTACTTGACCAGTTTTTGTCAATTTCCTCGTAATATAATGTTGTTGTAGACTTTATCTCAATTTCTTTGAATTATTCGTGCTTTTATATATTTTGAATTCATGTTCTGCTACTACTGTGGAATTAATTGGTCACTGTTGAATTGCACAGGGGATGCGTTTACAAATGCTGTCTCTCTAGCCATGGAGAAAGCCTTGAAGGTATAATTTGTCATTCTTTGAAAATATTAAGTCCTGGCTTTAACTTATTGTGCGATTCACTTGCTAGTTTGTATCTGAAAGGATCGTTTAGTGAGTTACTGCAGCTCAAAGGCAATGCTGGCGTAAAACAGCAACACGTGCATGGTTGCAGCCTTGTACGAGCAAAGAGATTTTATGGTTATCATGCATCTGAAGAGCTGTTTGTCAAGATATACCTGTATCCATAAATGACAGCTTGTGTATATATATTTTTCTGCCTGAATATTCCGTAGCAACATCTTTGTGGCACCTTGACTGAAGCTTTAGCTATCATCCACATGATGTCTCACGTGCTGCCAAGCTTCTTTTGGTATTCTTCTTTCTCTATCAATAGTGCCTTATTGGAATCGGTATTGCTTTGGAATACTAAAGAGTTTTCACCATTTTGCTCTAGATTTGGTACTTGTCATCTTTGGCTCTGTTACCTTTTAATCTATTCATTTTTGTATGCCCAAAAATGGTCATAATCGTTGCCGAGACGAATTGCTTTGATCCTTTCAGTTCCCTATGTATCAAATCAATCGACTTAGTGTCTAGATTGGTTTTTTTAATTTTTTAATTTTTTTTTCTCTTTGTTATATTATGCACTCGCACAACTTGTCCATTTTCTACCCTTGTTGTAGGACACCTAAACTCCCATTTAATTTATAATCTTTTGAAATTTAAACAATTTTCTTTTAAATTTTGATGTGAAAATAAAATGTATAATTTACATTGCCTAAAAAAAAATCTAAGTCGGTGCCCACCTCGAAGTTTTGCATATGGTTGTTTGCATAATATTGGCGCCATATCGTTTTGCATCTTATAAGTCAACAAATACTGTTTGACTCCCCTTTTGAAACCGATAATTTAATTAGTAGAAGATGGTGAGAAAAAAATCCGCATGGCTTTGGTTGACTTCAACAACAGTACTTCATGTTTTTTTCCTCCGAACGTTCAGTCGATCCTCGACAGCGTTCAATGAAAGCTAGCACATTAACTCCAAGCACCCAAAACTCCTTTTGAACTTTTTATTTGGATTAGTATCTCGAGCTGGAGCACAAATAAATCTAGTGCCGACGCGATTTTGGAGTTTTCACATGGAGCAAATGTTCAAAGGAACCGACTGAGATTTTTGCCCTAGTCTCCAGCAAGGCTCGACCAGCTGCTTGAATGGCATAGCAGTGCGATTCCCAATCAAAGCGGTTTCGCTCAACTGCACTAGGTTAGGCTCTAAAGAGACACATCTAGTGAGTTGTTTTTTCTTTCTTTGCAATTTATTGGGGCGGTGCTACTTCTACCCCTATATGACTAAATCCACTCCGTTTTCATTAAAAAGACAAAATTGCACTCTGTTTTCAATTGCAATTCAAATTGGTGGTCCCAAATTTATTTACTTTCCTTTTTTTTTTATAGTTTTTCTATATATATGTAAGATTTCCTTACTATAATTAAGAATTTCATATGTATTTAGTTTTTGTTTATTGTAGATTTTTCATGTATATCAAAGACAATTTTTTTTTTTTAATTGTTAGATATTACTTTCATAAACATTTATTTAGTTGAAAAGAGAAATTTCCAAGAAATCTAGTTCTTTTCTCCATTGTCAATCTAATTTATGGATAAATTATTAAGTAGATGAAATTTATAGATAAGGTAATAATTTCTTTTGAAAATGCCACTAAAGTAAAATGCGAAAAGATTAAAAATAAAAATCTAGAATATAATGCGAAAAACGAAAAAGAATATAATGCCAGTTTGAAGGCCCACCTCCCGTACGCGCTCCGCGAAGGTGGCAGAGTGATGGACACCGTCCACACCTTCGTCCCTCCCTCGATCCATTTGCCTTCACGTTGCTCTCGCGCTTGCGCGACCACTGCTGGAGTAAGGTATTCAATGGATCGACCTGAATGCGGGGCCTTTGTGACGAAAAAAAATATGCTGAAATGGCGGGATCGGAGGAAGCCGACGATGCTTTATTCTACTTGGAGAGGATGGTTCGGATGAACCCTTTGCCTTCACCTCCATGTTTCCACCCAACTCTTTGGGGTTGTGGCCAAGACGGAGCATTATGGATTCGAAGGGAACGGCTCCCGTCGTTTTTACTCGCAGCATTTTGGTGAGTTGCCTCGGCCAATTTAAATGGACGAACTTGCACTAGAACCCACAAGTGTGAGCTTTAACACTTTGATCAATGGGCTTGTTGGGGATGGTAAAATTGCCGGAGCCATGAGCTTGGCGGATGAAATGTTGGTCAGATGAATCAAGGTAGATATGACCACGCGTGGAGCCATAGTGACAGATTGTGCATAACCGGCAAGGCTAGGAAAACCGTTCGATTGCTGAAGAATTTGGAAGACAGAGGCTGGGAGATAGATGTGATCATGCACACCACGATCATAGGAGGCACCGGGACAGAGGCTTTGAAGTTCTATAGTGTTAAACGCAAATTGCGCAACCCCAAGATCTCCATAACCAGAACAAGAACATGCATAATTGAGTAGAAAGATTAACGCACATGTTTTGGGATCCATCGAATATAAAGCGGAAGCATAAAAGGATTACCCACATATATCAAGGGGATCCACGCATCAAGTCCTTATCCTCTATGCCCTCCGTATCACCGGCTCAATGAGGCGGCCTCACGTGCAGCGTTAGGTAAACGCTCCTTAGGTGAGGATACATGTGAGAATTAGGGTTAGAGGAGAGACTTGAGCACTATTTATAGAGTTTCCAGCCAGTCCTCCTCATTACGGGCCAGCTCAACTCGGCCCACACTAAAAACCACCCCATATTAGACTAATTAAGAAACCTTCTATCTCACCTTAGACCAACCCCGTTTTTACGGTAGCCGTAAAAACAGTAATTTACAATATCAATTAATTTAGTCCACATCAGGAAAAACTCTTACATTCTCCCACTTGGACTATATTAATTGAAATCGTACTATATGTGCGCACATTTGGTCCAGAGATAATTCTTAATAGTCAATCCTATCCCATAAAGTCTTAAACACCGAATCATGGCGGTAACTGCATGTATACACACAGAGCCTTCCATGGTTACGAATGTTCTCAACTTTATTGATATGGATTCAATATGGTAGTGTGTCAAATGGATAACATCTCTCATAGAGAGATCCCATTTGTCAGTCACCATTCTCTTATCTTAGGTGTCACAAAAACTTGTGCCACTAGAGAATGCTTTATGGTTCCAATGAACCCACATATGTCTTGTCCTTATGGTTAACCTTTCTTTATATATCACAAGATATATGCACAAGGCTAATAACCGGATGCCCGGATACCCCTAGCCTTCACTCAAGGTTTATACAATCCCTTGAGACTTTATCAATATGTATTCAACATAATAACAACACATTCAAAATATTTTATTTAATGCAAAAGTTGATACATATCAAACCGTTACAAAGTGTAACGAACACAGATGAGAACTTTATCGAGTAAAGCCAAAATAGCTCCCACTAAACAACAAAGATCCGAAGATACTCCTAGCCCCATGCTAATGACATGTCACTCAAATACACATGGGCGTAGGCTTTTAGTTAGTGGATCCGCAACCACATCATCTCGTGAAAATATGTTATATTATAAGTCACATTTTGTACCGTTTCTTTATGGTCAAAAATTTTGACCACCATATATTTAGACCCATTGAGACCTCTGTATTAAATAAATAATACTACAAATTTGTTATCTCAATACAACCGTATGGGTCTATCCATCAAATTAAAACGATCAACTCCGTCATGAGGTTCAGGAGCCTAATAGCCCAAGTAACAACCTAAAAGAATGTTACTAACATTGCATACATAGTAGAAGATAACATAGAACTTCATTTACTGCACTTACTGCTAACATAAATATGTATTCTGTTATTGATTGCATGTCATCCTAACAACTAGCAAAGTTAACATATGAATACCTTACTCACTGCAAGAATTAAACATGTCTGTAAATTAACATATAATCTCTTGTTTTCTTTAAGTACCTTAAAACCTTCTTGACAGCAACCCAGTGATCATGTCCTGGATTTGACCGATATCTGCCTAGAAGTCCCATCGCAAAAGCGATATTTAATCTAGTGCAAAATCAAAGCATACATTATACTTTTAAGTGCACTAACACAAGGTACTCCATTTAATTAGATTTTCTCAATATCTAAATAAGGACAATGTGATAGATTTAGTCCATCACCCTTAACAACAGAGCAATTCCCTGGCTTGCAATGATGTATATTGAATATTTCCAATATACAATCAGCAAATGTCCTCCGAGAAAATCTAATATAATATCGCAAAAACAATCCTTACAGACCTTAGTACAAAGGGTATAAGATATCTCAAGGTCACAACTTGTAAGCAAAAATCATGTACATAGAGTATGAGAAAAATAAATTTCCTCCCACCGACCTTGCAAGATATTGAATTACTTTGTTCCTAATTGAACAAAATAACAACACTATGAAACTTTAATAATATTGTCCGGAAACTTGCTTAAGACCATGAATTATAACTTTTCAGTCTACATACAAATTTACTTGAATTTGCTGCAAAATTATCCAGTTGCACTATATAGATTTTGTATCTATTTGGCGTAACTCCATATCAAAATAAATTATTGATGCCACATTTACTCTGAAAGAATCTTTAAAAATACTAGAAAGAAATATTTATTTCTTTACTATTAACTATCCACCCCTCTTTCAGAATAAAAACTTTAGCTACCAATTTGGCTTTAAACTTCCACAATTTTTCTTTGAAATTCTTTTAGTTTTTGTACGCCAATTCTTTAGGCAAGTAAGTTAGTTTCCAAACACTATGATGTTTCATAGATTGTATATCGCCTTTTATGGCATCTAATCACATACATGATTGAGAATAAGAAACGACATTTATAAATATGTCATTACATCAACCATATAGTGGATATTATAATCATGCTCTCACAGATAGACTATATAGTCTAATGCTCTTTCCTTAACAAATCTCCTTAATAAAGCTGTAACCACTTCATTCTGCACTTGAGAGGTTTAAGAAATTTCATTATAAACTATATCAAGAATAGTACCTTAAACCTCAACAAGTTTAGTCTATGGTACAGAGATTCCACAATTGTTTGTACCACAATTGTTTATATAGGTAAAGACAAAGACACAATAACATCCATCATATTATTATCTTTAATAGTCTGAGAGCAACTATCCTCTACAATTACGTCAATCTTTAAAGTATGTGATTCCATAATTCTTGTACATTCTTTAGGATCATAAAATCAATACCCCTTTAACAATCTAGATAAGAAACAAAATAATTCCGAGTGGATCTAAATTGCAACATACTTAAAATTGGATTAGATAATCTCACTTTTGCATATGATTCAAATAATTTATGTCCAATTTATAACTCAAAAAAAAAAATTATGAAACAACTTTGATAAGAGACACATTTTGTATGTGAAAAAGTTGCTTTCATAATATCAGCCCACAAAAAACCAGATAAATTAGTCTTACTAATCATACTCATCACCATGTTCAATATGGTGCATTTATGCCTTTCGGCCAAATCTTTTTTGTCAGGATTTTCAGGTATAGTAATTAAATTACCACCCCAGAATCTACCAAGTATTTGACAAATGACCCTTTAAGCTATTTCGCATTGTCATACTTGTCAAAATACTCACGGCCACTGTTAAGCCTGACATCCTTCAAGACTAATTTTTAACCAGTTTATTCTTTATCATGGCCATTTTCCTTAAATAGAAAACTTTCGGAAACAACCTTTTAATCATATACGAGATGTATATGTCATTAGGACTTAAACACAATCTTTGCAGATATGTCTAAATTTCAATATCAGACAAGACATAATTTCAAGCAACTAAGGCTTCTATCATCTTATAGCAGTGCAGTCCGCAGGCAAACCTCTTTTCAAGTGTTCCAGAATGAAACGCTTCATGGACAGTAAGCAAATTCAATTGCTCTTTTCTCAAGCAACAAATCATATGTCCACAACTTAAAATTTGAAGCAGTAAAAACCTCAATAATAGTGAAGTTATTAATTACAGAAAAGGTGACTGAAAACCAAGCAATGTATATAATTAGCATCATGTGAGTATCGTGTAACTTGACGTACAAGTACACATCCAGAGAGTTACATGCAAAATCACATAATCACCTTTGGGCAGAATATATGACATGCAATTGTACACTCCCCACATGATAAGGGTTATGAGAATATATTCCAATCTTCGTGAATTCATCACCTTTGGGCATATGAACCATTAGGATCGGTCACTCCTCCACCACACTATCATGTATCCCTCCATGAACTAATACACAATCACCTCCTTTGGGAGTATAACCACGCATTAAATCATGAGACATCCCAATCATCATACGAGACCGAAATTTCTCAAACCCAATCAAGCGTGCCACTTTGGCGGTTACTACTCAATTGAATCATTGAAATTCTATCATACCAGGGATATAAACTTTACTTCTCACATACACTATATACATGTGATTTTGACTTTAGTGATAGGGGCATTATATCACCAAAATCACATATCAAGCTAATTACATTGCTTTATTCATTAATAAAATCTTTATTTATACATATATTGATAAATAAAGATTATATATATAACGAACCCGAAAGACAGATTCCAATGAGATCAACGATCACAAAGAACACGAGAAACTTCTCATAACATAGAAGCAATCATCTTTTGTGCACCCCGACACGATTATTATAACAACATCAAAAGAATGCCGATCAAAAGGATCCCTCACAAGTTAATATCAATAGCAATACAGTGGTACTCAGATTGACAAGCTTGTTGCTCATGAGTATCATATGGCAAAACATGACTCCAAGGCCAACAACCGATTTATTAGCCAATTTTTAAATAACAAATTATCATTGTAATCAACCAAAGTGGCCTATTAATTGAGTCAAATCGAGAACCAAATATCTAAAAATTCAACAATAGATACTATTGCTCTGCATAAATATTGCCATACTCCCTTACCATAAAAAACTATTTAACTCGATAAACATTAACAAGTGACCAGATGAGTTCATGTACAATATGCAGTAACTTAGTTGACATGCATTACCCATATTCAGCATATGTGTTAATCAGTACATCAGTTTGGTCACGAGGCCTTAAGTCGTCTATCATTCAAAGATTACCAATGTGTAAAGGAGTATACTAGAGTAACAAAAGTTTCATAATCTTTATTGTTTCTCATCAATTCAATACATAACTCAAATACAATCTCATATGAATTGTATCGCATTAAGCCAGCTTCAGTTCACAATAAAGTTTGATTTTTATTGATGAATCACACCATTATAATGTTTATGTGATAACACACATGTAATCCAACACTTATATTTCCAAAATCACAGAAAATATAAGAAAAAATACGCAAAAATACACTAAAAATACACGTATTTAGGGTTTCATATGTAATTTCACATCAATAAAATCATCAAACATATAAAATAAATATACCACGAGATAGAGGACAGCCATACGGATCCAACGCCGCCAGCCACGCGGCAATCCGATGCTCCACGCGCGGGGCGCGTTCGACGCCCAGGAGGTGCATGGCCGCGCGTGGAGGCGCGTGCGGCCTCCCCCGGCGACGCACCGCCGACCCTCATGCTCACCTCGTCGAGCCCAGTCCGAATTTGTGATTTAATTTAATTTTTATTAAATAAAAAATCTCGAAAATCACAAATTAGGGCAAAAACTTTATGCATTCAAGTTCTAGGGTTACGGTTGCTCTGATACCACATGTTAAACGCAAATTGCGCAACCCCAAGATCTCCATAACCAGAACAAGAACATGCATAATTGAGTAGAAAGATTAACGCACCTGTTTTGGGATCCATCGAATATAAAGCGGAAGCATAAAAGGATTACCCACATATATCAAGGGGATCCACGCATCAAGTCATTCTCCTCTATTGCCCTCCGTATCACTGGCTCAATGAGGCGGCCCCCCTCACGTGCAGCGTTAGGTAAACGCTCCTTAGGTGAGGATACATGTGAGAATTAGGGTTAGAGGAGAGACTTGAGCACTATTTATAGAGTTTCCAGCCAGTCCTCCTCATTACGGGCCAGGCTCAACTCGGCCCACACTAGCCAGCCAATATTAGACTAATTAAGAAACCTTCTATCTCACCTTAGACCAACCCTGTTTTACTGTAGCCGTAAAAATAGTAATTTACAATATCAATTAATTTAGTCCACATCAGGAAAAACTCTTACATATAGTACTATGACTGATGCCCAAATGTCATCCCTTGCTCAACTCGCATAGGTTAATGAAAAGAAGCATAGGTTTTGTTGGACAAGATGATTAGCAATGGAATCTGACCACATGTTTTCACTTGTAACTCCTTAATCCAAGGCCTATGCTGTGGTGGCCAATGGGAAGAGGCTTCAGTTGCGTTAACTGAGATGCTGCAAAGAGGAGCGATGGCAGATGTTCGAACCATCAGGATCATTGTGGATGCGCTTTGCAGAGTGAGGTGGGCAGGACTACCGAGGCAAAGTGCATCTTTGATCTGATGATCTGAGGAGGATTTACAACCGACCTAGTTGCTTATAATTCATTGCTTGGTGGTTACTGTTATTAAAATCAAATGGATGATGCACCCACTACATTTCATTTGATGATTGCACAAAACTGCTCGCTTTCACTCACAACCAATCAGTAAAATATGGGTTTTGACCCAGTAAAAAAATAAAATAAAATAAAAAGGAGAAAGAAGGAGAGAGGAATCGAGAGCTTTCGAGAGAGGGAAAAGAGAAGAGAGAGAGAGAGAGAGAGAGAGAGGAAGAAAAGACAGAAAAAGAAAAAGGAAAAAAGAAAAGAAAAATGAAGAGAAAAAGGGAAAGAGAGAAAGTAAAAGGAGGAGAGAGAGAAATGGGGATCGAGAGCCCACGCTCGAAGAGAAGAAGAAAGAGAGAAAGAAGAAGAAGAAGAGAAAAAGAAAAAAGAGGGGCTTCGCGCGTTCTCATCATGGGAGCCTCGCCAAGCTGCGCTAACTACGTAATGGAACGCTCGGTAAGCACTCGTGCTCCCTCTTCGTTCAATTGGAGTAATTTCGGACCTAGGGCTTGAAATTCGGAATTTTGGGAAAATCGAGCGGCGAAGTATGATTTTTGAGTCATTGAGCTACATATTTTTATAGAAATGGTACTTTGGGATGTTGTGAAGCTATAGCATCTTACGGATCGTGATTTGAGCTTGCGGTTTGTTCGGAACGGAATTTTGAAGTTGGGGACGCGTTCTGGTACTGTAGCAAACAGTAAGCTTCGAGCTTGTTTTTTTGTTGTTTTCAGTACTGTTTTGGGGTGGCTGAGTTGGAGTTGTTGTTGTACGTTAAGAGAGCTTTCTAAAGACTGTAAGACGGCTTGAAACGGAATTTTGTGGAGGAAGTATGGCGCGACAAAGTTGGCGCATGGGCTGCACCTTGCGAGAAATTGATGGGTTTTCGATAAATGCGAGTTTTCGTGGCGCATAGGTTTCGTTTTATCGACAAATAGGTTTAGTATAGATGAGTCGTTATGCGAATATCATTTTTACTTAGCCTTTTGATATTGTTTTTCCGTTAATTGTTAGGGATCCGAGTGCGTTGGCTCGAGTGAGCGTCATAATTGATTTTCGACTTTCCCAGGTGAGTTGTGCTATCTCTTCTAAGAATTTATAAGCTCATGTCTTCAAAATGATAAATGATTGATATTTTATGAGTTATGAATAAGCATATTTGTTGCATAAAATTTGGATCGGGCATTTACTGCGCTTTGATATTTAAGAATAGCGTGATAACTTTTTGGTGGAAATATATATTCTGTTTGATGAATGGAATTGAGAAATATTACATGTTTTGAGTTTGTGAAACCTTTTATGAAGATCTCGGCTTTGAGATGGTTTATGGAAGGCTTTATGAATATTGATTTGTGATAATTTTTTTTTTGAAATGTATTTGATTTGAAATTGATTTATGAGATGAGTCTTGAAAATTATTTGAGAATATTTTATGAAAGGTATTTTTGGCGGATGAGTTGAGTTGCAAAACCTTTTGGGGATATATGAAATGATTTATGGATTTAGTTTGAGAATTATGGATGGTGTTGTTTTGAATTGATATGGATGTTCAATATCGCTGTGAGCCTAGCGAGGGGCTTGTGGGTATGCGCATACTATCTAGGATATCCTTGTGGGCCGAGCCACCGGCTAATAATAGGTGGAGACCTTGCCAAGGGGGGAATCTTGGTCGCCTCGTCACTAGGCGTTATATCGTGACCATGGTCTGATATTGAGCAATTGATTGGTCAATGGAGTGGATCATTGACATGTGATATGAGTTGGGTCCATGGAATGGACCATCGACGTGTAATTTGAGATTAATCGATGGAATTGACCATCGATGTGTAATTTGAGATTAGTCGTTGGAATAGACCATCGACGTGTAATTTCATTTGATTATCAATGTGTGGTTTGATGAGATTAATCAATGGAATAGACCATTGATGCATGTTTTATGAGATTGACCAATGGATTAGACTATTGGCATTTGCTTATTATTATCTTGAATATTTTTGCTTTGAACATATTGTGTTAAAGTAAGAAAAGTTATATTTTGGCTTTGAAGGTTTGTTAAATTTCTGAGTTTGGTGTTGTATGAGTGTTGACACCCGAAATTTTCGTCGACATTTTAATCATTCATTTTTTGCAAAAATATAAAAATAAATAAATAAATAGATAAATAGCCAAAAAGAAAAGAAAACAAAAAGAAAACAAAGAAAAGAAAACAAAAAAAAAGAAAGAAAACAAAACAAAAGAAAAGGAATGAAAAGAGAAAAAAATGAGAAAAAGGAAAAAATAAAAAAAAAATAGAAAAGGGGATCACGATCTTTCTCGGAATCGCGGACGGAGGACGCTCTCTCTCCACACTCCACATAGAGTCTCTCTCTCCTCACACACGGGCTCTCTCTGGCGAAATTTTCTTTTTGGGGGCTCGGGGTAAAACGCGAAGAACGGACTGGCATTTGGTTTCTTCCGCCATAACAACCTCTCTCTCTCTCTCCGGATTTCTTCCCGATCTCGAAAGCCGACGAAGAACCCTCCGGCGCCGGCCAGGGCTGTGCTCCCTCTCTCGACGATTGCTTCCAGCTCCAGAGGCTCTCGATCGGAAGTTTTCGGACTCGTTCTCGGAAATCGGATGCTCGCTCGTTTGATCGTCAGCTCTCGCTCTCGCTTGGCTCTCGCTCCGGATCAACTCTCGAAGACAAAGCAACTGTAGGTGGAGGAACTTGAAGAGCGAGAGTTCTGATCCGTGCCGATTTTGGAGGTTTTCACTCGGCTCCGAGAGTAAAGATCCGAAGCCGATCGATCAACATCGACGGCAGCAGCAACCTTAGCTTGGATGCGTGCCGAGTGTAGAGATATTGACTCGATTCCGAAAATAGAGATACGAGGCCGATTGGCGGAGGCATCGTCAGTTGCGTAGGCGGTGGCTTCTGATTGTTTCATTATTTTGCTCTTCCGTTGATTTTGTGCGCAGGAAGGCTCGAGAACCGTCTTTCCCTCTCGATTGTTCCCTAGTGCACCGAACCCGACTCGGAACGGCCGGTGGAGGAATTCAGAGGTGAGCAAGGCGAACGAATGTAACCTAATCTTCGAGCTCATATCCCATCCGGTACCGCGAGCCGTAGGAACCCTTGGCCGATTGCCTTATTTTGTCTCTTTTTGTGCTTAGTTTTGGAATCATTAGACCAGGTCGCCATTGTCTGGTTCGTGTAGGTCTCAGCCTTGTCTATATGCATGCTGTGATTGTGAGGTCTTAGATGCTGATTGTTTTTTGAATCCATACTCAAGCTCAGTCTCGGTGCTCCTTGTTTTCTTGCGCCTATTTAGCGTTCGATGAAATGCCTAAGCTAAACGCATGTTCATAGCCTTTACTGTGCTCGAGGCTTGCTTCTCTTTGATTGCCTTTATACAGTGTTGTTGGTGATCATCATAGTGTCTGATGAGGCGAAAACCTTTTATGTCGAAGTACATTCTCGACATTGAAAGTTCGGGGCCAGGATGCATTGCAAATCTAGTTAAAATCAATGCTTATATGATCTGGAACAGATTATAGTTAGATGCTGTGATTTTTTAATATGGATGAGCATGTTCCTGTTAGTTCTATTTTGAACTCTTAAATGTCCTTGTCTTGTGAGGTGACGAGCTAGAAGTTCGACGTGCACATTTTAAGCTTTGATTTGGTGCATTAAAACCCCCAAATGAAATTTGTTTGTCAGCTCGAATCCATCTCAAAAATATACACACTGTCCTGAAATTCTGACTTGAAGTACTGCTGCTGTGATTGTTGGACATGCTTGCTATTTGCTGAGTTTCTATTGAATTTTGTTCTTGGATTCTGTGGACTAGCTGCTGTGGTTTTTTGTGTTCAATGTCTTCATGAGAGTTGAAGAAGACTCAAAGACCTTTCCAACGACCCATAGAACGTTCCGACCCGATGCCATTTACTATCTGAAAATAGCTCGGCATTTAGCACCAGTTTTCTGGAAAATTTTGGTGTTCTAACTTGCTCTCTGTTCTGAATGGCCTTCTGTGCAAATGACTGGATATGAGCTGGTTGTTGCGGTTTTCTGTGTTCGAAGTGTTCACGGAGGTCGAAGATGGTTCGATTATCTTTCCAATGAGCTATAGAATGCCTTAATTGGACTTCATTTAATATGGTTTTTGCCTGTCCAAAGTTAGGTCCAGAATCTGCCAAATATTTGTTTTTCTGTTTCGGATGACCTTCTGTGTAAACCACTTGATATGAACTGGTAGATGATGTTATTAGGACTTAATGTCTTCTAGAGATTTGTAATAGACTTCTCAAGCTTTCCATAGACATATCATGTGTGCGATTTAGCCGTCATTTGCCCTGCCTGATGCTTCTTGCAAAGAGCACTAATCTGCTGATGTGTTCTGCTTGTTATGATTTGATCTGACCACTTATACAAATGGCTTTACTTGAGGATAGTTTGGTTATAGATTGATGCCATTTTGAGCAAGTAGACTCATACGTGCTTGTGAGAAGATATAGCTTCAATTCATGAAAATTTGTCATCAAACAATCACAATTTATAGTCTCATGTGCTCTTTTACAATTCTGATTGCATGCTGGAATTTGTGGATTAAGCATTGATTAGATGGACATACATGTGGCATGAACACATTCAATGATGCATATTGTTTTGTGAATGATCTTTTGTCACCTAATTCATTTGCTTGATTAATTGAGAACCAAGGTTATATGACTTGGATGTCTGTCATATTATATGACTTGCATGTGATCATTTGATGAATGGTTTTGGTGTGACACATACCAATGCTGAACTTTAGGATATCACTCGAAACTTGACTTTCGCATTGTATTTCTTTAGAAATGAAAATGGTTGTTTGATGTGTTTGATTGTTTCTTTTATTTGTACGCACCTAGTTATTAGTGTTTTAGATTAGGTTTAGATTAGGATCCCGAAGATGGAGAAGGCGTTAAGATGGTGGAAGTCGATGTCCACTCCGACTGTTGCCATGTAATATTCTTTTTTCCGACATATGTCTCGGGTCCATGCATTGTATAAAACCCGACGAGTTGCGGGTTTCTTTCTTTTCTTTTTAATTGTTTCTCTTTTATATTTTTAGGACTGCCTGATAGATTTACGGCTTTCCCTTGATTGCTTACTTAATGCCTTGCAATTTCAATTTCATTGGTTGTTTTCCTTTCTATTTTTTAGAAATAGAATAGCATGTAAATAATCCACCACGCATGATCATTTAGTATAGAATTGACGATCCTAAAAATATAAAAAGAAATGCATGGACATGTTAGGAAAAACACAACATACTGTTTAGGTACCGAAAGGGCGCTAATAGCAATATTAGCGTAACCCAAGTCCCCGAACCTAGATATCTGGTTGCGTAGGAATCGAGGGAACACTCCCGACCCTCGATTGGGTTTCTAGCCGACCCCAAAGTTGAGGCTAGTGGCGACTCCTGTCTATATTCTTAGGTTGTTAAACAATTAGACCGCATAAATAAATCCGCTGTCACGCGGGGTACGAGCTTGGGAGAGCTCATGATCTTGAGATCAAGTATCCCTAAACTCGACCTTTCCCTTCCTTGGATACATTTTCGAGGGGGCGGCGAGATCGGGTTGCGACAATGAGATTAACCAATGGAATGGACCATTGGCGTGTGAATTAATGAGATTGATCAGTGTATTAGACCATTGATGTTTATTTCGATGTTATTATGAAATGATTATTTTTGCTATAAATATAGCTATGTTGAAGCGTATGAAACTTATTCTTATTACTATATGTTTGTTATATCCTATATTTGGGTTAAAAGAGTTGCGGTTTGATTTTATAAATATGCATAGTGGGTGCTCGATCCGCTTAGAAGAGATGCACTACTCACTAAGCCGTGGTTGCTCACCCCTCTATTTTCCAATGTTTTTCAGGTCCCTCGATTAACGATGAGTAGATACGAGAGCGATATGGATGTGGGGACTTTTAAAAGTTGGTTTTTTGGAGCTTTTAGGCTGCATCCTTTGAGTGGAAGGACGGCCGTGTCATCCCCCATTCTTGTTGGTTTTGGGGTGTGACATCTTGTGGTATCAGAGCTTAGGTTATGATTTTTTGGGGTGTAAATTTTATGGGACGTTGTGAGGGTGTGTTAGTTTTAACGCGTTAGTCTTTGTTATGTATTAGGATGTAAGTCTTTTCTTTTTTGGGTCGAAACTCGTGCAGCAATGTTTAAAGTTGTGGAACACCCTGCGGATACTATGAAGATCACTGTGACTTGAAGGGTCATAATGTAGAGATTGAGTAAAGCCTTGATGTGCCGAGTGTGATAAAGGAGGATGTTATTGTGGCAGAAGTGTTGAGTTTAAGGATAAGAAATGTTGGGTTCCGAGTCTTCAATTGAGAGAGAGCGACTCGTGGTACCATGCTTTACTTGTTGGACGATCAATTTTTTTTGAGTGTGCATATAAAAGAAGAGTTGGTGGTGAAAACTTCAAATTAGGATCATCTATAATCGGGGTCCCTAAAGACAGCACTTGCAAGCTAAAATTTTTTAAACTCCCCAGGCAATTTTATATATATATATATATACAAATAATGAAGTTGTATAATAGATTTGTGTCCCGGGTACAGTGGCATGGCTATCGAAAATGAAGCAACCAAAGATTTAGGAAGCAATGAAACTGCCATATCAAGGAGTCTCAAGGTGGCGGCTACAATGGCAAAGAGCCCCGCCGTGAATGAGAATGAACAGATTCCAACAAGAGGAAAAGAGATGAGAAAGGGAACTCTATTCCATTCCTCAAGTTATTCTCATTTGCAGATTTTACTAATATGCTATTGATAGTTGTTTGGGTTGATAGGCGCAGTGGAAAATGGCCTTTCTCTACCACTTATGATCACCTTGTTCGGACAACTGATCAATACGTCCGGCTAAAGCTAGGCTAATAATGATATTGTTGCTCTTGTGTCTAAGGTTAAACCTTTGCAAATATGGACTTTATGGATTGTTACAGAGAAACTCATTTCTTGAAAAGGAAGTTCTTATGTTGAGATTGTGAAATCTTCAGATTCCTCTTAAGTTTATCCGGTGCTTAGGTATGGTGTGGCAGCATTTTTAGGTGCCTTGCTAGATGGTCACCGGCAAGCAACCGGCTGCAAGAATAAGCGGTCTTTATTTGCAAATTATATTGAGATAAGATCTTTGACAAATAGACTAACACCGGAGAGGTGACCAGGAGAATGTTGAGCAACACAGTTCTCATCTAGGACGCTTGGGTGAAAACATGGGAAAGTTCATATAGCTTAGGTCGACATTTGTTGGAGGCTTTGTGATGGCATTTATCAAGGGGTGGCTATTGACCCGGGTTATGCTAATCATGATTCCTTTGCTAGTGACTGTGACTAGAGTCATGTCCCTCGTCATCTTAAGATGGCATCTCGTCGGCCGAGGCTTATGTAAAGGCAACAAATTTTGTTGAACAAACAAGTGGTTCAACTAAGATGGTTACATCATTTACCAAAGAGAAATGAGCAATCGCAGATTACAGCAAATTCCCTGTGAATGCATACAAACGAAGTGTCCACCGAAGCCTACTAAATCTTGGAGGAGTCATGCTCATCATTTTTAGTGTTTTTGCTTTGGCAATATGGTACAATATGAAGTTGATGTTAGACAAGAGATATAACAGGAACACAGCGACTGATGTGATCATGGCAATATTGATTGGTTCCATGTCTCTTAGGCAGGCTTCTTCATGCATTAGTGCATTTGCTATTGGTTGAGCTGCTGTATAGAAGATGTTCGAGACCATCCGTGGGAAGCCGAAGATCGATTCTTTTGACACTAAGGAAAAAAAAACTAGATGAATTCAATGAGATATTGAGTTGGTGGATGTTTGTTTCGGTTACACAGCTAGGCCCAATGAGCAAACATTCAATGGGTTCTCTCTTAGCATCCCAAGTGGTACAACTGCCACTCTAGTGGGACAAAGTGGAAGTAGGACGTCAATAGTGATCAGTTTGTTAAAGAGATTCTACGACCCCCAAGCAAGTGAAGTACTTATCAATTGTATTAACTTTAAAGAGTTTCAGCTTAAAAAGATCAAGAGCAAACTCGGGCTTGTTAATTAGAAGCCTGTGTTATTCGTGTGCAGCATCAATGACAATATTGTATATGGAAAGGGAGGCACCATACTTGAGATCAAAGCTACTGTAGAACTTGCAAATGACATGCCTACAAATAAGGTCAGTTGCTACCCTGTCATGGATTTTCTATGTAAGGAGAAGGAATAAAGAAGTGAGGGAGGTGCTGCAGAAAATGGTAAGGGTGGTAAATTATTACCAAACCAAGATTACTTATGATCGTTTGGTCAATGTGCTAGCCAAGCATGGTCATGGAGACGAGGCTCTTGAATTTTGAGGGAAGCAAAACGGAGAGGTTTCCAATTGGCAAAGTGGCATATAGTGCCATAGTTCATTCATTTTGTAAGGAAGGGAATCTAGCAAGGCAAAAGAAATAGTGAACGAGATGTCCTTGAAGGGTTGTATCCCAAATGTGTGAGATACGATTATTATCGTTGGGTTTTGCCGAGTAAGTAAAGTGGATCGAGCTAGAAAGCTGCTCAAGTAGATGGAAAGGTATAGCTGCAAACCGAACACTCTACCTTGCATAGCCTTGTTAAGTGGGCTTGGTAGAAGTGGTAAGCCTTTAGAAGCTAAAAAAAAAAAAAAAAGGGAAATTGCAAGGGGATGAAAGAGCTTATGCAATTCAGTATCAATCTAGCATGGTTAAAGAAACCATATTTCTACATCGTTGATTCTCTTTTTCTAACTCGGCGTTTGAGTTTTTAGTGTACAACAAATTGTTTCGTACCAAGGGACCATACGTTCATGAAGCGAAGAGTGTGAAGTCAGATTGGCTCATGAAGTATAATGTATAATTTTCTTCACTTCTCACAGATTCTAGACTTTATCATGATCCCAGAGCTAACCAAGTTCTTTGTTGGGTGGCCTTTACCTTTGGCTGGTACCTTTGATAGCATACCTATGGCACCTGATATTTGTACTTCGTGAACCCTTCTTGGTTTCTCTTGTAGAAAGCTCAATAATATTGAAAATGGGGGAGGATAGGAAGAAAACTTGGTGAGCTTCAGCTAGACCATGATGGTTTCCACGTGTTATTATCAACCCTGTATGCTTCCAAAGGAAATTCAGAGATAATATGCTTGAGATTAGACGAATTATGGAGCAGCATGAAGTGAACACAAACACAAAAAGAAAGAAAGAAAAAGGCCCAAGTTGTAGCAGGATCGAAGCATGGAGTAATTCATGAATTTCTGGTTGGTGCTTAGACGCATCCTCAGTGAAAAGATACTTATATATGTGAAGATTCAATAGCAAAATCATATCAAGAGAGGGCTACTGAGGAGTTCGAGGAAGAGGCAAGACGGAAATACCCTCATTTGTTTGGTAATTAATGTATGTCTAAATTTCGAGGACGAAATTTTTTTGAAGGAGGGGAGAATGTAAAATATGGGTTTTGACCCAGTCAAAAAATAAAATAAAATAAAAAGGAGAAAGAAGGAGAGAGGAATCGAGAGCTTTCGGGAGAGGGAAAAGAGGAGAGAGAGAGAGAGAGAGAGAGAGAGAGAGAGAGGAAGAAAAGACAGAAAAAGAAAAAGGAAAAAAGAAAAGAAAAATGAAGAGATAAAAGGGAAAGAGAGAAAGTAAAAGGAGGAGAGAGAGAAATGGGGATCAGAGAGCCCACGCTCGAAGAGAAGAAGAAAGAGAGAAAGAAGAAGAAGAAGAGAAAAGAAAAAGAGGGGCTTCGCGCGTTCTCATCATGGGAGCCTCGCCAAGCTGCGGTAACTACGTAACGGAACGCTCGGTAAGCACTCGTGCTCCCTCTTCGTTCAATTGGAGTAATTTCGGACCTAGGGCTTGAAATTCGGAATTTTGGAAAAATCGAGCGGCGAAGTATGATTTTTGAGTTGTTGAGCTACATATTTTTATAGAAATGGTACTTTGGGATGTTGTGAAGCTATAGCATCTTACGGATCGTGATTTGAGCTTGCGGTTTGTCCGGAACGGAATTTTGAAGTTGGGGACGCGTTCTGGTACTGTAGCGAACAGTATGCTTCGAGCTTGTTTTTTTGTTGTTTTCAGTACTGTTTTGGGGTGGCTGAGTTGGAGTTGTTGTTGTACGTTAAGAGAGCTTTCTAAAGACTGTAAGACGGCTTGAAACGGAATTTTGTGGAGGAAGTATGGCGCGACAAAGTTGGCGCATGGGCTGCACCTTGTGGGAAATTGATGGGTTTTCGATAAATGCGAGTTTTCGTGGCGCATAGGTTTCGTTTTATCGACAAATAGGTTTAGTATAGATGAGTCGTTATGCGAATATCATTTTTACTCGGCCTTTTGATATTGTTTTTCCGTTAATTGTTAGGGATCCGAGTGCGTTGGCTCGAGTGAGCGTCATAATTGATTTTCGACTTTCCCAGGTGAGTGGTGCTATCTCTTCTAAGAATTTATAAGCTCATGTCTTCAAAATGATAAATGATTGATATTTTATGAGTTATGAATAAGCATATTTGTTGCATAAAATTTGGATCGGGCATTTACTACGCTTTGATATTTAAGAATAGCGTGATAACTTTTTGGTGGAAATATATATTCTGTTTGATGAATGGAATTGAGAAATATTACATGTTTTGAGTTTGTGAAACCTTTTTATGAAGATCTTGGCTTTGAGATGGTTTATGGAAGGCTATATGAATATTGATTTGTGATAAGCTTTTTTTGAAATGTATTTGATTTGAAATTGATTTATGAGATGAGTCTTGAAAATTCTTTGAGAATATTTTATGAAAGGTATTTTTGGCGGATGAGTTGAGTTGCAAAACCTTTTGGGGATATATGAAATGATTTATGGATTTGGTTTGAGAATTATGGATGATGTTGTTTTGAATTGATATGGATGCTCAATATCGATGTGAGCCTAACGAGGGGCTTGTGGGTATGCGCATACTATCTAGGATATCCTTGTGGGCCGAGCCACAGGCTAATAATAGGTGGAGACCTTGCCAAGGGGGGAATCTTGGTCGCCTCGTCACTAGGCGTTGTATCGTGACCATGGTCTGAGATTGAGCAATTGATTGGTTAATGGAGTGGATCATTGACATGTGATATGAGTTGGGACGATGGAATGGACCATCGACGTGTAATTTGAGATTAATCGATGGAATTGACCATCGATGTGTAATTTGAGATTAGTCGTTGGAATAGACCATCGATGTGTAATTTGAGATTAGTCGTTGGAATAGACCATCGACGTGTAATTTCATTTGATTATCAATGTGTGGTTTGATGAGATTAATCAATGGAATAGACCATTGATGCATGTTTTATGAGATTGACCAATGGATTAGACTATTGGCATTTGCTTATTATTATCTTGAATATTTTTGCTTTGAACATATTGTGTTAAAGTAAGAAAAGTTATATTTTGGCTTTGAAGGTTTGTTAAATTTCTGGGTTTGGTGTTGTATGAGATTAACCAATGGAATGGACCATTGGCGTGTGAATTAATGAGATTGATCAGTGGATTAGACCATTGATGTTTATTTCGATGTTATTATGAAATGATTATTTTTGCTATAAATATAGCTATGTTGAAGCGTATGAAACTTATTCTTATTACTATATGTTTGTTATATCCTATATTTGGGTTAAAAGATATGCGGTTTGATTTTATAAATATGCATAGTGGGTGCTCGATCCGCTTAGAAGAGATGCACTACTCACTGAGCCGTGGTTGCTCACCCCTCTATTTTCCAATGTTTTTCAGGTCCCTCAATTAACGATGAGTAGATACGAGAGCGATATGGATGTGGGGACTTTTAAAAGTTGGTTTTTTGGAGCTTTTAGGCTGCGTCCTTTGAGTGGAAGGACGGCCGTGTCATCTCCCATTCTTGTTGGTTTTGGGGTGTGACACAATCTAACATTGATTCATGAATGTTACAGAATGGATCACTCCTTGATGTTGCCGCCTATAACTATCTCAGGGGGTGGCTTTTTCCTCATTGAAATGCCTCAGGTTGCACACCATTTGTTTTACAAAATTCTAGCTAGTAGCGAACATTTAAATCAACAATAATCAATAACGTTAGATGATCTTTGTAAATGTCACCAGGTTCATGAGGCAATTGCTTTGTATAGACAAGTGAAAGATGGAAATGTCCATATCATCAGCTATAACACCCTTATTAGCGGCTTATGTGGCAGGGGAACTTGAAGATGCTATAGAACTCTCCAATGCTTTGCCTAAGAAAGGTTTGCAACATGATGCTTTGTTATTTGGTCCTATAATTGCAGGGCTATGTAAAGCCAACCAAATGAGTGATGCCTATGAGCTGCTTCAAGAAATGAAAGAGAAGCTGCACTCTCCACCCGAGCACTGGTTAAAAATGGTCAGAAAAATAGGGCGATGCATGGGTTGCACAATATGGTTGAGAGTGACTGTATATAGTAGAGAGTTCTTATCTCAATGAGAGATGATTGGAGCGGCTGCATTGATCCTCAGTTCTGTCTGTTTTGACTATATTTGGCAAGAAGACCCTAAAACTAGCTGAAAGTTGTATGCATGGACTCGAGAGAACACCGATACAAACATGGTCCAGATTGGGTTGATCTGTGAGTCTCCTCCCAATGGAACTCTTGTAGGTTCTTCATCACCATCTTCAAAACTCTACCAAGCTACAACAAGAGCTCTTTCTTACATCTGTTTTCTCATTGAACCTTTAGGCTATAAATCTTCATAGTGGATTGATCATGGTTCATATCTTTAACTGTGTTTCACCATAAGCTTGCTATAGATTTAACATTTTTCTACTTGCAGAAGATAAAAAGGTACCTGCGATTAGAAACTGAAGGCACTAATTTAACAGAAAATAAAAAGGCACTCATGCCTAATTTCTCTTAATTTCCGTTGGAATCGGAAGACCAGAAAAGAAAGGTCCAAATTGATTTTATGATATCCTTATGATGCTGATGGTATGAGAGTATGAAAAATGAATCTGCCAAGGTATAATGAGAGCTTTTTAAGTACGTTTTTCCATTTAAAATTTTTGGCTATCTATTCTAGTAATAGATTGGGCACGGCTCTTTGCTTTAACTGTCTTCCCATGATAAGCTTGCTGTAGATTTTAGTATGTTTTAACTTGCAGAGGTCGCTGCAATGACCCACACCCTCTTAATCTTGAGACATTTATATTCTCAGGACTCTGATAAATTGCCTCTTGCCACTTGAAAAGATTTCATCTTGGGTTCTCTGTTTTGAATATAGTCTTCAAGCTTGGACTCGAACCAGATGTTGTGAGCTTGCCCCTTTGATCCGTGGACTTTAAGGAAAAGGTTAAATTGCACAAGCCATGTCATAAGTTCAGTCGATGAAATGCTTCCCAAAGGATCTATAGTGGAATCATGGCTGGGGGCCATGCAACACTGCAAAGGCGGTCAGATTTGTAACAAATTTAACAGAAAGAGGCTGCAGGCTTCATCTGATCAAATGCAATGACAGAAGGAGGCTCCAGAGGCGGGTCACAGGCTTGCTGTCCCCAAACGCAAAGTAATTTTACAGAGAGGCCGCCAGCTGTAAAAGACCATTGGATTGATTAGGCAATGACTTGGAGGTGACATTTTTAGGGGCAACTTGCACATATGAAATGCCGGTTTTGGCTGATATTTTGGAACTGCATTCTAGACAAATGACATTTTTCTGGAATTGCACGAGATTTTTCTTTCAATCAACATTTGATTTGGTCCCATTCTACTCTACTTCCGCCCATTTCTAATAATACTCCAAGAAACAGAATCTGTGCCACTCCCAGATTAAATGTAGTGCAGATGAAGTTCTACATGTTGATGCCAAGCATGTCATAGAGAAATGAATTTAACATCTCCAACAAGTGGTTTGAGAAACTCTCCAACATCAACAAGATTTCTTGAAGCATTAGTGCTGTCTGAAATTATTTTGCTGAAGTTGCAAAAATCCCAACATGTGCATAAATGATTAGCTGACGATTCGCTAGGATGCCCGATTATCAGCTGGAAGATGGTAATAATGATTCAGCAAATCAGGGACCAGATGGATAGTGAGAGTCTACTGCAATCCTAACGGTATGAAAACATCAATTATAACCTCCATGAACTGCTTCAATGTGAATAGCTTCTTCAAAAACTAATCAACCACAACCACAACAGGCAATTAAATAGCTCATGCAAAGAAGGGACTGAGGCAATGTATTTGCGAGGCATGGCATTGATTTTCCTCAGCATTTATGAGGAAAAGCATGGACGAACCTTCCATGGAACTATACGTTCAAGAATTATGCAAATTAGTGACATCCATTGCATAGCACCGAGTTGAAAAGCCCTTGATCATGCTGCGAAGTGCCACCAAACTACTCCATGTTGACGACACATTTGTATCATCCAATCAGCATGGAATCTAGAGAGTTCGATATATTGCTGACACACAATGACAGCTCTGGCAAAGAAGAAATAATCTCCAGCTACGCTTCAATTTCAGTGCCATAACAGACATCTAGGTAGAATTTAAGCAATGAGGACTGTCATCCCTCTCAATCTGCTGAGTTGGAAAACTGATGGACATTTAGAGCTGAGACTTTATAAGTGAATCTACTGTCAAATTTTCTTATCAATAATAATATTAATATGCAATTCAGTTTTAATGCCAACTGTGACATTTTGACAAAGCAAAAAGAGATTCAACAATTTATTGGTATAAGCCCTGCAAAGTAAAAAAGAAAAAAACAATAAATTTCATTTCCTTGGGCATTGGAAGAGAAGACTTTCTGAGGCTGCTGATATGAGAGTAAGAAAAATGAACTTTGTGCTAGCTTATACTATTGACTAAATAAACTGGACTTGGAAATTAGCAACATTGACAGCTCCCTGTGTCTTCAAATACTTCGGCATTAATCAAATATTTGGGGAACAAGTCATCATTCCACAGAGGAGGCGACACTGCAGTTCACATGAGAAGTCCCCGGTAGCAACATTAGCTACAATCCCCACCATTCCGTTTGTTACATTCGAACTTTGACAACATGCTCTTTCATTTTCTGAGATTTTCAGCGCATTTTGTTGTCAACTCAATTCAGGCAAATGGCAGATGGCGTTACTAACTAGGAAATAAAGAAAATGGCGCAAACACCACCTTCTTCATCTTCCGCTTTATTTCCTTCTTCCATGGTCATCACCAATGTGAGTCTATAAAGACAATTAAAGACCTATGGTAAAAGGTGCTCTTTGGCCAGAAAGTGAGAATGCACTGTAAAATTACATGAGCAAGGACTTTTGAACAACTTTATTAAACACGACCAGAAAGTTGTAAAAACTGGTGACAAAATGATGGCGCAGAACGCTTCTTCTTCTTCTTCCTCTTTCAGTTTTTATTATTGCTTGGTGAGATTTTGTTGCCTTCTCTTGGTTGTGTCCTTGGAGGCAAGTCATGCAGAAGTTCTGGACGACCTGGAGGCGTGTGTGCGCTCTTAATAGTTTTGAACCGCATCATCACATATAAACCTTGTAATTGGGTCTCATACTCATTGGCTTTCCCAATTAGCTGTTGTCAAGTGAGATATCGAAATTAATTAATGATTCTGCTAGCTACATATGTACTTTGTGATAGATTCAGGAAAAGATTGTACAATAACTTTAGGTATTTCACAAAAGTTACGAACACTGGCAAATTCAACCTTGTGAGACTTGTTAAAGATGGTCAGAATATGAGGGGCGATGGATGTGTTACATGAGATGGTCGAGACTAAACTGTGTTACACTCTCCAGTGATCTCAACAATAGATATGGGCGCGGCTGCATTGATCCTTAGTTAGTTCTGTCTACATTTTAGATGTGTTTGTTGTGAAGAGTCTAATATTAGCTGAAAGTTGAGAGCATAGACTTGAGAGTCCATCAACAATCTCCAAGTCGTGCCGGGTGGGAGCAGTGGACGGCAGTGGTCATGATCGGAGAATCTCGGCGGAGTGGAGGACGTCGGGGAGGTGGAAGAAGGTGCTGAGTCGGTGGGCGAGCGGAAGGGGGCGGAATCAGTAGCGAAGGCGGGGAAGTCATTAGGGGGTTCTTGCTTGGGCACGCCGGCTGTATTGGAATATTGTTGGTGGTGGATGTGGTGCTTTGATGGTGGCTTCAGGGTGGCTCATAGCGGTGGAGCATGGGCGCAGTGGGTGATTTGGTGGTGGCCGGTGGCGGTGGGCGGTTGGTGTGGTAGTTGAGCTAATGGCATCCTCGCGGTGACGGTGTGCATTTGAGGTGGCAAGGACGCGGTGAATAGGTGGGCGGGTGGTGGTGGTGCGTTTGTGGTAGCAGCACGAGTTGGTGGGCAACAACGATTACCCGCCAACCGATCAAATGAATTTTCCCATATAATTAAGTTAAAAAAGAAAAATAATGAAATGTAATTTCATGAGAATTCACTTATTAGTTTCTTATTAATTAAAGGGTTAATACCCTGAAAAACTCCAACCGATACACTTGTGACAAATTCACCCCAAACTATTTTTTTGACTATGAAAAACCTCAAACCGGTATACACCGTGACAAATTTACCCGACCGACCATAAAAACCCTAAATTGGTACATTTATGACAAATTTACCCCAAACTAATTTATTCGACCACAAAAAACCCCAAACTGATAAATTTGTGACAAATATACCATTTGCTAAATTGGATTAATACCACAAAAAAATAATGAAAATTGTAAACTCTGACAAATGGATCGTAAAATCCCAAATTGGTATATTAGTCAATTGTCACGTGTTATTTAACTTAATAATTTGACAATAAAATTTAACGAAAACTAACATAAGGTAAATTTGTCACAAGTGTACAGGTTTGGGATAAATTTGTCAAAGGTATACCAGTTTGGGGTTTTTAGTGGTCAAAAAAAATAGTTTTGGGTAAATTTGTCACAAATGTATCAATTTGAGGTTTTTCAAGGTATTAACCCTTAATTAAACCAAACAAGACCCAACAACGTACATTAATCATTTTCACTACTCTCTACATATCTGGAAATGCTCAATGAAGTAGCAACTGTACACGTGTCATTGACTTTTTTAAAAAGTAACCAATAGAAAATACGTATAGGAACAAAAGGATGTTGATTAGTATCTTCATCCAAGACCCATTCTATACCATCCTCGAGGATGGACTGTTGGATTCATAACTTCACCCAATAATTTAAAGGGAAAAAACCATCAAAAATCCCAAACTTTACCCAAAGTGGCACATTTATCTCAAACTTTTTTTTGTGACATGAAAAATTCCAAAATTTGCCAACAGTGACACATTTATCCTAAAAAAATTTTCGTGACACAAAAAACTCTGAACTTTTATCCGTGTAACATATTTACCCTAAACTAGAGGGCATTTTGGTCATTTTACTTTTTAATTTTTTTTCTTTTTTTTTCTTTTTTTTTTCTTCTTCTTTCTTCCCTCTGCTGGCCATGGCGGAGGGAAGCCAGCATTCGGCGAGGGCTGCCCTCGCTAGCATTGGGCGAGGGTCGCCCTCACCTGGGCTGGCTAGGGTTGATGTGGGCTAGCTAGGGTTGATGAGGGCTGCCCTCGCCTGCGTTGGGCGAGGACGGCCCTCACTTGGCGCCAACGAGGGCACCCCTCGCCCAAGTTCGACAAGGGCGACCCTCCCCCGATGCCGGCGAGGGCAACCCTCACCGAACACCGGCTTCCCTCCACTAGCCAATGAAGGGAAGAGAGAAGAAGAAGAAAAAAAAAGAAAAAAAAAAAAAAAAACAAGAAAAAAACGAAAATACCATTGATGGGGTAAATGTGTCACACGAGTTTTGCAAAGTTTGGGATTTTTCATACCACAAAAAAAAAAAATTAAGGTAAATTTGCCACTTTAGATAAAGTTTGGGATTTTTTGTGGTCTTTTCCTTAATTTGAAATTACTGCAACGCTTCTTCTATCTGCCAATGCAGAATCTCTAGTACTTGGATGTACCAAAAAAAAAAAAAAAAAAAAAAAATTGGAAGATGCATGCACTCTCCGAAAATATATGTAAGTCGAATGAAAAAACTGTTGATATGCACCTTCCAAATGTGAGTAAGATTTCTTTTTCCAACAAGTTTTGGCAAGTAAATCTATCCAAAAAATCAACTATTATGCTGCTACATCGATCCGTGAGATTTTCTCTGAGTTCCTACACTACTGGTCTATAGTCTAGATGCATTTTCCATCAGAATATCTGCTAATTTATTATGAGATCCATCGGCAATTAGATAGCTTGGTCTATTATGCACCTATTATCGTATACTTTCCACTTAATGATGGGAAGGGTTGTTTTTGCATCAATTGAGGTTTGTTTTATGATCTAAATAAGACTCTTACATGGCACAACTAGGTTTTACCTGCACTCCCCGATCCGGCAAAACGTAGAAGAAAAAAAAAATTGATGTACCATGAAAACGTTCATGCGGAATCCTTAAGTTACCGGGTATTACAAATTCTATATGGTCTCATTTATACAAATACGTAATAACAAAGTATTGCTAAAGCATCACTTCCCATGATGACGCATAAGACTTAAGATAACTAGAGAAGTCTTATTCATATTGCAAAACTTGGATTTACTGTATTCTCCACCAAAAATGCTCCACCTAGGCATATATTTACATTTCATTATGGACTCTTCACCTAAAGGCTTGCCTTTTATCGTCATACATTTGACAACTCACGTTCTTTCATGAAATGGTCCTTTATGTTATAAAGCAAATGAATAAAAGAATCTTTTATAATGCTTATTCCCTTATTGATAATTATTTTAGTTTTCTCTTTTTATCATTTATTTCCATGTGACGTTCGGTTTCATGTCTAGTTAAATTGTAAATTATTGTTTCTTTTATAATGCTTATTCCCTTATTGATAATTATTTTAGTTTTCTCTTTTTATCATTTATTTCCATGTGACGTTCGGTTTCATGTCTAGTTAAATTGTAAATTATTGTCGGGATAAGTGCCAAAAAAGTCCTAAACCTTTTGTATTTGTGCCGATTTGGTCCTAAACCTTTTTTTGGTGCCGATTCAGTCCTAAACCTTTTTAAGTTGTGCCAATTCAGTCCTTTTGGCCGGATTTTGGCCGGATTTTGCTGACTGGACGCCGGCCGGCTGACGTGGACAATTTTATTAATATTTTAATATTTTAATATTTTAATAATTTTTTTATTATTTATTATTTACATTTTTTTCTTTTTATTTTTCTTTTGTCTTTTTTCCTCCGGCCGGTCGCCGGACTCGGCGACCGGCCGGAGGCCACCGCCGGCGAGGGCGAGGCCGACTCGCCGGATCCGGGCGAGGTCGAGCCTCGCCCCGCCGGCCATGGGCGAGGCTCGCCCGCCCTCGCCGGATCCGGCGAGGCGAGGCTCGCCCATGGCCGGCGAGGCTCGCCCATGGCCGGATCCGGCGAGGCGAGCCTCGCCGGCCCTCGCCGGCCATGGGCGAGCCTCGCCGGCCCTCGCCGGCCATGGGCGAGCCTCGCCCATGGCCCGATCCGGGCGAGGCGGCCATGGGCGAGGCTCGCCCTCACCGGATCCGGCGAGGCGAGCCTCGCCCATGGCCGGCGAGGTTCGACCTCGCCAGATCCGGCGAGGGCGAGCCTCGCCCATGGCCCGATCCGCGAGGCGGCCATGGGCGAGGCTCGCCCTCGCCGGATCCGGCGAGGTCTAGCCTCGCCGCCCTCGCCGGCCATGGGCGAGGCTCGCCTCGCCGATCCGACGAGGGCGAACCTCGCCCGACCTCGCCCATGGCCGGCGAGGCTCGACCTCGCCGGATCCGGCGAGGTCGGCCTTGCCCTCGCCGGCGGTGGCCTCGGCCGGTCGCCGGGCCTTGGCGACCGGCCGGAGGAAAAGACAAAAATAAAAAATAAAAAGAAAAATATTTAAAATAAAATAAAATAAAAAATATTAAAAATAAAAAAATTAAAATATTAAAATATTATTAAAAATTGTCCACGTCGCGCCGATTAGGCCACGTCAGCCCGGCCGGCGGCCGGGTCAGCAAAAATCCGGCCAAAAGGACTGAATTGGCACAACTTAAAAAGGTTTAGGACTGAATCGGCACCAAAAAAAGGTTTAGGACCAAATCGGCACAAATGCAAAAGGTTTAGGACTTTTTTGGCACTTATCCCAATTATTGTCTTTCTATGTCCTCATACAGTGGAATCGCTAATTAGTCGTGTGTTTTACTCAATTGAACGACATGATGATAAGATAAGCATAAAAGAAGAAGTTATTGGTTAAAATTCTACGTTTGTTTTGCGCTGTCATGCTCGATGGTTATCCTTAAGATGAGAACCGAATTGTAAACTATACTCCTTGTGAAAATGGGGACAATTTGAAGTTGGGAAAAAGAATCTTTTCATTTTCATTCATTCGAATGTCATAACTCATGATTTTTTTTCCCGACACTACTCATGCAATTGGTTTTGTGATTCACAAGGAACTTGCGCATGTGGATTAAGCGCATGTTATGGAATCGATTTTCGCAAAACCACGTTATCAAAGACAAACAATGGATTTTGCAGTCCAGATTTACAGCGTACAATTTTTCTTAATCCATTAGCGTTTTTTTTTTTTTTTTTTTTTTTTTCTAATATAGCAGCCAATTGGTGTCTGAGTCATCTCTTACTCACCTCAACTCACTTCAACTAGGTGAATTAACAGTGTCTTTACATGTTTAGAGTTTATCCACTGAATAAGCACCTACGCCATCGGAGAAAAGAAGAACGAAGTATAATGCTCTTTCACGAAGTTACGTACTTCACATGTAAACCATCCAGCCCCAAAATACATATAAAAAATTTTCCGGTGACGTCGTTTTGCACTATATGAGCCAGGATGCCTGCCTCATTCTCCACAAGGCTAGGATCTTTCAAAAAATGGATTCCTGTTAGAAGAGTGCATAATCGCATGAATAAGCTCACACTAACCCGTCAATTTGTGAATTCAATTTGGGATTTTTCTTGGGAGGTATCAGGAAGAAATTGGAATGGAATAATATCAAATAGACCAAAAACAAAATGTTAAATTGGTATAATGTAATACGTTCTGTGCACACAATGACAAGAGTAGCAACGTTCATATTATTCTCATTTTTTCGACTGATTGTAATAAGGCTAGATACGTTTATTTCGACAGGCCATACTTTGACTCCACTGGTGTTAGTCGTCGTCGTCGTGTGAGATATCGATCCATTCTGATTATGCATACTGACCTCTCTTCAACTGCCTTGCAGATTCAAGCACGTGTTCGGGACAAACATCTTATCAGACTGCAAAATTGGCAAAACTGATGAGAATGAATCGATCAGAGTATTTCTAGAAATGTTCAGTTTGACAATCAAAATAATTTTCGATGATTGAACTGAAAACTATGTTGTTATCAGACATCTAAAGTTTTCAGTTATTGAACTGCCTAACAATCATCCTCTCCATACACTGTCAACCTGTGGATTCCCGGAACTCAGGAGAAAAATGGTGAAACTGATGGGAATGAATCGATCCATTTGCACTTCTGCTATCGATCCATTTGCACTTCTGCTCTTCACCGTCTTGTTCGAGAATCCGGTGATCTCGCTAAACCCCAGTTCTCATCCCTTCTCTGAATCGAACCATTTTATTTCACGTCGCTCCCACACTTGCCCATCCACTGCTGGAATGAGCGATTCAATCGACTGATCCGAACTGTGGCCTTTCTGGCGAACAAATGCAAAAATGGTGCATTTGTGGAAGCTGCCGATGCTTTGCTCTACTTGAAGAGGACGACTCGGATGAACCATTTGCCTTCACCTCCCTTTTTCGCTCAAATGTCACCATTGACACGATCGAGCGGATGGGTTCGAAAGGAACGACTCCCAATGTTTTTACTCGCAGCATTTTGATGAATTACCTCTGCCAATTGAAAAGATTCCATCTCGGGTTCTCAGTTTTGTGTAAAATGGTCGAACTTGGACTTGAACCCACTTCCGTGAGCTGTAACACTTCGATCAATGGCCTTGTCGGAGAGGATAAAATTGCCGAAGCCATGAGCCTGGCAGATGAAATGTTTGCCAGATAAATCGGGGGACATATAGCCACATGCGGAGCCATGGTGGGGGATTGTGCAGAACCAGCAATAATAGGAAAGCCGTTCAATTGCGACGAATTTGGAAGAAAGAGGGTGGGCGCTAGATGTGATCGTGTACACCACAATCATCGAACGTTATCGCAAGGAGCGTCGACAGTTTATCGGTACAAAACCCTGCAAAGGAAAAAAAGGAACCAAAAAACAACATTCAATTCCTTGGGAATTCGAAGACCCAACTCTGTGATGCTAATGCTGATATGAGAATGAAAAAATGAACTCGTGCTAGCTTATACTACTGAATGAATAGAGGGGACTTGTAAATAAGCACTTTGGCATTATATCAATTATTTCACGAACCAATCATCATACCAGTTATACCACAGAGGAGGCGGCAGCCGAGTCCACATAAGAAGGTCCTGGTAGTAGGGGTAGCTGCAATCCTTCTGTTGTGTTCGAACTTGGAATACATTCTCTTTCGATTTTCTGAGATTTTCAGCACATTTTGTTGTCAACTCAGTTGAGGCAAATGGCAGATTGCATTACTAACTCGGAGATAAAGAAAATTGCACAGATAATACCTTCTTCGTCTTCCGCTTCATTTCCTTCTTCCTTGGCCATGATGACCAATGGCTTCGATCAAAATAGTTGAAGATCTTTGCCAGAAAGTGAACACGGAGTTCAGAATTTCATGAGCAAAGACTTTCAAACAGCCTTACGAAACACAACCAGAAAGTTGTAAAGACTGATCACAAAAAAGATGGCGCAGAGTTCTTCTTCTTCCTCTTATTCTTTCAGCCTTTATCATTCCTTGGTGAGATTTTGTTGCCTTGTCTTGGTTGTGTCCTTCGAGGCAAGTCATGCAAAAGTTTCTGCATCATCAAATATAAACCTTGTAAGTGGGTCTCACACTCATTGGCTTTTCCTAGTAGCTGTTGTCCCATGAGAGTTTGAAAATAATTAATTATTCTAGTAGCTTCATATGAACCTTGTAAAAGATTCAGGAAAAGAATGTACGATAACGATAAATTCAGGTTCACTTATCATATTCATCAAAAGTTACGAACACTAGCAAATTCAACCTTATGAGACTTATAACTAAACTCCACCAGAGCACTAGTTAAAAATGGTCAAGAAAAGAGGATGATGCATGAGGTACACGAGATGGCTGAGAGTAAACTGTGTCACACTTTCCAATCATCTCAACGAGAGATATTGGCGTGACTGCATTGATCCTTGGTTAGTTCTTTCTATTTTTAGATGTATTTTGTGTGGAGCATCCAAAATTAGCTGAAAGTTGTAAGCAAAGACTTGAGAGTCCATTAATATAAACAAGATTACTTTGACCTGGTCCAGATTCTGGTGATCTATTAATTTCCTCTTCAATGAAATACATGTGTCAACACCAAAACCTGGGGACATTGTTTTTGCTACACATTACACGCGTCTCTGATTAGTTTGCATTGGGATAGCACTCAACGGAGACTTCAATATCAAGCAAAGAAAAAGAAAACAACATAGGTGAAGAGAAGTAAGCAAATAGCACCACCTTCCTTGTTTGTGCTTGGCAACAGAACCGATGCTGAAAAGTTGAAGTGCCCAAACTACAAAACAGAAAGATGCATTTGTCACTTGGTTATTTTGCAATATCTAATAAGCAAAATCAGCAATAAGGGATTGTTTGCTAGGAGACTACATTTAACTTAACAAATTCTACACCGCATACATGAGATCTAAGCTCGTTGTATCAGAGACCTTTATCACAACATGCAAAGGATATTAGAAACTGACAGAAAAGAGGATATTATCATCATGCATCCTAGTTTATGGATTTTCCAGTGAAATTCCACAGCTGATATAGTATAAGCGCACAAGTTACTCTATCACAGTTATGGTATATCTGGCAGTGCATACCAACCTTTGCAGAGCCTCATTGTGTTTGAGAGTGATATCAGTAGAACGATACAGTATCAGACACCTGTGTCAGGTCAACACGCAGAATATCAGTAGGTATGTGGTTGATTAACAGAGAGGTAGAACCTAATAAGCATATAGGAAGCACATTCAATTAAGTATAGGCAGACAAATTACTCTCTCAATAGTTAGGGTAGGACAGGCAGTGCATACCTTTATCAGCAGAGCCTGATTGAGTTCAGGAATGATATCATT
Source organism: Eucalyptus decipiens (assembly GCA_014182575.1). Classification (NCBI taxonomy): domain Eukaryota; kingdom Viridiplantae; phylum Streptophyta; class Magnoliopsida; order Myrtales; family Myrtaceae; genus Eucalyptus; species Eucalyptus decipiens. The sequence goes on along the minus strand of CM024610.1, from coordinate 29,477,298 downwards.
AGAACACAATTGCATCAAAGAACTCTGCATCAGGGCAACATGCAGAAAATTGAGCACTTCGATACTTGATTAAGTAAAACCTAATAAGCATACCAAAAGCATGTTCAATTGAAAAAAAATTTGTTCTCAATCACTCGGTTATGTGCCTTTGAGACCAGATCAAGTGCTTTAATCTTCACAGGCATAAAACACTTCCTCGGGACACTCCAGTTGGCCTGTGAGCCTCTTCAAGGTCGGCACAAAAGCTAGCCCTCAGCTGTTGTTGATGATTCCTTGGCAAAATCTCTCTTCTTCACTTTGATCGGTCTCTGGTATGGAATTTGAATTTCCTAAGCCAAGTTAGCCAAACCAAGATCAATCATGCAATGAAATGATTCTACGACAACAACAGGATCAAACAGGATGCAAACTAATACGCAAAATCATAAATGCCACGCCTAGCTAGTTTAAGACAACAGGCAAAAAATTGTTCCGATCATGCAAAAGGTCATTTGAATTGAAGTACAAAAGTAAGCCTTGACCATTAAATAGACCAGGCAGAGCTGTCACAAAAGCAGCACCAATTTACTTCGCTTGCTAATCTTTCAAACCAACACTTCGGCAATTGGTTACGGAAAGCCTATCTACAAATATTTATGAAACAGGCTAGCCAAAACTAATTTTCATTTTGCTAAATCACCCACCAGAAAAACTTGAACCTCGATTTTTATTTTAGCTCAGTTTCTCTTCCTTATTCAGAATTCAAACTTGAATGAACAATAAGAAACTTGACAGGCTTTCCAATCATCACGAAAAATCCAGAGGTGTTTGTTCTAAACCGGATATCTACCATTAGTCAAATTTGACACAGAAAACTGCTCACAAAAGGATTTCAAAATGGCCAAGGATTTTTTTAAGGAAATGCTAGTTTGAGAGAGAGAGAGAGAGAGAGAGAGAGAGAGAGAGGGATCTGGGCGCAGTTTATAATATTGAGTAGCAGAAGTCATCAGCCTCTTTATGAAAATTTTCATCTTAGGTTTACCAGGAGGGAAACTGTGAATCGCTAGTAATTCTTGTTTACCTATGTCGATATTTTCATTTGTTGCCTCGCAAGCTGCCAATCTGTCAGCAAAAGTTGCCAATGAAAGTATAGCCGAAAATACATTGCCGTAATGCAATCAATTGCATATATATTAAGGCAAATCCAGATCAAATCGATACCTAATGTTGAGCAAAAATTTTTAAATGATATATCCTTGAGAAAATTATTACTCTGTTCGCTCATGCTAATTGTTAAGGGATGAAGAATCTTACCGGACGACCCATGCCTTCTAACGTACGAAGAATCACACTTGGATCTACAATTTTATCTGGGCCGAAGCATCAGGTCAGCTTCCACGACCAACTACCCCATGTAAGACTTGGAATTCAGGAAAGTACGAAACCCTGTCAAGGAAGACCTTGTTAAAAAAAGATAGTAATCACAAGTAGGTTATGTATCTCAGGAAAAAAAAAATGCTAGCGTACGTGCTTACCTCTACTAAGGAAACATGACGCGTCTTATTGTTGTAGCTTAAGAATTATCACCTCATTATTATCGCAAAATAATGCAATCAACATCTTCATACCATGGATCACAACTACAGCCCGCGTTTGTTTCAGGTAATTTTGGTTGCGTTTCCAATGAGTCACACTCACAAATTTCCAAATACCTTAAATCCAATTTTTCAAGTCCCCGAAGCTGAGTAAGTTTCTCGCAGGATCGCATCATTAGAGCATGCAACTTCTTACATCCCGACAAATCTGGCAAAGTCTCAATTTCTTTGCATTCTATAATCCTTAAATGTTTCAGAGATCCTGATTCCTCAAGCCCAGGAATCTCTGTAACAAATGAACCTATCAATGTAAAATGCTCTAAATTTTCAAGTTTCGATAGGTTCGGTAATTTTTCTAGGGAATCGCACTCCTCTATATATATGCTTCGGCAAGACAAGAATCTCTCGAGGCTCTCAACATCACGTAGATTGCGACAACGATTGATATTCAACTCTTTCAGGGTTGCAAAGCATGATAAATCAGGTAATCTTTCAATGGACTCACAAGAAGAGATATCTAATTCCTTCAACAACTCTGCCTTATCAAGACCTTGTATTTCAATTAGATTGAAGCAAGAGTCAACCTTTAATTGCTTCAAACACACCAATTCTGGAAGAATCAGCTTCTTGACGGATCTGCAGCCAGATAAAACTAGCTTTTCCAACTTTTTCAGGGTCACGCAGCTTGATAAGTCAGGAATTCTTTCAATGGACTTACAACAAGAGATATCTAATTCCTCCAACAACTCTGCCTTATCAAGACCTTGTATTTCGACTAGATTGTCACAAGAGTGAACCTTTAATTGCTTCAAACACAAGCCAGATAAAACTATCTTTTCCAACTTTTTATTTGGGGTCACGGAGCTTGGGGAGTCAAGAATTTCTCCAATGGACCGATAACTAGAGATATCTAACACCTCTAACAACTCTGCCTCATCAAGACCTCGAATTTCCACTAGATTGTTGCAAGAGAGAGCATGTAGTCGCTTCAAACACAGTAATTCCGGAAGGATCAGCCTTCCAATGGACTTGCACCTACATATAGTTATTGTCTCCAAGAACTCTAATTTACCTTGGCCCTGAATTTCAACTAGATTATTGCAATCCTCAATGTCCAATCCTTTCAGACGATTCAATTTTGAGAGGTCCATTCTTTCAATGGAATTGTAGCGTTTTATTGACAACTCTTCCAAGTACTTGAACTCGTCAAACTCAGGCAACATCAGCTTAGGACAGGAGTCAACACAAAGTTTCAAGAGGCTTTGGGGAAGCTCCGGGATGTACTCAAGTTCATTGCATCCGTCAACACAAAGTTTCAAGAGGCTTTGGGGAAGCTCCGGGATGTACTCAAGTTCATTGCATCCATAAAGATGAAGTTCTTCTAGTTCTTTTAGGCAAGAAAGCTGGGGCAATCTGCAAATCGGGTAATAGACATGAATATATGTTAAGCCGGAAGAAAGCCCTAGCAACAATCGGAGTTCATTATGGGATCCGCGAAGGATATTGAGAAGAGAATGTTTCTGCATGCTATTTGGCAGTTCAGATTCGAATGTGCGAATCATGTTGAAAAGCGAAGGAAATTTTTTACAGATTTTTTCTATAGATGCCACTCTCTCATCATCATGGGATTTAAAAATTAGCCTCCGTAGTTTTTCAAGCCTTCCAATAGCACTGGGGAACCCTTCAATCGCAGAATAACTAATGTCCATATATAGTAAGTTCTGTAAGTTCCCAATTGAAATAGGGATTTCTCTCAAAAACTTGCTACGGCTTAGATCAACTTCTCTGCGAAAACTGTCCCCCTGGAAAGTAGTGAGTACTCCCAATTGTAAAGGACTTGAGCGAAAACCTCGACGATGAAGATGCCAACCGAAATAATCAGAGAGGTCAAGGTATTCTAGAGAAGAAAGATTCTCAATTGAGTCAGGGAGTTTCTCCAATGACCAACATTGAGAGAGGTTAAGATGTTGGAGAGAAGAAAGATTCTCTAAGTTAGGGATATCTCTCAATGACCAACACCCACCTAGGTCGAGGTGTTGGAGAGAAGTAAGTTTCCCAATTGAAGGGATTCCAACCAACAAGCAACATTTCAAGGCACTTAGTTTCTTTAGCATCGTCAGAGAACTGATTGACGAAGGAATCTCTCTAATAGCGGTGTGATCTAAAAGAAGTTCTCTTAGGTTTTGCAATTCACCCACTTCCTTCGGTAGCTCTCTGATAGAGTAACAGTCTCTCAAGTCCAAGGAAACGAGGCTCTTGACTTTGCCAATAGAAGGGCAAACTTTCTCCAGTTTTTGACAATTCCTCAAGATAAGAATCTCCAACTTTGTGAAAGCTGAGAGATTAGGAGTACCTTTTAAGTCCTCGCTATCTGAAAGGTCAAGAACTTTTAGTCTCTTTGCCTCCTGCACAAAGGAGAATAAGCTGTCAAAAAAGGAGTTTAATGGACAAGACAATATAAAGCAAAGATCACAGAGATTTTTTATTTTTTTCATCTTACCATAATTGAACTCCATCCGCTCCAATCCTCTGTGAGCTTGTTTCGTGGCAACTCTAGCACCACTAGTTCAGGTAGATGTAAATTGATTGCCAAAGAAGACATGTTGGGTTCAACGCAGGACCACCGAAACCATCTTAATTCAGAAAACAGTTCGTTAAAGTCTCCACTTAAAGCCTTCCGGTGCAACTGAAGGAACCTTGAGATCGGTAAGGTTTTAAACAGTTCACTTGTGAGTGTAGAGGGACAGCCATGGAGGCCATAAGATCCGGTCATGTCGACACCTGAAGGAGACCCCTGCATATCAAATCAATCAATTGAGTGTCTAAATTGACTTTTTATTTTTTATTTTTAGTTTTCTAAATCCTAGACTTACACAATTTGTCATCTTTTTACCTCTTGCTATGCATAAATGTTGACATTTTAACTCACATATAATATATTGATAATCTTTTGAAATTTAAACAATATTTTAAACAAAAAGAACAATGCTTCTCGCTTTAAGAAATTGAAGACGAAACATGTTTTACCTTCTGCTTTTTCTGAATCTTGTAATGTATGAACTTTGACTTTTATCCAAGGTGAAATACGTGAAACTTTTAAAACATACAAATGTTAAAGAGTGCCCATGGATAACTTAAGTAGCTAAGGAAGAACCCGATTCTCTCAATTCGTTAACTTCTCTTATCAAGTGTTTAATCATTGCCTTTAAAAATGAAACTAAACTTGTCATGTATGTTTAAAAGGTGATAGTATTTAAATAATATTTTAGATTTAGATGGGAATTGGAAAAGAGTTGGTTTTAGGCCAACTAAAAATGAAATAATTGACTTCCTTTCTCGGTGTTATTGTTAGATTAAGGTTTCTAACATTTGGAACAATAGGTTGTTGTTGCTGGGCAGTATCTTTTGGCAAACTCTGCCAGAGGAGAGTTTCTGGAGAAATCTACTTACGTGTATTTTACCAAAACAAAAGAGTGAAGATACCTATGTCCGTTTCCTGAGACTGGCACCGTTTCTTTTTGCATAAGTCAAAAAGTACCGCTTAACTTCGTTGCTAAAAGAGATCATGTAATTAGTAAAAGATGGTGATCATTTAATTACTAAAAGATGGTGACAAAATCCCAGACGGCCAATACTTTTAATTTTTCCCCCGAAAGTTTAGCTGATCATTGACAGTATTCGATAAGGTTCGAGCACCGAAATTTTAAAAGAGCATTTACTCCAAACACACAAAACTCTATTTAAACTTTTTATTGGATTAGCGTCCCGAGCTTGACCACAGATACATCAAGCCGCGACTAAATATGTATTAAAGAACCCGTGGACGAGGGACTCTGCAGTTTGACATGGCACAGACTTCCAGAGCAACAAGGCTGAGATGTCCATGACAGAGGTCGCAAGTAGCCAAAGCTACTGGTCAGTGGCTGGGCCTCCAGCAAGACTTAACCAGTCGCACGAACGGCGTAGCAGTGCGATTCTCGATCAAAGCGGGCACCCAGCCATGCTCGGTTAAGCACCAAGGAGCCATATCTAGTAAGTTGTTTTTTCTTGGGAGTTCATTCTATGGTCAAGTTCTTTAGGATTTACCCAAAGCAAAATAAGGTACGGTTGATAGTTTTTTGAAAGATTTGGCTGAAATTTCTGAGAGGCAACCCCAAGCAGCCGGTTTTGTGGTTAAGGAACGTGCTAGTGTATGTAAATTATCCTCATTATATTTAATTCCTTGCACTATTAAGTACAGATAATTCCCTGTTTGAACTGTCCAGTCGGACTTACTTAAGCCTGTGTCTCACCTGGCAAAGAGAGTGAGTGGAGTATTCCACCGTTATGGAACTTATATAGCTGTCAGTACCTACTTTTGTCAGATAGGTTTTCTAGAGGTATGTTAATGTAAATTATTGGCGTGCAATTTTAGCATGGGCATGCTTCTTAAGAGGTGAATAAGATATTAGAAATTAGTACACTTTAATAACATGCATTTCTAGAGCAAAGTAGTTTCGAGCCAGTGATGCCCCCCACTTGAACTATTCAAGAAAATGCATTTGTGACACGTAAAAGCAAAATTTGACCTAGAAATGGTATTAATTTGTAATTGGAGTTTGCTCGATGTCCACAATACTCTAGACACGTGCTATCTGCGTGTTCTGGTGACATTATGCTTAGTTTTATGAGACTTTGTAACTTAACTCTTAAAAATAAGAAGAGAATGGTGATAAGGATTGGGGATGATACGAAGTGTTGATGAAGAGAATATTATTTAACTGTTAAAGGTGTGGGACGTGTTGGTTAGAGAACAAGTACCGTACAAGAGTGAGAGTTTACTCTTTTGCCACACTTTTTATTTGTGGGAGAATCCTTATATAATAATAAATTGGATGGGACCTAAACTGAGACAAATCTCATTTTTTTATTATAATTATGGTATTATGTTATATTAGATATAGACTAAACATGACAGGTGCTATTCACACCATTTATATTGGATTGAGCCGATGACACCAATTGAAGTTTCAAATGATAAACTATTTTTTTTTCTTTAAAAAGAAGCAAAGCACATGTTTACATATATATATATGAACTATTTTTAGATATGGGCAGTGGTGATTAATAATGGTTTTCAATTTTAAGAGGTGAATGACGAAAACAGCCCATGGATTCAATAGAGACTAGCATACTACAATTATATCTTCACCCTAAATTTATTCACGTTAGTTTTTGTGCCTCTGCATGGCATGGGTTCATGACTAGTTGACCTTTTTTCTTTCACGTGAACTTTTGTTAGAACGGTATTTGCTCCAAATTGAAAGCATTATCTTTTTTTCTGGAATGCTATTTATAGGCCAAGTACAATCATAGAAGAGAAGAAACAATAGTGCAAAAGATACACAGTACATCAAAAAAATTAAAATTATCAACCATCAACATAACTTGAAAGTGCAATTTTTTTGTTAGTTTCTTGGAAATATTAAGAATAAACCGAACCGTCAAGATACAAATTTGTTTTGCGAAAATAAGAACTTTCACAAACACTATGAAACCAAAGATAGAATTTTTTTTTTCTCGGTTGGGTTCAGTTTTATAGTTTGACTCGTTTGTCATTGTTTGTATTTTGTATATTAACTAGTGAAAAACCAACGGTGAATATAATTTCTCTTAAGTTTGTTTGCAGGAAAAATCACTAAATCTTGTTGTAATCATCATCCCACCCTATCTTTCATAAATTGCAATCGTACATATATTCTACTGAATATTACATAGAAAAAAAGATCAACAGATATTTTACCAAAATGAATTATAGAAACAGGATATAAATAATTTAAACGGTCAAGGTAGGTGGAAATTAGTCCCATAAATATTTCATTTCTAAATTACATTAACGTCACATCTTCTATTTTTATTTAAATTTTTTCCTGAACTAATTAGATCTTTCAAAATTTATCTCTGTTCAAACAAATTCTGATTTTTTTTTTTTCATTTTTTAAGCACCCATATGGTGTGCTCTTTGTGCTAATGTTAAGAACAGATATTGAATCAACAAAAGACTGTGCTCTCTATAATGGTATGTATGAACTATTTCATTTCAAATCAAGAAAATAAAGCTTTTTCCTTTGCCCAACATCTCTTGGTTAATTGCTAAGGCTAATTCCCCGCCATTGATCAGTCATGAACCTAATAGGCTTCCCCAAACGGACAATATAAAATAACGAATGACATGAACATTGACAATCTAAGTAAAAGCCAAACTTCGGTTCAAAATTGACTTGATGCTAACAATTGAATATAGTACCAAAAAAAAAAAGGTATCGATATAATAATAAGCTCGACATATTTTCTAAATAGTCAAGTTTATCTAGTGGTTTTCGGCAAAAAAGGCGCTGTCCCAAAAATATAAATAATATAAAAAAAATTATGGAGACGAAAGAAATATTTATTAAGAAAAGCTAAGGAGCAGACAACAGAATTGAATGAAGCAAGGAAAGGGGAAATATGAAAATCCACTCATTGTCAGACACCTAAACTAATCCATGAGATGAACAAAGTCAACGTGGCACGACCTTAAAAGCACAGTAAGGAATTTTCCCATATAAAACATTGATTTCCTATTTCATAGGAGCACCGCAATACAATCGACCGTACAAGAAAGCAAGCACATGTGATAAGTGTGATTTTTTTTTTTTTAACGAAACTGATTTGCTTAATTATTAGTTATTATAATTGGCACATATTGTTCAATATTGTTTTGAACCAAAAAATCTTCATTTCTTTTTATCTGTGATGTATATGCTTTGTCTTTATTAATTATTGTCGTCTTTCAGATTACCGATAATTTCAACAAGATATGATATTACATGCTTTTAGTGAACACGATTTTTGATGTATAATCATAGTTAAAGAATCTTAAATTGAGTGTAAATTAAATTTTTGACGGATGTAATTTATATCAATGAATTTGAATCAAATAATGTAACCTTTTCATCCTTGGGACACTTATAATTTAATTACTGTCACAATTCATCTATGATGGACATGAATGGATATATAAATAGACTTTTCCAAAAAGAGTAGGAGCATATGCTCATACTAGGTAAAAGATTAGAATGGACAAGACTAAATATATGAAATTATGAGAAAGAGGGAAAGAAAAAAGGAGTGCCATATGTTACCTTTAATTCCAGTTCCCTTTCGGAGGTTGTCACCATTTTTCCCAATTTCTTTTGGGAGGTTTCTTGATCGACCGATACTTTCAGACATCTCTCAGGCGGCTGTCCTAGGCAAAAAATGCTCCTTCCAAGGTCTCTCAGTTGATCATGCATCATAAACTCTCCCCGATCTCCAATTTTCACCAAGCACCTCGACGTCAACTCTTTAATTCCTTGATATGGATAAAAGTCACAGTCCTTCCACATGAATATGGCATATTCCTTGTCTTTGCCCTCTTTGCCGATGAAAAAGCAAGCAATATCAACAAAAATCTTCTTATGTCCATCGTCTAATGCATCATAACTTATCTTCAATATATGTTGGACATCTTTATTTGGTCGTTCTTTTAATTGCTTCAGAACTTCTTCCCATACATTTCGATCTGTTTCTTTAAACAAGTATGCACCAACGACCTTAAGAGCCAAGGGTAGCCCACCCATGGTGGATATGATTTCACGAGAGATATCCTCAAAATCTGTTGGAGAATGGTCCATAGGAAATGCATGTCTCTTAAATAAAAGCAAAGAATACACTTCATCCAATCCATTCAATTCATATGGATAGTCTACCTCAAATTCAGATTGATCAAGAACAGCTTTGTTTCTAGTTGTGACAATGATAATACTTCCTGTCATAAACCAATTCTGCTCTCGAGCCAAAGCATCTAGTTGATTTTTGTGATCTATATCATCCAAAACAATTAGAACCTTTTTTCCTTTAAATTTAGATTTGATCAAACTAATTCCATGATCAACATTCCGAATTTGACATTCGATTTGAAGTACTTCCTCAATTAGTTGATTTTGCAGATAAGGAATACCGTTGCATTGAGCCGTTTCTCGAATATTAGCAAGGAAGCTATGATCTACAAATTCATCCAACAATTGGTTGTAGATTGATTTGGCCAGAGTTGTTTTTCCGATCCCACCCATGCCGTAGATTCCAATCATTCGAGCAGCATTGGCAGGAGTGTCTACCCAATTCCTGATTTTGCTCACATGATCCCCAATTCCAACTAAGTGCTTAGTAACATCAAGCTGAAAGTCTTGTTGCAATATGCTCATAACCTTTTTGACCACTTCTTCCACTAATTCTCCTTCATTCCTGTCAAACAACAAAATTCATTGATAACTACCTGATTATACTTAATCTCATCCAAAGACCAGCATATATTTGAGGATGCATGGGGCCAATTAACATGCAAGCTGTTTTGGATTTACGCATAACAATGGGGGAAGATGGAGTAGCGGTCATTCCAATTTTTTTTACCCTATCCTCTTATGCCAATAGATGGATCTTGTTGAAATAAAATAAGGTGGTGTACCGGGCTCAAGAAGAGTCTTTCAAACTATAATGTTCATTAACGATTGAGGTTGTTGCCAGTTCAAAGATAGGTCCTTTTTTTTTTTTTTTTGGTTAAAAAATTCTAGGAGGAGAGGAGGCTATCCCATGATTGCCTACCAATGAGGGTTACTGGCATTGGAAATCAAGCCTAAACATGGTAAATGGGAATTTTCCAACCCTTCTCAGCCGAGCCAACCCGTTGGCATAATGAGGTCTAATTTATCTGGTAGCGATCAAGACCCAACATTGGAGTCCATTCTAGGCATATTATTTAGTGATTGATGCCATTGGCTGAAGGAGTTGTTTCTTTCGTTTTTTGGCTTTGTGTTGGAGACAAATGTAAAATTCTTGGGCACTACGGGTCTTTGGTTGAAGTTGTCGTTCGTTTAGTTTTCACGAGATCTTGGGAAGTACTAGTGTTTGCTAGTCTTCGACCCATTAGGGTTGTTTATTGGGACACATTTTGGGAATCTTTTCTGAGCTTGCAATGCAAGTAATACATCTGCATTTCATTGGTTTTGCGTGAAGAGAACTTATCAAAGAAAAATGAAAAGTTCCATAACCACAAACAAAAGGAAGAAAAGTTCTGTGACGTACCCGTTATTAATTTTCTCGGACACCCACCCTTGTAAGCCACTCACTTTTGTAAGTGCTCGCCGCCCTTCCTGGACATCCTTCTCATCAAAATCCTTCTGACTCGAATGGAAGGCATCCCCAAAATTTCCTTTTAGATGCCGCACATCTGATGGTTTAACTTTGTAAAAAATTGGCAACACTATGTGTGACCCACTATTCTTGCAGTCCATCATATGGATGAGCTCACGAAGGCACCATTTGCTAGTAGCATAATTTTTGGAGATGATGGGGATCGAAATCTTAGATCGTGAGATGGCACCAAGAATTTGTGAACTAAAATCCTCACCAATTGGGATGCTCTTATCATCCTTGAACACAAAAATCCCAGTATTGACCAGTCTATTGTAGAGGTGGTCGGTGAATTCCTTACGAGTATCTGAGCCTCTAAAGCTCAAGAATACGTCGTATGCATCGTCACCTTGTCCTGTGAGTTTTGGAGAGTTGAACGAAGAACTGGATGCTCCCTCGGTGCTCTCTTTCTGTGCTGTCTTTCTCTTTGTCTGACTTTGCCCTTTGTCCATAGCGATCTGAGAGGGAAATGCTGAAAGAAGTTCGTGCTCCTGAGAGAGAGAGAGAGGGGGAGGACATGGCCTTCAGTTTGGGTGACCAACGTGGCTTGACTGCAGAAGATTAGGTGATGGCCCCTAAAAAGGGCCCCCAAAGAGCCCCTTCATTTACTTGTTCAGAAAGCCAATTCACATTGAAAGAAGTAATTAAACAAAAAAGTCGAATGCCAGTGCTCCTAGCTACCACGCCTAATCGACTTCCTCAAAACACATGGTATAACGACATAACTTTGTCTATGATATTTCAAGACAGATTCTTTTAGTTCACACCTAAAACAGTGAAATTATGTAGGAAATACCATGGAACCATCTTCCACCAGATATAAACTCCCACGACATCTTATCCTTATAATAGTCTTCGACCTTACTCTTACTATTTTTAGCCTAATATCCAAACAAACCTCATTATCTCCACCACCTCATTTTCCCAACCCTTTCTACTAACCCCATTTCCGTTGGCCAAACTAATGTGGTGTCATGTAATTGTTGCCTAGTGGACATCATTCTCCAGATGCGTGCACTTTCCTAATTCGAGAAAATTTCCATCAATCATGATATAATTGGCAGGATTCAACTTTTAGGCATTGCTCATATGTAAAATTAACTAAAACTAAAATATTAATTGAGGAAAAATTTAATTTAATTTGTTTGGCTGTTTAAATTATGAAGGAAGTTGATGAAAATGATTTTAAATTGAGGGGAAATACTTCCTTTTGGACCAACATTTTATTTCTTTCTAAAAGTGCATAGAAATGAAAGAAGATATTGAGTAGGGCTTTTCTAAGAGTATTTCCCTGAAAATGCGGGTCCAAAATTTTTTCAATTAACCTGTACGTTAATTTTAGGGCTTTTAGTGTGATAAAAGAAATATTTTTAAATATCTATGCCTTAAAATATTTTCTTTTGGACCTCATCCTCTAGTCAAGTCAACCTCGTTGGCTTGATCCAATCACGAACAATGTGTACATTAATTTTTCAATTAGGCTATCAAGAACTGGAATCTGTGTACAAGTATATTGCATTCGACTAAAGACATAAGCATACGTTTGGTTTTTATTGGGTTATAGAAAATCAGAATTTGATCAATCATTTAAATGTTAATAATTGATGTGAAACAGAATTAGTTATGCGTGAAAGAGGTCAAGAAAGGACTGAGCTAGTAATTATGGATGTGATTTTATATTTAAATTATGTTTAAAATTGTCATATATTTAATGAAGTTGGAAATGTGAAGTAGGGATAAACAAATGCTCATGGTTATTTATCTTTTACTTATTACATGCCAACACCACATGCTATAATTCCATGTATAAATACTTTATTTTGAACTGGTATATCATCACCGAGCCTTTCATTTTAAATCTTCAAATCTTAAACATTGATTGATATCTTATCTGTAGAACTAAAGCTATAAATTTGTTAGATAGCATCAAACGGAGGAGCAGATTCCCTCAGTGCACTCTTTTTTATGCACTCTTTTTCTTCTTAGTGAGATGTTTGAATACAAGCATAGAGACGCAAGAAGCACCGCAAAGGAACCGATCTGAAACGAAACGGTGCAGCCCTTTCTTTGTTTGCCTTTCTCTGACTTTGCCCCTTCTCCATGTTAGTCTGACCGATTAGAAATGACACAAAATTGTACGGATAAGGTGGAAGCAGGATTGTTTGATCTGTTAAGTAATGACGCGGTGAACTGTTGTAATTTTGCTGTTTCGTGAATGAAAGTTCCTTTTTACCGACCAAAAAAACAAAAAAGGTGGAAGCAGGAGAAGAAGAGAAGAAATCAAAGGAAGTAAAAGGAAGCTGCTGAAGAAAATTAAGAGACGACCAAGGTTTGAAACAATGACGTTGAGTGCTTGTCCCCATTTTTGTTGGAGGGCCCACCTTGAAAATATCACCGCAAAGCTTTTTTTCTTCAACTAAACGGAAGAAGAATAGGATTATTTACTAAATTCATGATAAACCAAGTTAAATTGATTAATCACATTTTGAAGAACGAATTTATTGTTTGTAATAAGAAGTGTAAGAAATGAGTGTTATAAAGTTAGGTGAATCTCTTAATATGCGCGTATGGCTCAATTTATGTGATCATTTTCACGTGTGTATCATAAGATATTTTTCTTCCTATTAAATATCATGTAAAAGGTATGAAGTTAAAGAAAAGATCATAGATAGATATATGTGAATATGATATTGATTGACACGAGTATATAAGTCATATTATACTGTTGAATAACAAGCCCTCAATTATCTACTTCTATTCTATTTTAAAAGAATTCATGTATTTGGGAGTCTCTATGATTAAGTAAATCAAGATTTTACCATGACTGCAATTTTAGAGGACGCAAAAGTGAAAGAAGTCATCATAATATGGATTTTGGTATGTTTTGTATTGTGATGATTGAAACTATCATGAGTGGAGAGCAGGTAGAAAGTAGCAATATAGTTTTCATGTTTTGTTCAAAAAAAGCAGCAATAGAGTTAAGAATACTCAAACCTTGGCATATTAACTCATTCAACTTTTTTTTTTTTTACCCTTTTTTCAGTTAACTGACTCTGTCAATTTTCAAAACTCTGAAGGAAGAATGAGTTAGAGGTGAAGAAAATGTACCTTTTAGGATTATCTTGTCCAATAATTCAAGGAAGACATCATATTATTTGTCTAGAATGTTCTATTGGGAGGCAAAATTGTCAAATAAAATCCAATTAAGAGAATAATTATTTTTATGGGTGATTGGTTATAGTGTGTAGATTCCGAAACAAGACCTGAAACCTACTCTATCAAAGCCTGTTTCCAATCTTCGAAATTGAAAATCAAACCCCTTGATCCCAGAATTGGCCGCAAACCGGCCTACTACTTTTCCTTTTTCTGTTTCGTTTTTTGTTTAATTTATCTTAGACCTTCATAGACAAAGAAACCTCACGACCCATCAAAAGACGGTCCCTGGTTTGAGGTGAATACTGGCAATTTTGCGCGCAATAGAATCTAGCGTGCTGGCATTCCAACTCATTCTAGCTTAATAAAGGATGGACAATGAATTGCGATGTAAATGAACAATGAGACAGAGAGGCCACATGATCAGTCACATCTAAAGTCGAAAGCAAAGGCTTCCCTTTTCTACAGAAGTCGATTATGAGCTGGAGATGGTGACACACCACGTTAGCAGCCACCCACATTAGACAATAAAAGCCCAACACACGTTACACACTAGTTCGGCCACAACAAATCAACAAAAATGACACGCTAATAAGAGATGAAAAAAGCGATTACCTTCCGCGAGCTGAGATGCGAAGGGAGGTGCAAGGTCGGAGAGAGAAGACCCTAAACAAGCCTCGGCGAGAACTTTCAAGAGGGAAATGAACAACGAGAGAGAGCAAGGACTGTAGATGATAGCGTTGAACTGTTCTGCAAGAGAGAGGATGGATGTAAAAGGTTCAGAAAGTGACGAATATGAGAGAGAGAGAGAGAGATTGTAGAAAGAACTATTAAATTCCGTCAGGTTTAACCAGTCCAATCGCTCATACTGATCAGTTTGAGTAAAGGGAAGTAGTAAGAAAAATCTGCAATAGATGTGACGACCCGTGATTTTGAAAAAGTCGATGGTATTTGACATATTATATTGTGCATGATTTTAAGGATGTTAGATGTCATGCAATGAGTAATAATCAAATGTTTTCATTTTCTTCAATCAAAAGGTAATAGACCACCCGGCTCATCTGGAAAAGTAATGCAGAGAGACAGAATTACTCGGATGGGCTTTAATGTCTAAAAAGGAGTTACCTAAAACTAAAAGCACATCAAGTCATGTCCGAGCCTCAAAAGCAGCACAATTATGAGATCACCTTCACGCCTCAATCTAGATCTATCAAAGCCAGATATCTCAGAGCGAAAGACGAGCGTCTCAAGTGACTTATGGTGATTGGGGTTTCTGCTCCTGGGTCACGAGCACTCGGGACTCTTGATAAAGCTTTACTTCTCACTCTTGCCGCGAAGGAGACGCGCAATCTTGTGGAGAGGATTGCGCGACAAGATTGCTCGTCTTTTCACGCGGCGATTGCACTGTTTTTTTACCCTCACCTTCTTGACCAAGACCGCCCAAACAAACCTTCCTTCCTCGAAATTGGTAAGACTGCCTCGCTGGTTCGCCGTCGAAGAGAGGGAGGGCAGACAGAGACGCGAGGGGAGAGACAGAGCAAGGGACGGATGAGTCAGGGCCGGATCTGGAGCCGGAGGGGCGGCGCAGTGGTTCGCCGGTCGGAAAGAGGGAGGGCAGAGAGAGAGAGGGAGGTCGCGATCCTGTCCGTCGGAGAGAGAGAGGGAGGCGCAAAAAAATAGAACTCAGCAAGCAATTCAGAAGCAGAGATATCCAAATTATATTCATTAGAGTAAAGAAAGACCGATCCAATTCAGAAGCAGATCAGCAAGATCAGAGAGCAAACCGAGAGAACAAGGAGAAAGGAGGCATCAGAACATTTCACAGAAAGGAGGCATCAGAACATTTCACAGAAGCCTAATCAGCTCAGTGCGAGAATCAACAACCAGACCCCGAAGCTCCCAAAAAAGGCAAAAAAAAAAAAAAAAAAAACCTAAAATTGAGCTGCCGATAGCACAGTCCCCCCCGCAGGTGCTGCCAAATCGGGAACGAAATCCACACTCTCGAGCCCATAACGGTACCGATCGAAGCACCAAAGCACGCACACGGCACACATCACCAAATCAAGCGTTCGAAACAGCAACGGCCGAACGCCAAAACACGGACGCCGAGCACGCACCTCAGCTCGAAACGGGAGACCGAATTGCGAGAACCAGGGGACGAGCGAGAACGATTTATAAGCGCAGCAAGAGGAAAGAGAAAGAGAGAGGTAGGCAGAGAATGAGGAAAAGGAATAAATTACGGCAGAAGGCAAGGGAGAGAGAGAGCTGATGGGATCACCTCTCGGGCATCTTTGCCGTGCAAGATCCTCCAAAGCCTAACCCCCTCCCCTCCCGAAAATCTCCTCCCCCATTCCTCTCCTCTTCCCCGCATTGCACGTCAGCCTCGGCATCTCGCTGCCTTCGAGCACATGATCTCCTCCACCGGAGGAAGCAAACCCATCCAAATTCTCCCCCCGCCACGGGACCGTCGCCTCCCCCTCCGCGCCCCTCCTCGTCGCAATCCTGTTCGTCGGTGGTTCGTCGGTTGCTCGCAGTGGTTCGCCGGTCGGAAAGAGGGAGGGTAGAGCGAGTTTTCTCCTCCTTTAGAGAGAGAGATGAGTGCACCAAAGGCGAAGTAGGCTACTCAGAAACAGAAAAAATTTGAAAATTTGAAGTGCTTGCGCATGCGGTTGCTTCCAACTGCTTTTATGGATTACGCGTTGATTACAAAATAGTTTTCCATTGAAATCAGTACACAAAACACTACAGATGTGAATTTTTCACTGGAAATATTTAAAATTTCTATCATTTTCCAGAAATTACAAAATCGCCAATTTTATGGAAAATAGTTTATGAACATCTGAAAATTCTCTAAATGATCTGCTCTGTTCAAATAAATATTTGTTGTTGACAATTCGGTTCATAGCCTTTGAATGGCTCTGAGCAATGACCGAAGAGAATAGACTAGGGTGCGTCTGCAGTAACGTTTACGTTCAAAATTGTTTCGGGAACGAAATAGAAAAAAATTATTTCTGTTCCGGAGAACAATTTTCGACAGAAAAGACGCGTTTGGTAAACTTGTTAGGGAATAAAAAATGAATAAAAACACGTTTAGTAAATCTATACTCTTTCTTTGTTTCTTTTAATTTTTTAATATTTTTTTTATTTTTCCTTTCTTTTTTTCTTTTTTTCTTTTTTTCTTCTTTTGGCGGTCACCAGCCTCCCAAGAACAGCCGACGGGGACCGGCAGCCTCGCCCAACCACGGCGAGGCTCGCCCAACCATGGCGAGGCTCGGCCTCGCGGGGCCAACGACGCTCCGGCGAGGTCGCCGACCCTTGACGACGTCGCCAGCCCTCGACGGCCGATCGCCGGCGGCCAAAGAAAAAAAGAAGAAGAAAAGAAGAAGAGAGAGAAGTGTTTCTTCAAAAATGTTTTAGAACAAAAAATAACTTTTTTTTTGTTTCTCATTTCGTTCAATTTTTGTTCCGAGAACAAAAAAAGATTTCGAACAAAAACGCAAACAAACGCATTTACATTCTTTTTTTGTTGAAGAGAACAAAAAAACAATTTTTTTGTTCATGAACAAAAAAAAGAACATTACCATGCAGGGCCTAAAATGATTGATATTTGGGAAATTTAATTTCTATCTATTTTTTGAAATGAATTATCTTCTGCGAATATTGAGTATTTTGAATGTTTCACGGCCTTAAGTAATTTTGGACATAGACCCTCCCCCCCAAGAAAAAAAAAAGTAATTTTGGACCATTTGGATACGAATTGGGCCCATGGACTTTAAATCAGGTCTAGAAGGGTATTTTTGTAATTTTGTTGAAATTGCTTTTTGGCCCAAGTTAGTTTAGGCTGCGTTTGTTTTTGTTCTTTTTTTCTGTTTCTAAACACTTTTTTTGTTTTTTTGTTCATGGGAACAAAAAGAAACATAAACGAGTTTGGGCGTGTTTTGTTCTTTTGTTAGGAAACAATGTAGAACAGAAATAAGAAACAAAAAAAATTTGTTTCCTATTTCTAAAACACATTTGAAGAACAAAAAAGAAACAAAAACATAACTCTCGTGTTTCTTTTCTATTTCTTGCTCATCCCTTCGAACGCCGCCTCTCCTCCTCCATCTTCTCCACCGTCGTATTCTCCGGCGCCTCCCACTCTCCGGCGCCGACAGCCGCTGCTCCTTCACCAGGTGAACCCGCTCACTCCTCTTCTTCACCGATTGATGAGGCCCTCGCAAATCTGGGCGATGGCTGCTCGAAGCTCGAGCGGCTCGAGCTCCGACCAGCCATCGCCCGCCATCTGCGAGACGCTTGCTTGAGCGAGTCTCGCGGATCCGGGTGAGTGTAACGGTGCCCTTAGATCGAGCGTTTGGCCCTACTCGCTCGCTCGCCGTAGAGCAGCGTTTGGCCCTGCTCTGCTCGCTTGCTTCTCTGCTCGCTTGCAGCTCGCTCGAGCATGAGCAACAGCGAGCGTCTGCTCGCTTGCTTCTCTGCTCAAGCGAGTAGAGCGGCAGGCCCTGCTCGAGCTGCGAGCGAGCAGAGCAGCGAGCGTCTGCTCGCTCGAGCGTGAGCAACAGCGAGCGTGAGCAACAGCGAGCGTCTGCTCGCTTGCTTCTCTACTCGAGCGAGCAGACGCTCGAGCCCTGCTCTGCTCACTCATTGCTGCTCACACTCGAGCGAGCAGAGCAGGGCTCACTCAAGCAAAATCTTGCTCGATTCGCGGGGAACTTTTATGATTCAGTTTGATTTGTGCATTGGTAGTACATAAGCCTGGCTTGGTTCATTGATTGAAGCTTCTTTATTCTGGACTTGTTTGACATCTATCCCACCCTGAAGCCTTTGGCTATAATTTAAGTCAGTTTTGTAGAATTCGAGGGTCCGCAATGTGGAGGTGTAATTATTTGGAGATTGCTTGAATGTCACTCTTTTTCGCTACTTGCTCTTGCGATTTGTTTGGTTGGTTCATCAAGAGTTCGGAAGTAGAACTGAACAAGGCACTATAGTGTATAGACTCGGTGTGTTGTCCAGTGATGAACTATCTTTTAGGAAGGTTTAACTGTTGAGAAATTAAAAGGAATTGCACCACAGGTGGCGTGGAATTCTCCATCCACCGTGTCTCATTGCTGGTGGGGGTGGTTTATTATGAGAAATCCCCGGAAATTGTTATTTGACATGGGCTTGTGTGCTTGTCTTCTGTATAAGCAATTTATATCTAGTATTATGTTGTCAGTAAGTATGGTTGTACATGATAATATACAAAGAAGAACGAAAGCAAGTCAATTGGCGGACATATTGTTTTAAATACGTGGAGTTCGAGTTTCCATATGAAGACATGTTCGATATTCTTTTTTTCCATTTATTGTATCTGTCCCTGGAATCCTACATTTGCATTTAAATTCTTCGAGTTTATTCTTGACAGTTAGTTGCATATGAGCATTCCATACTTTTTGGCATGTGCTTAATATTCCTTTTTAACAGTTGCATATGAGCGTGAGCAGAGCTGCGAGCTGCGAGCCAGCAGAGCAGCTAGCGTCTGCTCGCTCGAGCGTGAGCAGTAGCGAGCGAGTAGAGCAGCGAGCGTGTGCTCGCTTGCTTCGTGCTCGCTGCTCACGCTCGAGCGAGCGTACGCCGCTCGAGCACCTAATGATATTGATTATTGAACTTATTGAAGATCTTTCGATTGTGTTGCAACTAGGAGAGATTGATGCATAGGTGGATGCATCCTAATACTGTTAATTCCTGTATTAGTGTCAATCCTGTTGATCAAACGATAAGGTAACATGATTGTATGAATGACACATTAAACAGAGAGAGTATTGTTTGATGACTACCAAGTATTTTTTTTTTTTTGACAAAATAGGCTTGGTACAGTGCTTTTTGGCAATGATAATGTCTCTCTCCATCATTTGATTTTTGTTGTAATGTCGAATTAAAACTTATCTTGTATTGTGGAATCCTCTTGCATATTTGCACTCATTTTGGTGACTGTTTCCTTCTCTTTTCCTTGTTTCTCACTCTATCTCAATTAGTTGTCTCCTTCCCAGGTGAACAATGTTGGTGTTGGTGGATCCATTATCGACGCTGATGCTTTGAGAACTTCGGTGGATCCATCCAAAGTTCCGCCTTGCCGGTGCCAATCCACGAAGACATTTTTTTCCCTTGCTCTGTCCGCAATTTGCCAGTCCCTGCCACATAAATCACAATTTGTTGACTTTGGAAACAGTTATCCGCACGCTAAGGTTGGCCTTTCGGCTTTTTTTTTTCATTGTCTTAATCTTAGAGATCTTATAATTTAGTTGGACCATGCACAAAATAAGATAGGTATATGGATCCATATAGGTTACCATACTGATTCTGTGTATGGCGTGTAGTTCTTATGGTATTATGTTGTTGATTTAATTCATAACTCATATGATGCTCAACCGGTCGAAGATTCAATGGCATCTAAGAGACACTCATTCAATGCAAAGTGGACGAAGTCTGTAACCAATATACTTATCAGTTTATTGGTGGATGAGGTAAAAAAGGGAAACCGCACCTCTTCCACTTTCAACAAAGCGGGGTGGAGGAATGTACTGTCTGAACTCAGTAGACAGACCGGATTCCAATTTACCATGGTACAGTTGAGGAACAAGGTTAACAAACTGAAAAAACAATATGCCACTTTTCACAAACTCATTTCTCAGTCCGGATTTGGTTGGGATAATGTGAACAAAAGAGTTGTTGTCGACGATCCAAGTATATGAGAATCTCATATCAAGGTATTTCTTAACTTTGTGGTCATTTTGATATCATTACATATGTCAATTTTAGAATGTATGATTATATTGCTGAAATGTCATTATTGTGAAAGTTGTAGGATAATGTCGAGTGGGCAAGATTCAGGAAGAATGGATTTCCTCAGTATCCTGAGCTCTGTATTGTTTTTGGTGGTACATATGCTACTGGGGATCACGCCATAGGAAGTGGTCAAGATGCGAATGAGTCGGATGATGATGACAATGGTGATGACAATGTAGGTGGTGACAACAGTGGTGGCGATGCAAATGGTGTCAATGCAGGTGGTGACTATGATGGTAGTAATGCAAATGATTTCATTGGATACCACAGTGATGACAGACTCTTTACAACAGACGATGCTGGAACTTCAGTTCGTGGAAAGCACAAATTGAATAGAACTCCAAATAGTAAGCGGAGGAGAAGAAAGAGTAATCAATCCGGTATTTCAGAAACTTGCAGAGCCATACAAGATTTTCTGAAAGTTAGGTCATCAAGTCAATCTAGTGGTGGCTCTGCGAGCTCAGGGACTACACAACCACCTATAGACCCTTTCTCTGTATCTGTTGTGGTCCATATTCTACTGAGTATGCCTGAGATAGAGCAAGATGTTTATAATAGAGCAGTGGAACGAGCATGCGCCAGTTCTCAATGGAGGGAGGCTTTCATTACGTCCACACCTGAAAGGAGGATTGGACTTCTTCAATTCCTTTAGTAGATGTTTGGAAATATATTATGAATTGCATGGAGTTTCATTAGACTGTATAACTTATATTATCTATTAATGTTTAGTTTATTCAAATACGATTAGTGTTGAGACTCTTGTACTTATATGTAATGGCATATCTTATTGAGATTTTGACTTATGTTATTGAATGTTATTGGGATGTGTTTTCAAAATCTATATTGATGTTTTGGTCATTTTTGTGATTGTATAGGTACTATGGAAGGGGGATCAAATAGTGTGTCTAATGAGCAGGTACAACCAGTTGAACAATTCTTGGATGATGATATTAACATATTGGTAGCGTGGTTCTGCTTAGCTGCGATGGACATGTCCCTGCATACGAGAGAACCTATTAGGGACAGTCAATTGCCAGGAGCATAATGGATAAGGGAGATTGTTCATGGACATTCAGATAGGATATATGAAGCATTTAGGATGGAGAGACATGTTTTTCTGAATTTATGCGACTTAATGAGGGTAAGGGGTTAGTTGAAAGATAGTCAATATGTTCAAATAAATGAACAAGTTGGGATATTCTTAAGTGTGGTTACTCACAATAACTCAAATAGGGATTTATGTGAGAGATTCCAACATTCAGGAGAAACAATCAGCAAGTATTTCAACAAAGTGTTGAAAGCAATGATCAAACTTTCAAAGGAGATAATCAAACCACCGTCCTTTGAGGTCATTCCACAAGAAATTCTTATTGATCCTAGTCATAAACGCTACTTCAAGGTATGATTTTTATATTGATTTTATACCGTCAAATACATATAGTTGATAATCTTATATGATATTAGATTGTTAATATATTGACAGGGCTGCGTAGGTGCTATGGATGGCACCCATATAGATGCTACCATCCCTGTGTCTCATCAGATTCCATTTAGAGGTAGGAGTGGGTAGACAACCCAGAATGTGCTGTGTGTTTGCTCTTTTGATATGAAATTTACTTTCGTGTATCTTTGGATGAGAAGGATCCGCAACGATTGTCGAGTGCTTTCGGAAGCACTCGAAAATCCTCAACTGCAATTTCCCTGACCACCACCTGGTATTTACTTTACTTATGAAGACAATTTAATGATTATATATTATGGTTGAATATCACAACAAATTTATATATATCATGTTATAGGGAAATATTACGTGGTAGATTCGGGTTATGCAGCACTTCCAGGATTTTTAACTCCATTTAGAGGCGATCGGTATCATCTAAGTGAGTATAGAGGGAATGGGGGACGACCAAGGATAGCAAGAGAATTGTTCAACAAGAAGCACTCTTCATTAAGAAATGTAATTGAGAGGTCATTTGGGGCATTAAAGAATCGCTTCACCATTTTGAGACAGATGCCTCCATTTACAATTCGGAAGCAAGCACTTGTTGTAATTGCTTGTTATGCTCTCCATAATTACATTCGTGATCAAGATGCGATGGATAGAAACTTTTCCCTATATGGAGATCCGGAGTATCCATGCGGCCCTACAGAAGTGGAGGTTGCAGATGATACATTGCATGATGCACCTGGAATAAACATGCTTAGGACAAGGATTGCAAATAAAATGGCGAGGGATCATAATATGCCTGAGATTTCATGACTT
Source organism: Eucalyptus decipiens (assembly GCA_014182575.1). Classification (NCBI taxonomy): domain Eukaryota; kingdom Viridiplantae; phylum Streptophyta; class Magnoliopsida; order Myrtales; family Myrtaceae; genus Eucalyptus; species Eucalyptus decipiens. The sequence goes on along the minus strand of CM024610.1, from coordinate 29,454,237 downwards.
TGTGTTTCTAACTTTTGTAATTTTGTTTTTAAGTACTCACTTATCAAATTCAATGTAATGAAGTTGAACAATGAACTATATCACTTCATTATTGTGATGTTATGTATGAAAGGGTCTATGTAGAGATCTATAAGATATTCTTCTTTTAGCTAGCTTTTATTGTACAAATTTTACTTACGAAATTTTGTTCCAATTATGCACATGACCATGTTCAGAATGTTTGTCTTCACCCACCATGAACAAAATTAAATTGATGAGCATTTCATTATAGTGATAATGCAATACCAAGTTTATACTTTATTTAAAGAAAAGGCACGTGACAAAAATTTGGTACAAAATTTATGTATAAAATTTTCTTCAAAGTATGCACTGATAACCATGTTCAAAATGTTTGACTTTACTCACAATAAAAAAAAAATTAAATTGATGAGCATTTTATGATAATGAGAATTCAAAACCAAGTTTACACTTTATTAAAAAAAAAACAATTGGGAAAATTTTGGTACAAACTTAAAAAATTTTCTTCCAAGTAAGCAAATATGATCATGTTTAGAATGTTTGTTTTCACTTGCTATGAACATAATTAAATTGATGAGCATTTCATGATAATGATAATTCAATACCAAGTTTACATTTTATTAAAAAAAAAAAACACTTGAAAGAAATTGGAACAGAAATTTTGTGCAGTTACCAAACGTGTTTCTGTTCTTTTTCTATTCCAGAAACAGAAAATTTGTATAGTTACCAAACGTGTTTCTGTTCTTTTTCTATTCTAGAAACAGAATTTTATACGATTCAAACGCGTTTTTGTTAAAAAATTGTTAGAACAAACACTTTTTCTATTTCTGTTTCCTGGAACAATTTTTAAACAGAAACGTTACCAAATGCACCCTTAGTCGCTAATTTCAAGAGTGCAATTTCAGATAACTAGCTGCAAATTATGTTTAGGGGCCGAGGAAATGTGTGGTTAGCCTATGTCTTTGTGGCAAAGTGCATAGCATGGTTTATCAGAAGGAAAATCCAATGTTATGGTATTGTACGTAATTTGCGAATTAAGAGAAAAATTTAACAATTTACACTTTCATTATAAAAATTTACATTTTCAGTACAATTTACATTTTCTCTTGCAATCTTTTATTTTTCTTGATATATGGTTTCACTTAATTTGCACTCCATCGAAGTCCCACTTCGTGCACTTTGTGCGCGAGGTATAATTGGCACAATTTTTTTCTTTGACCCTTTGTATGGTTGATTTAACAGATTTGGAGATAACAATTTAAATTTGTCTTTTGTTGAAACCATTTGTCCTCTTTAATTTTGTCTCAAATGTCCATCAATATAAAGAGATCAACTTTACAAACATATCATTTATTTTCTCCATGTTTTTTAAAGTGTTAAGAAATTAGTTTCTCACAAAATAACAAGGGGAGGCGTTTGCAAACGTGCGCATTCCTTGTTCCATGATGGACATGATAGGTGTGGCTGCTACTTATCGATAGAAATAACTTGAGGTTATCGACAAGCTGCCCCCACACTTACATTTTTCAATTGCAGCACGCCAAATTCGAAAGAGAAAAAGAAAGTAAACTCATATGTAAAGACAAATTAGAATAGTAAGTGGTTATAGTAAAAGAGAAAAATGCATGTGGTTTGAACTAAGAGTTGTAATTCAATTGCGAAATTGGCAACAATGAAGAGGAATCAACCTCGGCATTGTCCAATGACAGTAAGGAATTTTCAATACGACAGCAGCTTTGCTCACTTTCAAGTTTTTCATTGAAACTAGCACAGAACATAGTACAAATGTGAAATTTTCATAATGTCCGGAAAACATTTGAATTTTTTGTCATTTTGCCGAAATTATGAAAATTGAAAAATATAATGGAATAATTTTCTGGACATCCAAAAATCCTCTAGTTGATATGATTTGTTCAGATAAATATTTGTTGTTGACAATTCTGATTAGTTGCCTTTGAAAGGCGCTGTGCAATTATTGAAAAGAACAAACTAGCATGACCGATATTCAGAAAAAATTAACTTTTAAATTTTTTAAAAAGGAATTATTCCTGCAAAAATAAAGTATTTTGGATGTTTCATCGCTTTATGTAATTTTATACAATTGAGATACAAAAGGACCGATGGACCCAAAATTGGGTCTAGAAGGGTATTTTCGTAATTTTGTCCAACAGGCTTTTTGGTCCAAGAGTTCAGTCAATCATTCCGGTCTCTCGTCAAAGGTAATGTTTTGAAACATTATCGAGGTAAAAGGGCTAGCATGTGATTCCACTGCATTTAACCAATCCAACCATTCATACCGATTAGTTTGAATAAGAAAAAGTAAAAAAAATTAGCAATATACGTGATGATGATTTTGGAAAAGTTGAGGGAACCTCACATGCAAAATTTTGTATGCTTTAAAGGATTTTAGGTGTTATGCAATGAGTAAAAATTAAATGTTTTTTCTTCAACCTATCAATTGTCATAGACTGGAGAATGAAGGTCGAGCTTACCTAGAGGATGCAAAGATGAAATTATCGTGATGGGTTTTTTTAGTGTTTTAGAAGAAATTACCTTGAAGCAAATCAAGATGTGTCTGAGTCTTGAAAGGCAATACGATTCGAGGATCGGCTTCAAGCCTCAAACTGAAGCTGTCAAAATCAGATTTCTCATAACAAAAGACGAGCGTCTCAAGTGATTTATGGGGATTGGCGTTTCTGCTCTAGAGGCACAAGCAGTTCGGACTTCAAATAAAGCTTGACTTCTCACTCTTGCCCCCAAAGGAGACGCGCAATCTTTGTCTCGAGGATTGCGTTTCTTTCACGCGGCAATTCGACTTCTTTTCAACCCTGACCTCTTTTTACCAAGACCACCGAAACAAACCTTCCTTCCCCGAAATTGGCAAGACTACCTCACCGTAGAATCTAAAAGATATTTTCGTAGCTTCTCCGCAAGAGCCATGCAATCATCCCTTTTTCTTTTTTCTTTTTCGTCATAACGCAATCATCACTTTCGCTTGGCGACTTTCGCGAGGTGCTCATATTGGAAATTATTTCTTCTCTCGCCCCAAAAGATGAGCTAGAGATGCTCGGGATTCACGCAATCTTGTCCTGGATTGCGCGTCTTTCATGAGGTAATTTGCAGGGGCTACAAAACTGAACTCGAATCTAAATCGAAATCAAAATTGAAAATGAAACTGAATTGAAATTTCGTCTATCTTCACTTTGGCTCGGTTTTCGATTCAATTAATGAAAAAAAAAATCGTTCTTTTTTTTTATTGAGGTTATTTTGATTTGATTAACTGAACTAAACTAAAATTTTCAACAAAAGCTAAACGCCTAATTTAAAATCTCTTCTTCTCACTCTAGTATTACATGGCCAAAAAAGGAAAACTGAAAAAATCAAACCGATTTTTTGATTCAGGTCACGATTTGATTCAATTTAGCTACTCACCTTATCAATTCAATTCAATTTGAATTTCCTAAAAATCCGATTCGAACCGAACTGAATCGAATATTTGACACCTCTATTAAATTACATGACTAGCCCTCACCTTTAGTTAGTTCACCTTATAATTGGACCACGTGGTTGTGCAAATCAAATTGAAGACGGGCAATTTTTCACTTTCCTTGCCCATTGAAACGAAAGTCCCTTTCCGCTAGAGGCATTAAAATTAATCAAAAATCTACCTTCTAACTCATATTTAATAAACTAGATGATAAAAAGTTAGCTAAGAGTTTAAATTTAGGTTTTTATAAATTAAAAGCAACAAAATCTAATTCAATATATCTTTACAAAAAAAAAAATCTAATTCAATATAAGTTTTTGAGTGAGTCTCGAACTACGTTTACATAATTCATATGGTCGCAATATTCCAACCTTTTGTTTCAAAAACATTTCATTTAAGACTCTATTCATTTCGCGAAAAATGTGGCATTTCTGAAAAATATTTTCCGAAAAGCCACTTTCCTGAAAAATACCATATTACAGTTTTTGGTTGACATTTGAAAATAAACTACAAAATATTTTTTTTTATCATTCCGTATGAAAAATTCGATTTAATTTTCCTCCGTGTATTCATTTTAGTTTTTTTAATTGAATTTTTTATTTTTTAAATTTTCTTATTTTCTTTCTACTTTTCTCTTTTTCTTTTTATATTATACTTTTTCCACCTTCTTCTTCTTCAACCGATCGATGGCTGGTGACTGGCCAAAGGCGAGTTCAAGCTCACTAGCCTCTATCCTCACCAAATTAGCGAGCTAGAGGCTCTCGTTCACCCCTCACTCACCAATCTAGTGAGGAACGAGCTCGAGCTAGCCAAACTCATGCTTGCCAATCTAACGAGGCCTAAGGCTTGATTGTGGCCAATTGCTAACCATAGTTGTGGCTGACGATCTGTCAAAGAAGGTGGAAAAAAAGGAAAAAGAAAAAAGAAAACTAATTAAGAAATTTGAATTTTTAAAAAAGAAAAGAGAGGGGCTAGTAGGGAATGAGATAAGAAAGAGCGATTGAGAAAAATGTAAGTTTATTTTCCATGAAATGAACATTAAAAAATTTGAAAAATATTTTCAAATTTATTTTTCATGAAACGAACGTTGAAAAATTTAGAAAGTATTTTCCTGAACTCTATTGCACGTCTTTCTAGGCTAACCTATGAACATTTGATCACGTTATCATATAGAAGCTATGGTGTGAGGAAGTCAAATTCGATTGAAAGCACCGTGATCTCACCACCTCTTTAATCTTGCAATAACTTACAAATGGTTTGGTCAACCGCTGGGGCATTTGTAACCAAATTTGGGAAACAAATTGACAATTTTGTATGAATATTGATTATGACCAAAAGGAGAATATAACACAATTGATATCGCTAAAGAGATACAGTAAGAGCAACATACCAGGAGAAATTTATCTTCACTTAATGGATGTTTGTTTTAATAATAATAATAATAATAATAATAATAATAATAATAATAATAATAGCAGCAGCAGCAGCAAGAAAAAAATCATAATAATTACAAAAACAACAACAGTGCATCCGAGAAATTTGAGAAAATGCAGACAGAGAATCCAGAGGATAACTCTAAAGTGGAAGACAAAATCAAGATCTCCAGCATCTTATGTTGTCTGAAGGAATGATGCCTCTCGACCCCACAAACAACCCGACCAAGACTTGTTATCTATATTCTCCGTTTCTCTTCTCTTTTTCCTTTTGGTACGATAATTGCTTCTGGATCAGTGTCATTTTTGGTTTGAATATAAAATCCAAAACACTGTCGGTTCCTAAAACATTTTTCTCTAAGCATGTTAGCTTACAGTTTGTTAAATAAAGCATATTTTCATGAACATAAAGCCACCGTAGGATACAAATAAAAGAAGTTTGGACACAAAGTGACAAAACACAGCACCAGAGGCAACTTTTGGTAACAATTTCTACTGAATTACTGGGGAAGACCTTTAAAGAGACCATACGAAGCTCTATGCCCACTACAAGGCCACATTGAAAATGCGTATTCTATTAGGATTATAATTACCAAATACGTACTGGGGAGCAGTGGAGGAAAAAAAGACGTTTATAAATGACCTTAATCAAGTGCTAACAGCATGTTAATTTCTATGTCCCTTCAGGAGTAAAGCTGACGTCGTTTTTTTCATCTATTCACTAGAATTGTTCAATTAATTAAACAAAACTATAACCTAAGAAGAGATTTTCAACGTACTTTGATGTAATAACTACCCACAAAAAAGGTTCTTACACTAAAACTAGACTAGTTAAAGCTTAGTTAGTCATGCCCCCAAACTCATGGGCACTATGTAAAGAACATTAAAAAGGAAAATAAAATTCAAGGAAAAGAATTAAACGATAAAGAAAAAGGACAGGACTATTTCTAGTGCTAGTCACCGGCGAGACTTGACCTTACCCAATTATTGGTGAGGTTGTTGGACCTCGTCTTTGACTGATCATCAGCCATCGGCAAGGCCCGACAACTGACTAGAGGAGAAAGAAGAAGAAAAGAAGAAAAAATGATTTGTTTCGTAAATTGTTCTTGAGAGTAAATAAATAACTTTTTTCTACTTTTTATTTATGTTCCAAATCTATTCTCTATTTCAAAAAATCGAAAAATTAACTGACATCACTTAATAAATTTCCACTCTTTTTCTATTTTTAAGAATAAAAAAATAAAAATTTTGAGAATCAAAAGCATTACCAAACATGTCATAAATAAAGCTTTACTTCAGTCTCTTGCCCCAAAGGAGACGCGCAATCTTGCAAAGGATGGCGCTTCCTTTTACGAGGCACTTCTACTTCTTTTTAACCCTCTGACCAAGACCACCATAACAAACCTTCCTCCCGCGAAATTGGCAAAGACTACCCGCTGTGATATTTTTGTTAGTTCTCTTTGTAATTGGAGCCCATCACCACACCATTCCCGGTGGAGATGAACTTTTTTACAGGATACCATCTATAAGAGGTACGGAATTATCTCCTTGTACTTGGCAACTTTTCCATTTGTAAGGTGTTGATATTGGAAATTACTTCTTCTATTATTGCCTTAGAAGATGAGCCCGATGTGCTTGGGATACCCGCGATCCTGCCGTGACTGCTCATCTTTGACCAGAAAATTTACTTCTTTACTCAATGAACCCTCCTCACCTTTTGCTAGTTCTCTTTGCAACGGGATCAGGTGGCTGCGCAATCCCATAGAAAATAGGTCGAAATTGTTTTTGCGTCTTGACGTGCATGGTAACAAAACGATCTTGATTAGTAGCCATCCTCGAGGAAGGACTACTGGACGCCCAACTGATAACTTCCCCCAATAATTTGAAATTATGGCATAGCACTTCTATTATTTGCCAATGCAGAATTTCTACCACATGGATGCACAACAACAAAAAAAAAACAAAAAACAAAGAAAAAGAAAAGGGCGGAAGATGCATACACTCTCTGAAGAAAAAC